>CM021103.1:12316912-12461055 GCA_007115665.2 Sequoiadendron giganteum
TCTCCTACAAGCCACCACGTCGGCGAATTCAACAAGCTAGGACGAAGGGCGGGAAAAATGACCTAACAACGTCGTTATGTGCTCGCTTCTGCCATCGTAAAATTTCCCCCGTCTGTTAGTTTTATCACTTTTATCCCCCATCTGACAAGCCTCACACTTTATCATCCCATCATGTTATGTATGTTTCTATGTATGATTTTATGTATATTTTTAATGTGTTTTTGTATGTTACATGCCTATACGTGGTGTGTTTTGTCGAGAGATTAGTTGTGTCCCTTGTGCAGGTTTGGAGGTAGCTAATCTCACAACAAAATGGCATGTCATAGACATAATAACATATAAAAACACAAAAACATACATAGAAACATACATAAGATTTGGTAGTGTATAGGAGTGAATTTGCACCCATAAGGAAAATTCTCCTTTCGCATACCCTCACCTTAGAAAATTAAATCTAAAGGAAAAATTCCACATCACCTACTTGCCTTCCATCCACTTGGCATTTGTCTTGTACGTCGATGAGGGAATATTTGTCGAAGATGCACATGCGGCGCATAGATGTCCACACAACACATTGTTGTCCTTGACATATTCCTATGTCTGAAGCTGGTAGAGGCGTTACACACTCGATTGGGATTGAATTGTAATGTCCCTCTTCAACCAACCAACCCCAAAAATGGAATTCTTCCCATCCCACCTTCAAAAACATCCTCTATTCACTTTCAATCACTTCATTTCTTCATTCTCAAGCAACATCCCAACATTCCATTGTGAGCATTGCATCAACTTTGGAGCTCCATCAACTCCACATTGCAAGTGTGAGGAAAGCCATAGAAGTGTGGGCTTGGAGTCTTTCGAGACCTCCCTTCATCACCATTCCAGTTGTGGTGACTTTGCCAAGTTAATACTTTACATTCTCGCTCCATTGGCTAGTGAGATTTTGGGTGGAGGTGATAACGCTTCACTCCTCTCCTTTGTGATTTGATAGAGTAGCATAGTATTGTTTTGAAGTGTTCAACAATCTTTACTTTCTACTTTCTTTAACACATATTCTACTCCATTTCTTTTTGGTTGTCTATGGAGGTGAGAACACCAAAATGGGTGACTAAGGCGGGCCCCTGTACAACCCCAACATTCTTCCCCTTGTTGTTTGTGTGTAGGTGAACATATGTGTGGAGCTAGCTGGAAAATTGGCACTTCTATGAGATTATCTTCATCACCCTAGCTTTCATTTACTTGCTCTATCATCTTCGTCTTTACTTTATGTACTTTCTTATTTTGTTTTTCCCATCACAATCAACTAGCTAGGTTGTTAGTAGGTCTTTTGGCAGTTTATATTGTACTTAGTATTTTTTGGTCATATGGATGCCAGCGCACCAGAGAGACACTAGTGTGTCGTGCTGTCATCCTAGAACTGCGATGTTGCCCTCGAACATAACGATGTTTGAGGTGCAATACTAACTTTGAAAACCAACTCACCTAGCCCAAACCTGAGATTCAGACCTGCAGAGTGAAATAAGTACTACATAGCACTCTTCACTCTCGATCCTCATCCCTTTAGAGTGAGGTAAGTTAGGGCAGCCCTCCACTCTCGGCTCTCCATGACCTAGAGCCTTGATGTGGTTGGTCCCCATCTCTTACATTTTTGGTGAGCCCAACATGAACCATTTTGGTTTTGTTTAGCAATGTTGAAAGCTCCTTTCCTTGTGTTCTAGGAGCATTCTAGGTGTGAGTGTTGTGAGGCCTTTTGCCTTACAACCCAACCTGCAACCCCTAGTAGGCGTAGTTGGAAGGTTTCATAAGTATTGCGTAACAAAGCCTTAGTTAGGTCACTGTTCTATTGTGAACTTTTAGGGGGGCTTTGTGAGAGTGGCGTTTAGTGTGCGTGATGGCCTCTTTCCTGCATCTGCCTATCCCCTCTGCACAACCTGCGAGTAGTGGTTCAGGAATAACCTTCACCTCATTGATCCTGCTGATGGGTTTCAATAGAGAACCATCTCCTCTTTACATCCATGCACGAATCAACAAAAATACTGTAGTAGGTGTTCTCATTGAACCGACGTGTTAGGTGAATGTGATTACCAAGGAGATTATGTTAATTAACTTTCTTGTATAAAAATGGGTACGATGCACTTGTGATCACCATTTGTATGCATAACAGACTTTTCATACCTCCCCTTGGTAGTATCATTTTGTCGGTCCTTGTTGGACCTAAGTCTGTAAATTTGTTGTTTGACATAATCCTGCGATTTGAACTTTTCAGAGTGAAGCTGGGTATCCCATAGCTAGTAGCTATGAATGTGGTTCCCTCAATTATGCATAAATGTCTAAAATTTATTCATGGGGGTTCAGTGCATGTGATTCACAACACTAGCTATAAACCACTAGTTGCTCGTGATAGCTATTCCTTAGATCACTTTTGGCCTACACCCGTTGGTCCCCTTTTGCCTAGGAAGGACCTCTTGTACCATACATATCAAAATTACAAGAAGGTGCACCTATGCCTAAGGTGAGGCACCCTCTATCTCCTTATGCTATCTCACATAGGGGTTGTTTAAAAGTTGAGAATGATGTTGCCAAGGCACAAAGAAGGGAAGAAGAGAAGTGCTCTCAAGGTTCCTCTTCTTCCACTTCCATTGTCCAGCATGACGCTTCCTCTCGCCCCATTGTGGATCCATTAGGTTTTTCTTCATGCTTGCAACATAATCTTGTGGTGTCTACTTGGAGAAAGCCCAAGCGTCCTGCATTTGAGCTTCATGTCCTGCCCACAGAGCCTAGGCCCATTCGATATGGTAGAAGGAAGAGTCCCCAAGGGGAATCCTCTATGTCTCGGCCTCTGTGGCCTCCCACTGCCCCTTCTCCTAAAGCAGTGAATGGGAAGAGGCTCGTCATCGAGGTGCTAGAGCCGACTCCCCCCGTTGTCTCTCAACTGCTTCCTCCTACTCCCATTCAGGAGTCTGTCCCTCCATCAGAAATGTTTGTGATGGACACCCATATGGCTGAGCAGGAGCCTTCTATCCTTTTGTAGCTCTTGACCTCTAGCTCAAAGAGTCGTAAAAACTTCCTTGCGAGTGAACGCAAGTGTCGGTGAAAGGCTTTGGTGGTTGAGCAGGCCACTTTGCAGAAGAAGGAAGAGGAGACGATCAACCCTGCTTTAGGGCCTCCTATTGTGTCCTCATCTTTCCTCCCCTTTGCTTCCATTCAACCAAGTCCAATTTTTCTTCTATTTCCCGCCATGAGCGTGAGTGTGCCTAATCCTAAAAATGTGCAAGTGTTTATCACTTCTTTGGTTGAGCCACCCCTTTTGATGTCCCTTCTAGACATCCCACCATTCCCCAAACCCATGGACATGCCGAATACCTCGATGGCGTCCGCTGCGATTGTCTCCTCTTCCTTTGTGCCTCTTGCCTCGTCTATGGGGAGTTCACATCCCCCAACAAAGAAAAAGGTGGAGGTTGGCCCTTCTAACAATGGAGGGCATAAGAGGAGCCCACCTTCTCCAAAAGGTGGTCCTGCACTAGCTTGTTCTGTTCTAGTGATGGAACAAGTCCCAACTTCCCCTGAGTTTGTCACCACTCTTGAGTTGCTTGATGAGCCAAGTGGTGAATCTTCGGTGTCGTCCTCTTCATTTGTTGAGGTACAACATGACACTCCTATAAAGTGCATGTTCAACTTTCTAGAAAAATTTCCAGTCTTGTTGGTGATCTTCACAAAATTGCTAACCATAGCTCCACAAGAGCCAAGCAAAGAAGACCTTGTGGTGGCTTCTTCCTTAACTGTTGTTGCGAGAGGGTTGAAAGCTCCTCCCCTTAATATTCCACCATTGCAAGCTTGTTCGCCTTCCCCTTATAATGATCTAGATTAGGAAGCAAATGACCTCTTGGTCAATGAGTGTTAGGGGGAGACCTCTTCTTTATCTTTAGATTAGATGTGTGTGTGTGTTGTGATGTGCTCCCCCATGCTTCTGTTGTGTGTTCTTGGATGACCCTCGTCACCCTTGTTGGTGCTTGGATACATGAGTGATTTTGTGTCATAAACTTTCTTCTATCTGTATCATCATTCTTCCTCTGTTATGTGCTTTGTTTTTCGGTAAATTGGGGATGATGCAAAGTGTTGGGGGCATTTAGGATTCCCTTCCATGTTGACCCAATATTTTATTTTTCACATTGTCTTTCATGCATTCCTCTCAAGATCTAGTGGGGATTGATGATCTCTCACCTTGCACCATTGTGGTTACCTAATATTTATATAAGCATGAGCGGATCTGACCTCGCGAAACTACATCCCCCTGTCTTTTGTGTTTTATCTCTCTTCTTTGCTTGAGTTGTCCCTCGCATGTGTGACAACATCATTTCTATGATATTGTGACTTTTAGAAAATGCATTTGTTACCAACGAATCTTTTCTCGAAAATCCTTTCAATCTTTTTCAAAAAATCGCATTCTCGATTTGGACCCCTAACGGAACGTGTTTTCTTCATCATGGGTTTGTAATGAAAGAACTTGAGAACTTTCCTCCAAGGAGTGAGCAACTTTTTCCTACGGGAGAAGCCTCAATGTTCCCCTCCCAAGGGGGCATTTTCTTCCTTTTGAATTCCTTGATGAAGTGAACATCTTTCAAAAGGATTCCTTGATGATGAATTGATTTGAAAAAAAACGTATCTTTTACGCTTTCAAATAACATTTCCCTTAAGTGGACCCCTCTTCTTTTGAAGGGTTCTTGAGGGACCCCTTTGAAAGCCTTCCAATTTGTTGACGGTTTGCGTGACTATCCACTTGTTTTCCTGCGTGACTACTTTTTTTTTGGATATGTTTTATCTATGGATCAACATGTTGCTTTGTAGGTGCACCTGTAAAGCCGCTTTCCAGCCTGACTCTACAGAGTCCCCCTTCACTGGGTGTCCTTCATGAGAGAGAACTTGGGGGATGCCTCCTTGCAGGTCTACGGGCTTGTAAAGTGCTCACTTCATTGGGCTTCCTTCATAAGAGAGAACTTGGGGGATGCCTCCTTGCAGGTCTACGAGCATGTAAGGCACTTAATTCATTGGGCTTCCTTCATGAGAGAGAACTTGGGGATTGCCTTCTTACAAGTCTACGGGCCTATGAGACACTTACATCCTATGGAATTTATCCATCATTGGTCTGAGGGCCTTTGGTGTACTTTGTGTAGCTTCATAGTTCTACGGGGCTATGGAGTCCTTTTATTCGAAACTCCCCAAGGAGAGTACCTGTGGAGTCCTTTGTCGGCCCTGTGCTTTCGAGTTTTCCAGATCGTGATCTGCTTCCTCGACGGTTTAGATATACATTTCTAACCCTTCGATCTACTTTGTCGAGCGCTCATCAATACTTGTGCTCACTAAAGTGGGGGCAAAATGTATAGGAGCGAATTTGCACCCCTTAGGAAAATTCCCCTTTCACATACCCTCACCTTAGAAAATCAAATCCGAAGGTGAAATTCCACATCACCTACCTGCCTTCCATCCACTTGGCATTTGTCCTATTTGTTGATGAGAGAATATTTGTTGAGGACTCACGCATGGCATGTAGACGTATGCGCAGTGCATTGCCGTCCCCGCTAGATTCCTGCGTCTGAAGCAGGTAGAGGCATTACTCAATTGGGATCAAATTGTAACGTCCCTCTTTGACCAACTGACCTCGAAAATGACAGATTATTCTCATCCCACCTTCAAAAAAATCCTCTATTCATTCATTTGACTCTCTTCAATCATCTACACTTTCAATCACTTCATTTCTTCATTCTCAAGCAACATCCCAAAATTCCATTGTGAGCATTGCAACAACTTTGGAGCTCCATCAACTCCACATTGCAAGTGTGAGACAAGCCATAGAAGTGTGGGCTTGGAGTCTTGCGAGACCTCCCTTCATCACCATTGTGGTTGTGGTGACTTTTCCAAGTCCATACCTTGCATTCTCCCTCTATTGGCTAGTGAGCTTTTGGGTGGAGGCGGTGGCGCTTCACTCCTCTCCTTTGTGATTTGATAGATTAACATAGTATTGTTTTGTAGTGATCAACAATCTTTACTTTCTATTGTCTTTGTTGCATATTCTACTCCGTTGCTTTTTGGTTGTCTGTGGAGTTGGGAACACCAAAACGGGGGTCTAACTGAGGCAAGCCCCTATACAGCCCCAACAATCTTCCCCTTCTTGTTTGTGTGTAGGTGAATGTACCCGTAGAGTTAGCTGGCGAACTAGTGCTTCTGTGAGATTATCTTCATCACCCTAGCTTTCATTTACTTGCTTTATCATCTTCGTCTTTACTTTTTGTACTTTCTTATTCTATTTTTCTCGTCACAGTCAACTAGCTAAGCTATTAGTAGGTTTTTTGGCTGTTTTTGTTGTGCTTAGTGTTTTTTGGCCATACGGACGCTAGTGCACTAGAGAAATGCTAGTGCGTCGCGTTGTCGTCCCAGAACCGCGCTGTCATCCTTGGACATAGAACTTTCTGAGGTGCAATATCGACTTTGAAAACCAGCTCGCCAATATTTGATTTAAAATCTTACTGACATGCCACGTTTTCCGACAATACGTGCCTTAACGTCCATTAACGTTCGTCCGTCAATTTATCTCGAAAGGATGATGGGGTGTTATGTCTTATAACATGACATAGGTGCGTTTTGTCATGAGATTAGCTTCTCCCAAAGAAAAATGCCATTGTAACTCACGACAAAACAAGAATCTTCTCCAAAGGAGTTTTCTATGTAAGAAAAATGCATCCGGCGATACAAGGAAAAACTAAAGAGACTTTTGTGTGGTCGTTGAAGATTAGAAATATATCCTTTTCAGTGTTTGGCACTAAATAATAGCCGTATAGAAGCAGCTAATGGAAGAAGACTTGTAATTCAATGGCAAGAAGTATGGTTAGAAAGTAATTGAAGATTGGCTGGCAAGAAGGAGGTTTAAGGCCATTCTGAGTAGTTTTTATTTTCTCCTCATTGAATCGGTTATTGGAATTTGGGCAAATTGAGCTACGAAAATGGCCTGGTTAACTCGTTTTGTGGTGATGGTTTCATTTTTAGCTCTTGGCATAGTGGTATCTCCAGAAACGTTTGGATCAAAAGCTGCAGGTCAAAAGGGACCATCTGCAGCAGTTGGATGGAATCTTTTTGTAGCATTGAAATTGGCCCACTTGCTGAGTTTTGCCACAGCTTGGGGAGCATCACTGTGGGTAACCTTCATTGGCGGGATCATCATGTTCAGGTAAGACCCAATTCATTTTTCACAACACCATTGTTACTTTTGTAGAGGGAGGGGTGTTTCAAAACTTGTCCTCACTTAAAATTTTCGATGCAGGACACTGCCTAGGCATCAGTTTGGGAATCTGCAAGGAAAAATGTTTCCTGCTTACTTTTCTATGGTAGGTGTGTGTGGTGCAGTTTGCCTTGCAGCATTTGGTCTGATGCATCCCTGGGCTTCTGCCTCTTCTGTGGAAAAAATTCAGATGGGGTTGCTGGTATCTTCTCTGGTGTTTACTCTTACCAATATATTCATTTTCATGCCAATGACAATGGATGTAAGTTTATCTCACGCCTTCCCGTTTTTCTCTTTTGGGAGCATCAGAAAGACGAAGCTGTATCTCCACTATATACAAATGTTTACAAAGTCCTAGGTCAATGTTTGGGACACGAGAATGAAAATACCCTGATGTTGTGAAACATGAGATTGGTTGTTTTCTTGTTTGTGTTGAGGCTTAAGGGAGTTATGTATCATGTAATTTGGGCTTATTGTCACAATCCTTATGCTAATGGTGTTGATGATTGTGGATGAATATGTTTGTTTGGTCGCTTCTTTTCTCTTCTGTAACTGAAAAATCTAAAAAATATTCCTTTCCTACAAGCTTTAAAATAAAATACCTCTTCCTCAAGTAGTATGAACCTAAAAACTGTGGTCTTAAAAATAATTCAATGACCAAAAATCCTCATATCATATTAATTGTAGCATAAGATATTCCTTTGACAAGGGCGAAAGCTAGATCCAGCTTTTGCCTGTGGCTGATTAAGAGCTCTTTCACTGCTTTCAACTTCACATGTGACGTTATAAACCCTCCAATAAACACATCCACCTGTTTTGCAATAGTCCATAGCCCACTTTACAATCAGTAAACATGCAACAAGCAAGGCAGTAGATCTCCTTTTAGAAACAGAGATTCAGCAGAAAAGAGTACAAAACGCATTTAAGCTAGGGAAGGTAACGAAAAGAGAGTTCTATTAAAACATTAACTAAAGCCACATTCCCAAAGAACAGGTTTCAACAATGGAGGGGTGTCCCAAAACACTTTGTTTTCAGTCTGCTGATAATAAACCCCCTGTTTTCCCATCTCAAATAAAACCGCTAATCTGTCATTCTAACAGAAAGCCAGAGGTCTCAAAAACAATTACCTGCTATCACTAGAAAAACAGCACGTGGGGAAAGGGTTATCAGCACCCCCAAGTATTGCACAAACCAACTCCACTTGTGAGAAAGTGGTGCGGGTGTGGGCCACCTCTTCCTGGGTAAACAAAAGTGAGATTATTGGACTTCATTAAATCTTAGAGTTGGGGAGATTCCTTTATTAATTAGATAAGATCCTTGGGCATCAGGGATGACTGGCCTCTGGTGCTAAGATTGTACCGTTTGTTGAAAAATTTATCTGCAGCTGAGCTGTGCGCTCAATAATCCTAATATGGTAATGAGTCCTTGGAAGGGGTCTGTCAAAATTTTCTCTGCAGGCCCTACTGAGAGAATTTTGGAGTGATTTCCAATTAAATGGGTCCGTGCATGTTCAAATTTCATGTTCAATGCTAGAATTCCATAGGAATCTGCATTCAAATCTGTAAGTTTAAAAATTATCAGTCAAAAACCATTTAACAGAGCTTGCCATTTTGTAAAATTATTCCTTAAAATCTTTGAGGGGGTGGTTCACATCTTTCTGTTCCATTTCAGCAGTCATTCAAACCCTCTGGCTGAAAGAATTAGCACTCTAGATTTTAAGAACAAGTTTACATTTCTTCCCGTTTCCCATTTTCTAAAGTGCAAGCAACAATCTGTTCATCGAAAGCAGAAGGTTATCCCTCTTCATGGGACAGCATATACTGTTATCAGTTTGATGCAGTCATGGACTGGGTCCCCATTGAAGGGCAACAGATCCAAGCAGCTCTTCACTCATACGAGCCATTCATTTTACAACAGCAAAATAACATCTACCATCAACTCCAAATTTAGACTTAACATCATAAAAAATTAAAATACTAACCAACAGAAAGGATAAGTTTGTAAGGCATCAGGCTTAGTTTCCAACTCAAAAATTGACTCCTACTTTGTCTGATAATTAAAACAATGTTTAACAAAACAGGGTTAGACAAAAGAGGGTTTTTATCATCACCTTTCTCCGCTACAATCTCATCCATCAACACATCCATGCCTCTAAAAATACATGTTTCAACTGCAATCAGGTTCTTTTCTTCTTTCATGCCACCTAGATGACATTCTTCATCATTCTTGATCACATCTACTACAACTTCTCCATGCTGCATAGCTTCCAACCTATCCAATCTCAAATGTAAGTCCATCATCTCGAGGGTTTTCTTCCTCTAATACTGCTCCGTAGCTGCCCACTCAACTGGCCTCTTCAAGACAATCTTCATCCTCTTTTTCAAAGACACCTTCACTCTCAACTATCTGCAACAAATTCACTTACATTCAACAACTATCCTCTACCCATCAATGTTGCTGGAAGATGCACACTCTCTAAACACCCTCTACCCACTTCCACACAGTGGAGGATGTTAGCACATTTTCTACCCAGCATTTCTCTTGTTGGAGGACAGCCTACATATTACTCATTCTTTTTCTCTCCATTTCCTCAATCACATCGACATTAATTCCACAACACTCCTCCAAGCAAACAACCTGCTCTGATACTAATTGATGCAGTCATGGACTGGGTACCATTGAAGGGCAACCAATCCAAGCAGCTCTTCACTCATACAAGCCATTCATTTTATAAGAGCAAAATGACATCTATCATCAACTCCAATTATAAACTTAACATCATCAAAAGTTTAAATACTAACCAATAGAAAGGGTAAGTTTGTAAGCCATCAGGCTTAGTTTCCAACGCAAAATTGACTCTTACTAACAGACTTCAATATGCCAATACAACAATGGATAAAATGATATTACAGCCACTGATTTTATGAGATTTTTCCAGTTCTACAATCGATAAACAAATCACCTTCAAAATTCAAACAAGATTTTGCTACAAATTGCCACTCCAAGACTTTACATATTTCCTCAACAAATGAAGGCATATGCCCAACACCACATCCCAGCACTCCAACAGAACATATAAAATTTCTAGGACAAATGAAATGTCACACCCAACACTACTGTCTAAACTCCATGATCTAACTGTAACCAAAAACTTTATGCTACTGTTCTCCCTTCTCCCTCCAAGCTTCTTCATTTTAAACAATATATCCTCTTTCTTGTTTGCAATGTCTAGAAAAATCCCTACTGAAAATCCGTCACCAATAAAGGCATTAGAAAAGAAGCTAAAATGGGAATTTACCACAAAAGGCTGTTACAAGTTATAGAATTATTAGCTGTCTCCACTCAGGAATTCGCTGCACTAGTTTAAGGATCTGGACAGGCGAATTAAAACAAAGAAACTGCCAAAATCCAAACCTGCCAGTCCTAAAATAGACTCCACTATCTCTTGTTGGATACTCCTGCATCACAGTTGAATCCCCAGTCTTGCCAGCTCAAAATCAAAATTTAGATATTTGCATTGTGAAGCAGAGTGATTTGGTTTAAGCAGAAAAGATTTTTGGGTGCTTCAGAGGATACCCAGATTCATGTCAGTGCGCCTTGGCACAATGCATATGATTGAGTTGCATTTCTTTTCTGTCTATTACAAAATTCCTTTGGTTCTTCATGCATATGATTGAGTTGTTTACTGCTGATTACAAACTTGACCTTGTTCTGATCTCATCAATTTACATATTATATGAGATTCATGACCCATTAATTCATGTCAAGTTAACCAGAATCCTTACATCGATATGTATAATGCATTGTGGTTATCCACATATATATATTAAGCAAAGTTATGTTGCTTGTCTCGAATGTGTTTTCTTTTGCAGTTTCTGATGTTGGAAAATTGAATTAAATTCCCTCCTGCAGATGATGAGGGCGAGACACAAGATTGAACGAGAGGAAAACATTGGAAATGAGGTGGGATTGACAAAGAACCTTGAAGTAGCAAAGCGCAATCCAAAATTGGCAGAAGTAAACAAGAAGTTTGGGATGATTCATGGTTTATCTTCGTTGGCAAACTTGCTGTCTTTTGGTGGCCTTGCCATGCATTCTTGGTATCTAGCCAATCGTCTTCTTCTGTAACTGCAAGTTGTTTCTATCATATATTAGTTTCAATTTCAACCCTCCAAAAACCATTTTGATGACCATAAATATAAAGTTTATAATTTTCTGAACTTATTACATGGTCAAGTGCATGTTATATTGGACGTCAGATCTAATTTTTGAAAACTGGGAAGGAATCATGCAATAAGTAAAGCAATGTTAGGTCTTATTTTCAAAGATTCACCTTTCGTGATCATATTTGGCAGGACTCTCGAGACTATTAGGTTGTGTTAAGATTTATATTTGATTACATCTGTCTTGCCCCTATAAATATCATTGCTATGACAACTGTTTAATGACCTTTTCAGATCATTGGGTACTTAGAAAGGCTTTGATAGTATTTCTCTTTTTATATATATTTTATATTCAAATTATTCCATGTTTTAGAGCATTTTATGTTTTTCATCTCTTGATTTTGACTGTAGTTCCACTAGTTTACTTTTTGAGACATCTGTTCCATACCAGATTCAAGCTAATGTCCTCCCCAAATGTTTGAGCATCCATGCAACGCTGTAAGATGTAGCAAGGAGATGGAGTATAGAAAGGTGTAATTATTCATAGGATAATGAGTATATCCACATTTAGCTTGGTATATGTTTCATAAGATGTAATTGTGGACTGAACATTCTATTTGGAGTGAAATTGTGATCAATGGAAATGCTTCTTTTAGAAATTTTATATTATCAATGATGTAATGTCCCCATTTGGTAGTGTTTCTGCAATTGGTTACCAAACCACATTATAATTAAAAACACTAAGACTAGAGGAAATATCAAAGCTATTGAAACTTTTATTTGTTGAACATTTTCCTGCATCCGTTTATTTTTTGTTGAAATATTGAACATGCTCATGCCTACAAAGAGTATCATACAAACCCTTGTCGACCATGTATAGGCCATGATGTCACACTAAATGAAGGCATGATACGGGGTAGAACTTGATGGATTGGGCATGTCCTCTGACAATTTGTCTTCCTGAAATGTCATCTATCAGTAGCTAAAGTCATATCAATATATTTTTACTTTACAGCTATGTTCCATTGAGTCTTGGGATGAGGGGATGTGCAGACAGGTCTTGGGGACGAAGGGACGAAGGGACCAAGGACCTAGATTTGGGGACAATGACTATTGGGGACCTAGGGGCAGAGCCACCAGCAGGGTCAAGAGGCAGCGCCCTTGGAGTGTTCCTTGTTATGGCCCCTGCCACCAAGCACAAATTAAGACCTTAGAAACTGCACAAACCTTCATGGCACACACCATCTTTGCACTCAACTGATGAAGATCTGGCTAATGCTGTCACTCTTGCTGTTGCTCTCACTTTTCCTATTCTATTGTTCTTAACACTTGCAGCTTGCAGCCTTGCTCAATGCTGTTGAAACTTGATATTGGTTTGGAGTGAGGCTGGGATATTAATTAATTGCTTTTTACGAGTGCTTAGGGTGTGGGTGGGGTCCATAAACCATTAGGGTTAGAGTTAGTGGCCCAAATATTAAAAAATGCCTGATTTTCTTTTAAATTTTTTTTCCAGCTGTTTAATGCAGAGGATAACTAGGAGTTTTTGGCACATTTGAGGGACACCAATGAGTCCCCTGAGGGTCGTGGGCATGTCTTGGTGTCTCCTTGCAGTCCTTAAAATAGAGGGATATCTCAGAAACATCTAGTGTTCCACATCCCCACTGAAAATCCATCCGTTTCCAAGATGAGGATGTCCCTGGGACGTGAGGACTCTAGGAAATGTCCCCCTAC
The DNA here is from genome assembly GCA_007115665.2 of Sequoiadendron giganteum. Lineage (NCBI taxonomy): Eukaryota > Viridiplantae > Streptophyta > Pinopsida > Cupressales > Cupressaceae > Sequoiadendron > Sequoiadendron giganteum. Next base: position 12,330,074 of record CM021103.1, read on the forward strand.
CATTCTGCCACCACTACCACCTATCAAGACACATTTCAGAGATGTCTCCCTCAAAAAGGAGATGTTTCCAAGATGCCTCCATATTTTGGGGTTTGCAAGGAGACACCAAGACCTCCCCAAGTACTATAAACTTATAGTAAGCTAATAGACTCAACATAATATTTCCCAAGTTAAGCATGTGTTGTTTTCACTGGAGTCTGAGAGTTGCATGCCCAGCACAATAATCACCCTTCGAGTAGGTGTATATTTATCAAGTTACAGCCAATGTCCCCTATTTGAGGGAGACATCCCATAAACGTCTCCTAATAGGTGGTAGTGGTGGCAGAATGGCAAGGGAACGTTTCTTGAGTCCCCATGTCCTGGGGATGCCCATGCCCTGGAAACGGCTAGATTTTCAGTGTGGATGCATCCTTGTGGAACACTGCCTTATAGTAAGTTAGTAGACTTAACTTTTAGATCTCCCAAGATAAGCTTTGAGAGTTGCATGCCTAGCACAATAATCACCCTTTCAGTAGGTTTATATTCATCAAGTTACCGCTAATTCACTACTTTAAGGTTTATATTTTTTCATTGTTTGCTAGACAACCTAATCCTCGGGCCAACCTCAGCTTTGGTGAGTGTGCTGCGCTTGTTGCTATGCATCTTAAGCTACATTCTTATGGGAGAAAATGTGATATTTGAAGAAACAGACAGCACAAAAGAGACCTGCAAAATATTGAAATGTTTCCCTCTAGAAAGCAGTTTATCTACTAAAAAGAGAGCAGAATTTTTAATTTTAGTATCAAAAGGATAAAAAGACAATATACATAATGCGGAATGCTAGGCCCTGAGCACTTCCAAGTTAAATCACATAACGTAAAACATACAGCATGGTGGGCTTCAAAGTGTTCACAATGGATTACTTTCAACATTCCATAGCAATTGTCAAATTGGTTATCACCGTCCACAAATGAATTGTAACCAGCCTCGAGTCATAATCTCACTCAAGCATTTTGTATGATGCCATCAATTGAGGCGAACAAGTAAATTGGCTAATTACCTTTGAATTTGATCTGTCCATCTGTACTCCCCTAAATTGATGAATAAAAGTGTTTCCTTCCAAAAGTAATATTTGGAAGTTAAACTATACTCCAAGACTGTCAATTGAAACCCTGTCAAGAGTCAGCTCTCATTGGAAAACAAAGTTCTAAAATAACAGAAAGAAGTGCTGATCACCTGATCCTCACTTGATCTATGGTCCATTTCTGCCACTGAAATGTCTTGTTATAATGCTTTATTTTCTGATTGCTGATCTAAGTTAGATCGAAAATCAACATTCCTCCAAAATGAATTTCTTAATGTGTCAAGAAACTTACAGCAACGGCCATCCAATCAACACATCGATATGTGGTTATGATTAAAGCTTTGTGAAATGATCTCTACTGGTCGTTCATCTCATGATCCAATGTTTCATTGGCTATCATTCACCCAACCCAACATTCTCAAATATCAAATACAAGTGCGTGCTGTTAAATTAAAGTTGCATCGATGGTCATTTTCCATCCCTTTTATCCTATAAAACTTGTCATATTCCCTCCATATCCTAAAGCCCTTTCCACTCATTGATTAAGTAAAGATCAAGGCAGCTTTCTGTCATATATAATGCAAAACATCAAGAGCACTGTTGTTTGCTAGATCCAATTATAATTAATGGCTGGTCATTTTCAAAAGCTCTGCTTTGTTACCATTTCTTCCATAAAACTTTTGGTAGTTCTGATTGAATAGATTGGGCGATCAATCAGCAAGATCAAATCTCAAGAAATTAAATGCTGAAATGTTTGAAAGTAATCGCCAACCCTAGCCACTAAAATTTCGGTAAGTGAAATTGAAGATTTGACTTGATTTGCCGAAGGCTTTAAGTTTTATAAATCGCTTTTGCTCCATCTACACTACTACCAAAGCATTATAATTTTCATTTTGTCTTATGCAGCCAAAAGCTTTCTAATTTGCTATGAAAAACCAAAGTTACAAATATTTGCATAATAAAGATTTCAGTCCTTGAGGCCATGTAAACCAATCAGTGCTTTATGCATCAAACTCTATTTGAATTGGTTCTGCCATCCAATTTTATTTTTCTCGCCACAACTCAATACCTGCAAAGTTTTTGTAGATTTTCAGTACTACTACTACTTCAAAGATTGAACAAAAAATCAGGCTCTTTCACAATTTTTGAATTGCTGCCCGCTGCTTCTTTTTTTTAACTCCAAAGTTGAGGAAATAAATCAGAAACATTTTTTTTCACAGTCCATTACAATTGTATTGAAAAGGATTTTGTATAAATCTGTATACGATTTTCTACATTAATGATCTATATGTACCCTATGCTCCATCGTCGATATGAGTTCGGCAAAGGAGAATAATTATTCCACCACGGTTTTTTTTCTTTTTCTTTTCTTTCCTTTCTTTTCTTCTTCCTCGTGACATCTCCTTTTTCTGGGATATTTTTCTTCTATCAATTTTTATTAGTTTTCTTTGATTGTATTTTATTTCTTTTTTCTCCATTTATTTCTTGGACATTGTCAATGTCTCCTCGTTAGTATATGTTTCAACCTACTTAATGTCTTTCTTAATGTTCAACTTTATTTTTACTCTCATCATCTCATAAGGTAGTTTGCCCCTTAAGATTTTTGAGATTAATATGGTTTTCTTTTTAAAATTTAGATGAATCTTTTCACAAAGCTGATTTATCTAAAGATTGAGATTAATATGGGTTTGTTTTTAAAATTTAGATGAATCTTTTCACAAAGCTGATCTATCTAAAGAGTGATCAATCTTATTAATCTTTTTAGAATAAATTTTGATCTCATCTTTGAACACATGTCTTAATAATATATCCTTCTTGATTTAACAATGTTTTTATGTTGAGTTTAGAACAATCTCATACTCTTTATATTGCTTGAAGATGATCACAATGGTCTTTTATATCCGTGGAGAAGGCTGTTAAGTCATATTTGTTAAATATAAGTTTATTAATCAACCATAGAAATTTCATATCTATCATTCTTTGAAATGTAGCACTAGCATTTATCAATCCAAAATGCATCCATACATATACATAAGCACCCAAGGAGCATTTATCTATCTTTCATTATATTTTACAATTTCCTAATTGTATCCAAAGAAGCCACCTATACGGACATCAACTCAAAATCAATTAAATTTTTCAATATATTGTCCATATTAGAAAATAGGTAGTTGTTTTGAATGACATCTTATTAGAAAATTTGAATTTTGTATTTTACCTAATATCTCAAATTTTGTTTCCAACTATATTTCTTTCTAATTATGATGAATGAATTAGTTATCTTTAGAAGGTTATATAATAAATAAAATTGATTATAATTAAGTTTGATTTGATGTCATATTTTAATGTGTTTTATATTATTTATGTAGGAAATTTCCCACATTTAAGGGTTTATTAAAATAACCTTTAACATTGGGATTTCCCTCGGTGAGATAAATGCCCAACGAAGTCACAGGATGCCAAATTGTGGGAATGTAGAATATCATATAAGGAAACAATGGTGGTCTCATCAACTACTTTGTCATTATCTAACCCTATCATTTGACAAAGACAAGACAAGATCACCCTAAACTAATTCCTAAATATTTCATTATTAAAAGACTCAACCATGTCATTGTCTATACTCCTTTCACTAATAGATATGCACTTAATTATAACACCAGTTTCACTTTAATTTTTTTAACTATCTTAGTTTTCTCATCATAATTCACAACTATCCATGCAATGATGCTAAGATATTCAAAACAATTCAGTGCTAACACTTTTCTTAGATGATATTCCCATATATAGTTTATTGGGGTTTTTACCTTGCTTCTAAAATAGCCATGGAAGAACAACTCCCTACCTAAGTGATTTAGGGTTATGTCCCTTTCATTTGCCCTAGTATCCTTGATTTTTTTTTAAGGGTTTTTTTAACTCCTTTCATATGGCCTTCCTATCTTTTTTTTAGTGGATACCAAGGATGCTTTAGGCTTATTGAAATTAGTGGCAATTTCAAGCTCTCTTTGGGACTATCTTAAAGGGTTTCACCAAATTCTTTTTTGACAAAGTTTCAAGAACTCAAACTTCAAATTCAAAGTAGATTCCATAAAGAAAATAATTTTTTAAGTCAAGGATATGTTTACACACATTAGGAATCACTTTAGTTTCCTTTGTTTATTCATTTTGTATGTTTTTTGTTGTTCAAATCTAACTTCTTGAATGCTTGAAATGCTTTGGTTTGCATAACATGTTTTCATCTTTTTTATTGTGCCTCATAGGAAGAAAAAATTAATGATGTATATATAATTTCTCAATTACCTATTATAATTCAAAATACCTCCAACTTCTCATTCAAGATTTGCTATGTAGACCTATAAATGGGTTTCATGAAAGCTTGATCAATCAAAATCAATGGCTCACATTCTCTTTATTAGACAATCAATAGTGATTAACCCATTAGGGGTCAAGAAGTAGATCTTGTTATGATATCTCTAATTACTTAATAAAAAGCATTATTACTTTAGGTCACCTATTTACACATTTGACCTTGTATTCTCTACAAAGCTTCATCACCTAATCAAGTGGCTCATCATCTATTATGGAGCCCACTATTACACAAGATCATCCTAGTTGTTAGATCAAAAAAATCAATGGCCAACATTCATTTGATCATCAATAAGTGGGTCCCTTCTTTGGTGAGGTGATTTGGTGATTAAAGGGATTTTTCACAAACATTTGTCAACCCTTCCATGTATAACATAATATTTATGACCATTAGATCAAAGATCAATAAATGTCGATTAGTTGAGTTAGCAAGTGGATCCCATACTTCATTGCCTTTACGTCTTCAATTGGTTGTTCAAAATTTGTCAAATGACTTGTTCATCTAGTTAAGCAAAAGCCTAACCATCAATTCTACTAAACAATTCCCCTTACATCCAGCCATTCAAACATAATAGTTGTCACTAACTAAATCAATCCCAAGAGGCCTATGTCAAGGCATTTTTAAAATCCTAATAAAACTACACGTTATAACTTGATTAAACTTTGCTACTCTTAATTGTTTCAATGGTAAGCAAATAATTGAACATAGATCACAACCTTTATTTTTTGATCACTCATTCAAGCTTAAACTCATAAACCTAAAATCCTAAGCCTAAATATCTGATCAAGGTCCTAATGTGCACATTTTTTTATAATTAGTCAATTTTACATCTTGAGACTAACAAATATGAACTTTTCTATGATAGATTATCATTCAGCTTTGGTTGTAATGTTTTTTATAACTACAATTAAGTTGGCAAAGGTCATAAGCACTTAATTTTTTATTTATCCAAAAATTGGGTCACTTAAGCTTGATTGGTGGAAACAAAGTGGAGGGTTGGATCCACTAGGAAGACCATCTTTGATGTTCAACTTATGTGGACAAGTGGAAAAATGATAGGGTTTTTAGTTGTAGGGATAAAAAACTAGTGTGAAAGGGTTAAAATACATTACCATAGCTCCAATTAGCCTATAATGTGGTGTAACACTTGTTAAAGATGTTTGAGATGATGGATGAGATGCTTAAATCACATTATTGTTGGAGTTTTTCACCCAATTAGGGTTTTTTGTTAGGACCCTCACATCCTAATCTTGTAGTGCTTCAAACATTGTAATTATTATAGTTAGTAGTGAATATTATATTATGTGGGTTTATCCCATATTGATTGTATTTTGCAAGCCACTTCTTATGAGGGCCTTATATTGGTGTTATAAAATAAATAGCATTTTAAATCATTTTTTGTAGTAGAGCATTGCTTATAAGGAGATTGTCCACTTGAAGAGGTCTATGATTATATTGTGATCAATATAAAAATATTTGTAGCCATTTTCTAAGCATTGTGTTATTCAATTTTGTTGATACATTGAAATCATCCTAATAAGTGGTTTTAGAACTCTTTTCATGTTCATATTTTTGTAGTAGTAGACAAAAATTTAGGGCTTTCTATGCCTATCCACTATATGCTCACCTTGCCCTCTCAAGATCTCGGTGATAAAAAAGTGGCTATAAAAGTAGTGGCACCAAACATCCTATCTAAATTTGTCATTTTTTTAAAGGCTAGAAACTCCATGTTGTTAGTTTTCAAATATCATAGAATTAATGTTATTGGCCAAGCTAGATTCCCCATAAAGAGTCTAGTGAAGGGAGGAGGGTTTACACTCCAATAGTTAGGCTTCAAACAACCTCTATATATAGATTTGTTCTTTCACATACCCTCAAGTATATCAAAAGGCCTATATTTTATTTACACCTTGTGCTAGAAGCTTTCAACCATCTATACTTTATAATGCATTGGTAAGTGGTTATTCCCAAGAAGGTACTCACAACATACTATAGAGATAAAATAGTGGGCAATGTGTAGTGAATTTCTTTACAACCTTTGATTATAATAGAATCCTCATATTATTAAAATCATGTAAAACACTAGTATGTTATTAGTTATTATTTGTGGCTTCCCTCTATAATTTAATGTTAAAATTCCCTCCCAACTTTATGAGGAGTGTGAGGTAAGTTACCCTAAAAGGAAAAATATTTTTAGGTCTAGTATGCATATAATTTTGGTCCCTTGGATTAACCTTGATCAATCAATTGTTAAGATTGCTTTATTTTGACAATCTATATATAAAGGGTTTTTCCTCTCTATAAACATTTTTGGTTGCTTTTATAATTTTAATATTATTGTTTGCTCTTTTTAAAATGATGAACTAATCATTAATTTTTTAGCTCTTGATTAATGGAATGTTTTAATTTTTTGTTTCTCATGTCTCATTTTGAAGAGAGCCCTTTGGTCTAGTTTTTGGATATGTTTTTATCTTGTATACTTATGCATTTTGGGTGGAAGTGGGTTATGTTTGTGTATATGGACATCGACTAGCTATAGTTGTTAGTTAATGTTGTTTTGTACACATTCAAGTTCACATAATTTAAGTTGAGGTAGCCTTGGCATAAGCATTTACATAATCATGGATGAGATTGATTACATGTTAAAGGGAGGGCTGATTGATTTCTATCTTTAGCTCTTCTCCACCCAAATTTTTTTTAATTTCTCTAATCCTTGTCTCCTTTTTTGAACCTTACACTTCTTTCTACCCCTTTTCCTCTAAAGAATTAGTTTACTCATTAGGATAGCTCTGGGAACCAACCTCTCCCAGCAGTTGCTTGCACATTTAAAAGAAATATGTAGGAATTTGCAGTTATATAGGGCCCTACTTTGTCATCCTAGGCCTTCTTTGGTCATAGGCTACTCATTTGAAGTATCAAATACTATGAGAATGGTTTATCCTCTGTATTTGGTGATCTAAAATACCTGGTTGACATTATTTACGAATGCGATATTTATATTTGTGAGCTCACATACCAAACACACCCTTTAGAAGTCACCTTTTTTCACAAACCATTGAAATATAGATCTAGGCATATTGGGAAGAGATATGCATATCCACACTATAGATAATCAAAATTGATTTGATATAGTTAACCTCAATACAACTATTCAAAACTATCATGATTAGTGAGTTATAGTTTTTCAACTGGTAGAGTTTGCCCAAGTAAATGTTAGTGTGACTCTTATATGATCTACAAATCTAAAAAATTGAAAGCCTTTTAATCTTTCTTCACTAGGTTTTTGCTAGTTTTGAATGAAAATATTAACAAATTGCATTATAAATTTGGAAAAAAAATGTCTAGGGTTAATATTTTACTTGTATGGGCAATTATCCCATTTTGACAATCTAGTCAAGCTAATCAATTTGGCATATAAATTTTGTAATTTTCTAGGAAATCCTCTTTAGTCAAGATAATCATTTTTCCCATCTAATTTTTATTGTGTGTTTTCTTTGTTGAGTACTGACGATGAACCTCGATCCTACACAGAGGCTCTTTCTTCAAAAGAAAGTGAGTCTTGGATGTAGAACATGCAGGAGGAGATGATTGCTTTGGATAGTTGTGATACTTGGGATCTTGTGAGTTTGCCCAAAGGAAGAAATCCCATTAGTTGCAAGTGGGTATTTAAAAAGAAATTTGGAGCAAATGGTTGGTTAGAGCAATACAAGGCGAAATTGGTGGCCAAGGGCTACTCCCAGAGAGAGAGTTGATTTTGGTTAAATTTTCTCTCTTGTTGCTAAGTTAACTTCCATTAGATTCGTATTATCTATTGTTGTTGCTTATGATTTTGAAATAGAGAAAATGGATGTTAAATCTACTTTCTTGCGCATGGGGATCTTGAGGAAGATATTTATATGTGACAACTTGACGATTTTGTTGTGAAAGGAAAAGAACACTTGGTTTGCAAGTTAAAGATGTGGTACCAGAATTTTGAGGCCTTTGCATTGAAGTTGGGTTTTTTTAGAAGTGAAGAGGATCATTATGTTTATATTAAGGTTATTGATAATTAGATTCTAATCATTGTTGTGTAGTTGATGACATGTTGTTTATGGGTAATAGCAAGGTGATGATTAAGGAGCTTAAGACTTACCTTTCTGGCACATTTGATCTGAAGGATTTGGAGGTTGCAAAATATATCCTTGGGATGGAGATTAGTAGAGATCGGATTCACAAAAATCTTTGGTTAAGTTAGAGTAAGTATGTTGATACCATTTTGTAGAGGTTTAATATGCATGACTATAAATCAGTAAATATTCTATTTTTAGTTGGTACTGAGTTGAGTTTAGACATGTGTCATAATTTTGATAATGATTTTGAAGAGATGTCTAATGTCCCTTATGTTAGTGTCATTGGTAGTTTGATGTATGTAATAGTTTGCACTAGACCATATATACTCGAAGTAGTGGGAGTTTTGAGTAGGTTTATGTCTTTAACCCTAGTAGAGAGCATTGGGCTTTTGTTAAGAGGGTATTTAGATATTTGTGTGGTGCTTCATATTATTGTTTGGTTTATCATGGCACTGATGATGTGGTTAATTCATTGGACATACAGGATTTTGTTGATGCTTATTGGGCACGTGACTTGGAAAATAGAAGGTCCACTAGTGGCTATGTTTTTACTTTGTTTGGAGGTGTAGTGAGTTGGATGAGTGAGGCAACCTACAGTTGTGTTGTCCACCATCTAAGCAGAGTGTATGACCGCTACACGTACCTCTAATGAGGTTGTTTGATTATAGGGACTTGGTAATGACCTATTGGTTTTTATTGCAGGACAGTGAGGATTGGATGTGACAATCAAAGTGCCATATGTTTAGCCAAAAATCCTATGTATCATGATCGTACGAAGCATGTTGATGTTTAGTATCACTTTATGTGAGAAATGGTAGAGAATGGTAAGGTTTTGATTGAAAAGGTTGACACTTTGGATAATGTTGAAGATTCTTTCACAAAGCCAATGACCATAGATAAGTTCTCTTGGTGTAGGAAGGCCATGGGCCTTGATCACTATATTTGATTATATTTTATTTGTATCTCATGAATGTAATTGCAATGTATAATGTCAAGTGGAAGAATGTTAGGATAGGTGTCATTATAATTGTTATCCTAAGTTGATATTTATGTCTCCAAGTTCTTTGAAAAGTGTTCTAGAGGACATGATGGAAAAAATATTTATTATTTATTTTCCTATGACAAATTGTAATTGCATTCAAAGAGGTGGACCCTCTACGATGATAGTTAAAGAGCATTTTGGGAGGATATTCCTCTTGAGCATCCAATTTTGTGAGTGGGGACCACTTTGGTGTGCATGTCTTCAAGCATGTTTTTCATGCTCTTACATGGTTGGGTGCCCATGTTATTGCATGAAGCCATCAAAGCCGTTGGAAAGAACTTACGAAGCACTCAGGATTGACCAATTCTGATTGGCTATGGGTTAGGCACCCATGTGAAGGCCATGTGATTATTTAATATTCTATGCCATGTTTATGGATTGTCCACTAAGGGGGCATGGGTTTTTCTATGTGGTTTTTCCTGTTGTTTTGGGATATCATTTGTGGTATTCTCTCCCACAAACTTTTATATATTGGAGTCTTGAGATGGTGGTTTGTAGAGTTTGTTTGTAGGTTGTCAAAGCGATGAAGTGTTGTCAGAATATATAAAGAGGAAGTGTTTTATTGGTGTATCTCTTTTGAAGATTAATACAAAAATTGGATCTCTTTGGGTGTGGATGTTTTTCTCGCAAAGGTTTCTCTATGTGTATATCTTGTGTCACTTGTGTTTGGAAACTTGTGGTATTATTGATTTTGTTTTCATTGTTGAATTGTTAATCACATAATATCTTAATGACAATCTTGAATACACATATTTCAAATTTACAACCACATTATTAAGTTCATATTGCTACAAGTAATACCTTGATTTCCAACAAACATTAGTGCCCCTTATGAGACCAACATTACATTAACCACTAAGTTATTTTTGCAAAGTCAAGACCTAACAATCAAAGACTTGGGGTTATCTTTTGGAAGTTCTATGAAGTAAGATTTCCTTTCAAGAGATAGGGTACTTGATACTTTGTGTTGTGAATGTGCAAAAACACCCATCAACACTATTCTTAGAGGGAATTAAGATTTATGCTTGGATCTCCATGCCTAGATAAATACATCTTGGATAATAGTATAATTAACAAAATCTAACTAACTGTTATTCTTTAGTAAGAGAATATTAATGTGGAGAGAACCTTGGTGTGTTTGAAAAAAAAACTAATATTTGTTGCTAACATTTAATTAACTTCCTTCTAGGTAGAAAATCATATTACCCTTATTTTTTATTTGGACAAAGATTTTTTGTCTAGGAATTTCAAGTGTACATGTTCCTTGAGAGAAACCTCATAAGGAGAATTACATGTGATTTTGATCCTATTTGAAAGTGGGTATACAGTTAGCCTTTGGGCAAAGGATTCCCTTGTGCCCTAAAGTTTGAGGGGAGGGTTTAGGGGGAGATAACTCTTAAGTTTTAGGATTATTCTTGATATTTTGACCTTACCTCTTTAGTAGGCTTTAGTTTGAGGTTAAAATAGGTATTAGATGGTTATGAATAAGTTAAGGAAACCTAATAACTTGTATTAATACATAATAAACTTTTGACTAGTAAGTTGAATGAAGTGAATGGATTTGACCAATTTATAGTCAATAATTTATTTTGTGTACATGTTGAGTAGATGATATCTTGTGTTGGTTTAATGTGATTCATATGTGTGTCAAATTCAACTCTAGACCCATAAAACTTTATGTATATTCTTCTAAATTAGTTGATTTTTATATAGTTGTCTAGGTCCACTTGACCAACATGTGTGAACCTTGTTATGTAAGCTACGTGTTAGAGATAACCCAAGTTTGAACGTCCAAGATATTTGAGTAGTGACAAGTAGTCATTGGATTGTGCCAATAATTAATGTTTGGGCTATTATTAGGGATTAGCTAGTATTCACTTGGTTGATGAAGACCTTTCAAATGATTTCCAAGGGATACCATGGTTATGATATAATAATGGTTGTGTAGGTAGTTACCCTACAGTGCAGCTTATAGTAACCAAAGCTAACCATTGTATTAGGAAGGTTAGCAAGAAATCACCTATAGCACGAGGTTGGCCAATGTCAAGTTCTACTCAAGATTGTGAAGAAGATAGCTAATAATATCACTATAGTCACAAGGTGGTATATGTGGAAGCTACTTCTTCTTGGGTGGACAAACTTGTTGTCGATGCCCTATAGGTGATTAAATTTGGAATGCATTGAAATAGGTAGGTTCAATACTTATTCAAAACTCTCACTTGTGATTATAAAAACCTTGGGATGTAGGGTGGACCTTTGGTATCTAGTATGGTATACACAATCCTCTTCCCATATGTTTGATGGTAGACTTGACCTTGTTGGGCTGAGGATGGACCCCCAATGTAGCTCATGGGATACACTGAATCTCTTCCTAGTTGCTCGATGATGCAAATGATTGAGGAAAAGGATGGGACTTGTGATGTAGTGTGCAATGCCTCAACATTTCTTTTCTATCTAAAACATCATACATAATTGAGGAAACTTACAATAATTTTCTATGAAGATAACTTGATGAAAAGAAATTTCCTATTATAGTATCTTTGAATCCTCCCCTTCTTTTCATAATGCCTCTCATGCATATGCAACATATGAATATACGACTCACCCGATCTTGCCCCTAGCACATTCTAATCTATATACGAGAAATTCATCCCATATGTGATATGATTTATGATTGCCTATATTTAGAACAATCTGAGGAGGTTATGAACAGGTCACAAGCTTTCATTATATAAAATTTTGCTTATACATATAATTAATTAATATTTTTTTTATTTATAAAGATAAAATTTATAAATTATTGCTTATTTTATATTATAAAGATATCCTTTTAAGTTAGAGTCTTACAAATGTTATTTAGGAGTACTTACATTAAATGTGATCCCCAAATAAATAGTATGGTCTAATAGTGTTGGATTTTTTACTAGGGATTTAGGTGTTTTTGGCTCATGATTTACTAATTATCATTTGATGGTTTTATGCACTCTGTCTTCTATTTATGAGGTGCTTGAGATGTAGGTTTTAATAGTGATTTTGGTAGATATTATTATGCTACAAGAATTAGTTCAAATATATTTGTTGGTGATACTCATGTAAAGGCTTTGAATGTGTAAGTATATTGCAACTTTGGATTATTAAATAATATATTAAGTTGCTTTGGAGTGTGAAGGTTTTCTCTTGAAAGAGTTCCTCCATGTAATTTATTGTGTTTTGATGTATTGATTTTGTGTTTATTTCTTCGTAATTGTGTGATTAGTTTAGTTTTTACAAATATCTCCTCTCATAAATTAATATAAGATTTCAATATACTTAATGTACATAATTTATATTATTTGTTTGTTAATGAACAAGGAGATCTACACATGTGAAAAAGGGTGGCCTTCTTATTTGAGTTTCAAACATTTTCTTAAACCATGACTTGCTGATACATATGACAAAAATCCACTTAGTTATATTTTGATGAATGTTCATACCCAAACTTGAAATTGTGATTTTGTTAAATAAACTAATAGAATGGTAGCAAAGGTTGTATAGTTTTACTTTGAACCTACCAATTACATTCGCTTAAATACCTTCAAAACATTTTCAATAAATTCATTTTAAACATATCTATTTTAACTTTGATCATATTATGTATTCACCTTATGATTGACAAATTTTATAAAACTGCCTTAACAACTTTGTGAACCATTTTGAAAAATTCTACTTTAAATTTTAAAATCAGTTAATCCTTTGAATTTTCATATAAAATTAAATAGAGATGATCTTTGAAAATACAAACTGTGTTGATTCATCAATATTGACTCTCATGAATTAATTTTTATTTAAAACAAAATCTAATACAAAATCGTGCAATCATAAAAAGAAGAAAATTAAAAAAGACTGTTTTATATTAGATTGGTGAATGCTAAAAATCTTCAATTCTCGCACTTGCAAGCCCAATTAGATTGCTGAATCGATACATAGCTAAATAAACAAGGTTTTATTGATTGTATATAGGACGATGAATAATGAAGAATTGCACTGCCCCTTCCCTGGTAAAAAGGCATATACCACCTAACCCAAGATGACAGACATAATAAGAGAGCCAAACACCAACACCAACACATCCTTCACCTGTAACACGTTTCCTGCACTGGCAGGCCCCTGCGCAGTATTAGTTGAGGGAGATTGAGCAGCGGGAGTAGTGGAACTACTGCCTGAAACGGTGACTGCCACCTTCATACCAGCAGTGCAGTGGCCGGGAATTCCACAGATGAAATATCTTGTCCCCTCGCTGGTGAGTGATATTCTTGTGCTCCCCCCTGTGTGCTCCTGCGTTGGGTTACTGGTGAGGCACGAATCATAAGCCGACTGCTGCACCTCCAACACGTTATGCGATGCGTTTACATACGTGAACACTGTTTACCACACAAAACAATAGATTAAGAAGGTATGATCATTAAGATTAAGGAATGAATTCAAAGTTGAAAGAGAAGCGTAATATTTACCCAAGGTGTCGCCTACAAGGAATGTTTTGGTAGAAGCCCAGGTGGTATAATTTACGCCGATAATCCACTGCTGGGTGTCTCCCACTGTGTAGTCGGTCGCCTCTGCATAACATGCAATCAAAATCAAGAGAGTCGCCATTGCTGCAAACCGAAGTGCCATTTTTGCAAAGCTTAGGAATTCCACAAAGATATTATAATTCGATGCCTCTTTTTTTCCTTGTGGTTTGTGTGGAAAGAAGAGCGGTGTGGAGTATGGAGGAGAGAAGAGCTAATTATATAGCGTTTATCTCAACAACGAAGAAGAAAGATTCAAATGGAAACAGGTCAAAGATGGCGGTGGAATATGCAGAGATTTTTTCCTTTTTTTAACTACTAATGATGACTGGCATACTTATAATTATATTTAAAATACAGTGTTTACATACAAATTGGAATAAGATGCTTCTTCCTTTCTTTTCCTGAAATACGGCGGACGCGTTCCATTGCCCTCAATTTTGCCTCGTGGAAGACTAGGCAATACTTCTTTAGCTGGTTATTCCTAGAAGTTAGGATTTTAGTGGCAAAGAACAGATCAGCCATTGAGCCTTGCGTTATGACGATACAGGTATTACTTGTTTTTAGAACTATAAAATTTTAGTTATTTTGATCTGGTCATTTGTTTTGTATGTTGTTTTTCTTTCTGGGCAGAAATGGCAGGCAGATATAATAATACGTAGAAAGGCAGCCCCTGGCACGAGGTCAATTCCAAACTCATTACTCTTTCCCAATCTGTCTGTCGTCCATTCCCTTGGTAAGTCCAAGTATACAGAGGTAGGCGATATTTCCATTGCCAATCCCTTTATGCTATGTTTGGTTATAAATTGTAGCTCTCCACCATTGTCCCTAGGATCTTGATTGATTCTAGTGTGTCTACAATCATTAGCATGTTTTTTTTCCTTGCATCTTGTGTGATCTTAAGAATCAAAAAGTTGCTTGTCCTAGTCTCATAATTGTTTTATAGGTTTTAATATCAGAAGATTTAGTCATTCGGTCGTCAGATTAAATTCCTGTTTTACTCATTTTCAATAGCTTCGTGACTTCTAAATAATTCATGGTATTTTAGCCTATTTCTAGATAACTCATGGTATCGAAGCTTGTTTCTAGATAATTCATTATTATTCTGATGATAAAATATAATGGTTTTGAGTTGTCACGTCTTCTTTTTGAACGTTAAACTCATCGTCATTAGATTTTAGAGTGTTGATAAAATATATTCAATGGAAGTAGATGAGCGTGAATGGATATTGATAAGCACTTCACCCAACATCATAGATGCCTCATTACAGATAGTAAACAAAGAATGAAATGGAGAAATAATTTCTTGAGATGGACAATGATTATAGTCAAGATTTACACAATATATTGGCACTTAATATTCATAGGTAATATCAAGCAAGTTAATTCTTTCTTAAGAAACTAAAGGAATTTTCTACAAGCTATTAAAATAAGGTTCTAAAATGATTTTTCTTATTCAAACATGTGAAACACCATACAATTAGATGGATCGTTGCATGTTATCTTATATAACAAGTTGCATAAACCTTTAATAATTTCACAAGAGTGAACCTATACTATGGTAAAAATATATTCAAGAGGAGCCCTATATTTCATGGGCCACAAGTCCTTGAGTGATATTTATAGGAAGAAAATTCAAAATTCTATTCATAATAAGAAAAAAATTAGAAGTTAGTTTTGGAGGCATTTTTGTGTGATCCTCCACAAACCACATATTCATCCTAGGCATGTGCATTGCAGCTATTTGATCTAATTCTATTCATCTTTCCATTTCTATTTAACATTGCTTTCTTTTTGTTTGAGAAGAGACTTGATTCCATCAATCTAATCAAACATATCAAGAGGTTATTTCTTTCAATATTCATTGTCCTTTGAATTAATCTGCTTTGCCTATTTATTCCCAACATGTTATAAATGACCATTCACAAGTTCCTTTTGTTCCCCAATAAGTGAATATCTATTTACTTTTCTCTAATGGTATTAAAATAGAAGGGTGTTGAAGAATACTATAGTTTTGATTACTAATTCACTATCCTGATTATTTGGTCTTGGAATTTCAGGTTAGGAAATGTCATTCATTTCTCATAATATATAGAAATCAAAGAAATCCATTTTCTCCTATGTATGCTATGGGTTGTTGAGATATTGGAGATGGTTCCATATCATATTAGCTTGTTTACTAAAATTGCCATGTGCAAGTTAGTTAATTATTTTCTACCCTTTGCTACTAACTTAGTTTGTCTAAAGATTTGTTGGGTGAAGAATTGAAGCATGCACAGAGGACAAATGCACTAGACATCCAAAATGAATTAGAATTTAGACTTACGTTACGCCTAATGTATATTAATTCAAATTTTAAGAAAGCATGATCATTGTGATGCAATGACTTGGAATTTATGTTTTTTTACATCCCATTAATTTCTTTTGACTTTCATTGCCTTTGATATGTAAATTGGTTATCCCATATTGCAATGTACAATTTTTCATGATGTGGATATGAATTTTTAAGAAATTAAAGGTTGCACGTGGGTAGAATGACATAGTCTAAGGGCGAAAGCTCTTAATCAAACTATTTTCTCTTAACAAAATATAAACTAAATCTTTTGAATTACCAAATATGTTACACGTGAGAGTGATAAAAGGGTGTCATGGGTAGAAAGTTGTAAATAAGAAGGTAGTAGAATCACATGAGAGTGATTAGAAAGAGATAGAAATTAAGAAGTAAGGGAAAGTATGGAGAAGAATGGGTTGAAACAAGAACATGAGGGCATAGGAGATTAAAAAAATTTACCGCCACTCAGGAAATACAAACAAAATCATGTGGAAAGGAGAGAGAACATGAAGGGGGAAAGGAAGGAGAAGGGAAAAATAGAGCCAATCATGGTTTCTGGAAGGCACCTTGGGTTCTAAATGTGGTTCTATTTGACATGAATTAGGGCATGGAGGGTCTATTATAGAGAAAAAGGTATCAAGAAAAAGAGAGGAAAGGAAGGACACGAAGGTAGATTTATGGGAGTGATAAGAGGACACAATGGTGAGATAAAATCCATTTTTTAGGGAATAGGTTCTCAAGGAATTCCATGATCATGAGATATTCTCAAAATACTTTTTTAAAAAAATTATAGAAAATTTCAAGTAAACATGCAATTGGTAGTGAAAAACTAATTTCAACTACCCCTGTCAACATCCACCTTTCCTATGATGAATAAAATATTTTAGATAAGATATGGAAATCTTCCCAATGTAAGGATAGAGATATTGCATAAAAAATAAATAAGAGACTTGAAGATAAAATTGGCGAGCAAGGGGGGAAAACTATATGTTGGTAACAGAAACATAGTTCCTTGTATGTTTTGGGTAGGAGACTACATCTCAATTTAAGGATAAAGAGAATCAATAGTTATTGGAAGAGCAAGTTTTATATATGGGGGGAATGAGAAAAGAAGAAGAATAGCCAAGTGAAACTATATTGTTGACGAACAAACTGTTATTTCAATCCACAAGTCTCAAAATGAGTCCAATTAGTTACAATATATAAGGAAGACTTGGTTCTTTCATTTTTCCTTATATATGGAAATTGCGAATTGGTTACATCAAAAAAATAAAAATAGTCTTTCCTTGCTAATATATTAAACAATTTATTTATTTTCTATGTGAATTATTGCATTTCCCTTTATTTCCCTTTATACATATAGAGGACATAATTTGCATTATATTATATCTATTAATTTTAAATGTTATCATTATGGTTGTTGAACAATTACTTGATACTGGAATGCACCATCCAACAAATTATATAGTTTTCTTTGGAATCTATATCAAAAGGATATTTACTTTGAAAAAGTTTACCCTAGCTCTTTCAAATCTCAAATGATGTGAATTCTCATGCGCACATTAATGCAAAGAGCATTTTTAAAGGTCTAATAATTTTTTAACTATGCAACCCTTATGGGAGGAAAAGTGAAACTAATCATTTGGTGGCCAAAATGATTCGCCCAACCAATGTTTCACTTTCTCTCAACCCTAGATAAAATAGAGGTTTATTTTGACCAAAGTTGGATAGAGTCAAGTTTGGTACAGTATGGGACACACAAAATCCTCTTCCTAGATGTTCGATGTTATGCTTAACCTTGTTGGGTTGAGGATGGACCCCCAATGTAGCTCATGGGATACATCAAATCTCTTCCTAGTTGCTTGATGGTGCAAATGATTGAGGAAAAGGACGAGACCTATGATGTAGTGTGCAATGCATTGATATTTATTTTCTATATGAAACATCATCCATAATTGATGAAACTTACAATAATTTTCTATGAATATAAAGATGAAAGGTTATTTCCTATTATAGTATCTTCATCCTCCCCTTCTTTTCATAATGCCTCTCATGCATATGTAACGTATGAATATACGACTCACCCAATCTTGCCCCTAGCACATTCTAATCTATATACAATAGATTAATCCCATGTGATATGATCTACGATTGCCTATATTTAGAATAATCTAATGAGGTTATGAATAGATCACAACTTTTCATTATATAGAATTTTGGTTATACGTATAATTAATAAATAAATAAATTATTTATAAAGATAAACTTTATAAATTACCGCTTATTTTATATTATTAAGATACCCTTATAAGTTAGAGTTGTATAAATGTTATTTAAGAGTACTTACATTAAATGTAATCCCCAAATAAATATTATGGTCTAATAGTGTTGGATTTCTAACTAGGGATTTAGGTGTTTTTGGGCTCATGATTACTAATTATCATTTGATGGTTTTATGCACTGTGATTTCTATTTATGAGGTGCTTGAGATGGAGGTTTTAATAGCGATTTTTGTATATATTATTATGCTACAATAATTACTTCAAATATGTTTGTTGGTGATACTCATGTAAAGGCGTTGAATGTGTAAGTGTATTGCAACCTTTGATTATCAAATAATATATTGAGTTGCTTTGAAGTAAGGGTTTTCTCTTGAAAGAGTTTGTCCATGTAATTTATTGTGATATGATGTATTGGTTTTGTGTTTATTTCTTTGTAATTGTGTGATTAATTTAGTTTTTACAAATATCTCCTCTCATAAATGAATATAGAAAGTATATTTTACACATTTGCTTCATTTCAATGTGCTTAATACATAATTCATATTATTTGTTTGTTAATGAGAAATGAGATCTATACATATGTGAAAAGGGGTGGCCTTATGATTCGACTTTCAAACATTTTCTTAAACCATGACTTGTTGATACATATAACAAAAATCCATTCAGTTATATTTTGATGAATGTTCATACCCAAACTTAAATTTTTTGATTTTGTTAAATAAGCTAATAGAATGGTAGCAAAGTTTGTAGAGTTTTACTTTGAACCTACCAATTACATTCGCTTAAATGCCTCCAAAATATTTTCAATAAATTCATTTTAAGCACATCTATTTAATTTTGAACACATTATGTACCGACCTTACAATTGACATTTTTTATAAAACCGCCTCAACAACTTTGAAAACTATCTTGAAAAATTCTTCTTTAAATTTTTAAAACATATAATCTGTGAAAATACAAACTGTGTTGATTCACTAGTATTGACTCTCAAAATAATATAACACGAATTATTTTTATTAACAACAAATTCGTCAATCATAAAAAAAAGCAAATAAAAGAAGACTGTTTATTAATCATGCATCCAATACAAGGAATGCTAAAAATAACTTCAATTCTGGCTCTTGCAAGCCCAATTAGATTGGTGAATCGACACATAGCTAAACAAGGTTTTATTGATTGTAAGAGGATGAATAACGAAGAATTGCACTGCGCCTTCCCTGGCGAAAAGGCATATTCCAGCTAAGCCAAGATGAGAGACATAATAAGAGAGCCAAACACCAACACCAACACATCCTTCACCTGTAACACGTTTCCTGCACTGGTAGGCGCCGGCGCAGAATTAGTTGAGGGAGATTGAGCGGCGGGAGTGGTGGAGCTACTGTCTGAAACGGTGACTGCCACCTTCATACCGGCGGTGCAGTGGCCGGTAATTCCACAGATGAAATACTTTGTCCCCTCGCTGGTGAGTGGAATCCTTGTGCTTCCCCCTGTGTACTCCTGCGTTGGGTTACTGGTGAGGCACGAATCATAAGCCGACTGCTGCACCTCCAACACGTTATGCGCTGCGTTTGCATACGTGAACACTGTTTACCACAACACACAACACAGATTAAGAAGGTATGATCATTGTTAATTATTAAGGAATGAATCCAAAGTTGAAAGAGAAGCGTAATATTTACCCAAGGTGTCGCCCACAAGGAATGTTTTGGTAGAAGCCCAGTTGGTATAGTTTACACCGATAACCCACTTCTGGGTGTCTCCCACTGTGTAGTCGGTCGCCTCTGTATAACATGCACTCAAAATCAAGAGAGTCGCCATTGCTGCAATCCGAAGTGCCATTTTTCCAAAGCTTAGAAGTTCCACAAAGATTTTATAATTCGATGCCTCTTTTTTCCTTCTCGTTTGTGTGGAAAGAAGAGCTGTATGAAGTATGGAGGAGAGAAGAGCTAATTATATATCGTTTATCTGAACAAGGAGGAAGAAAGATTCAAATGGAAACAGGTCAAAGATGGCGGTGGAATTTGGAGTGCTTTTTAGCTTTTTCTGACTACTAACTATATAAAATGCATTTTTTGCATACAAATACGGTGGACGCGTTCCTCTGCGCTCGATTTTGTCGCGTGGAAGACTTGGCCAGCTTTCTTTAATAAAGATTATTGTTTCTAAAGACAATTATTTATATAATAGATACAAAAACATTGCAATACTTCAGACTACTAATCTTCATGTTCATATTATATTTAAGAGTACGATTGCTCAATATTCAATATCCTATTGTATCTTAAAAGACTTAATTACGTATAATCCATAATTTTCAAATATTTATATTAGTTTTAATATTCTTTGGTTATAATTCTTTATCGATTCATCACTTAAAACTAGTTATATGTATTTGACATTAGTTATAAATCAATATATTCTTTTACAATTGACACATCCAAATTCTACCATTGATAGTTACTTTTATGCCATCTTAATGGCCATTCTTGGTACCTTATCTATATTCATACAAGATTAATTAGGTAATATATTTATAAATAAGGTTTTAGATTGTAACATATATTTAAATGTACGTTATATGGTAATAGCAATAAGCAAGGAATTTATTGGTGAAAGGTCCACCCATGGGACGTAGTGTTATAAGCCCAAAACTAGTTTCTATGATTCGTTGAGAATCTTTTTAATGGGTGATGCCATATCTTTTTTTTTGGTCAAAATTTAAGGATTGAAGGGTGTAAAATTTAAGGAGTGGCATTTACTAATATCTTAAAGGTTAAATTAAATTAAATTAAAATTTGGATATTTCATTTAAATATGGATGGGCCTAAGGAAGCATAGATGTAATGGAGAAAGCATAGCTAACTAGAATCTCCTCAATCCTTTGTACTTGAAGACTTTGAGTTATCCCAAAGAAGTGCACATGCATCTCCAATCTTTTCTATCATCAATATAATATTATTATGATTTCCTTTGTGGGTTCTCTCTCAAGAATCTAAATTATTCCAATGAAAGAATAAGTTGTACATAATTTTTGAATTTTTTCTCCCTCATTGTTGAGATTATCAAACAAATTGATATTTCCCTACACTTCCATTATTATTTGTTCTTGTGAACTTATCTAACATAAATAAAACTCATTATACATAGAGTGTACATAAATTTCATATGGATATTCTCGGCATGAGTAAAATTAAAATTTAGTTCCCTTCTCCTATAGGTATGTGATATCTCATACATTATCAAACTATGGTAAATCAATTTCACAATCGTTGAGATCATTTAGACATTGGCTTAAGTGTACTTCACAAAGGCTATAAATATGCATGTGATGTTTATAAAGGTTTTAAAATTAAGAAAATCAAGTTAATGAATTAACCATTGGCTCACCATTTGAGGCATGCATGTGAAACTTTAAAAAAAATCTTGTATTCAAGTTAGGATCTTCTAATATTTCATATATTGACAAAGGGATGAGAAAATTGGTTTGTGCATAAAATTGGAGAATACAAGAACATATTAAAACTATATTAACCT
Organism: Sequoiadendron giganteum; assembly: GCA_007115665.2. Taxonomy (NCBI): domain Eukaryota; kingdom Viridiplantae; phylum Streptophyta; class Pinopsida; order Cupressales; family Cupressaceae; genus Sequoiadendron; species Sequoiadendron giganteum. The sequence goes on from CM021103.1 coordinate 12,352,347, forward strand.
ATCCTACTCTCAATATATGTAACACTTAAAATTATCAAAATATTTAGTAAATATTGGTGAAAATAAAATTAAAGATCACCGACACTAAGTCTTATTGCACCAAGCTATAGTGGTTGTACTTTAAGATTGTGAAATGAAAGTACTCCTACATGAAACATAACATTACATTTCTAGGTGATTTTGTTTCAATAAGAGCTTGAGTTGTGGCCAATTTTTAGATTTTTAGATCATGGATTGGATGGATAGAATGAAAATTAGAGATAAAGGTCTCAATTTGGTTTAGAATCTTGAAGGGATGAGAGAAAGACAAGTTCCCTCAATTGGTTGGTAGGTGGGAAGGAGTCTGATATTGAAGGGGATTCTATGGTAGATAATCCCCTTGGAGAAAGTGGAGGGATGAGATAGAAAGGGGTAGTTTAGAGTAGTGTAGGGGGACGAGAAAGTCCTTTGTAATGTCCCTTTCCCAAAATATTTAATGAAAATAATAGATTTACAATATAAACAACAATCATCACTAACTAGATTCAAATAACAATGATTTATTATAATTTACAACATGAAGAACTAACTGTTCAACACATAAAAAATTATACAAGATGAATCAAACTTTAGAAACAACTTATATTGATTAAGATTTTATTTCTACAAAAAACAAAACTATTATGATAGTCATTACAATAGAAACAACATCAAATACCATTCTACAATAGACAATATTCAAATCAACAACTGAATTTCCCTACAACTCCTTGAAGCTAAGGCACTCCCTAAGTGAGAATGCACTCAAGAACCAAAGGGTTTTCATCTTCTTATTTTAGCAATTAATGGGTTATCATCCAATGATCATAGTCTATTATGGTTTTTCATCCATAAAATATTGTTTGAACACAAAGTGCCCAAAAGATACAATAACATAACATGGATGATTACAATTGATATGGTTTCCTTGTTTTATATGTTACCCACCCAAAATATCAATTATTCAACCTAGACCCAAGTGTGTGCCAAGGCCCAAATTTAAATTCTACACACCACATCACAAGTCGACCTTATTGGGCCTTTTGCATGTCACATTGAATGTCAACCTTATACCTGACTTATATTCTTTCTCATTAGAGGTTCAAATTTTCTCCTTCCTTCTAACTTGGAATGCATTAGGTCGCAACCCCAATCCCTAACCTTTAATATCTCCTTAGAATTCCTCGAGTAGCAACCCCAATCCCCAACCTCCAATAGGTCCTTGGCATGCGTCAAGAAGCAGCATCAATCCCTAACCTCCAACGTGTTATTGGCATGTGTTGGCCCACAACCATGATCCATGACCTCTGAAAAGTTATTAACATGCATTGAGTAACAAGCCCAATCGTTGACCTACAACAAATCCTCAGGATGGGTCAAAAAACAACTTTGATCCCCAAACTTCAATGAATCCTTGAGAAAAACGTCTTTCTAGTAGTTTTAACAATTATTTACCTAACAAATACAAAAATATTCTAATACTTAAAACTAATAAACTTCATGTTCATATTATATTTATAAGTATGGTTGTTCAATATTCACTATCCTATTGTAGGTATCTTGAAAACTCAATACAGGTACATAATCCTTAAATTAGTTTATATCCACTTCATTACATATTGATGAAGTACGTAAAATTTTGGGTCTTTTCCCATTGCTTTTTCCAAGATTTGTACTAGTTAATATTCTCTAGTTATAACCCTTTACTAACTTAAATCCTTTCCTTACTTAAGGCTACTTATCCAAATAAAAAAATTCATTTGATATTTCTAGTAAACTTATAAATTCTCTTAGAACTGACACCTCCAAATTCTACAATCAATAGTTACTTTTATTTCATTAGGTAGTGGCCACTCTTCATACCTTATCTACATTGATACAATAGGATTAAGGCTACTCTAAATTTTTTGTGGATTATTAATTTGTTTGAGCTTAAATTAGAAGACAAAATTACATTATTGCAATGGTGAAATACTTACAAGGTCTATGACCATTATTTTTGAAACTATGTGAAGTAAAATTTGTTGTGAAATATAATTCGTTTTCTATTAAAAATTGAGAAGATTTAGTATAAAGGAATTTTTGGAAGGTAATAGTCACTCATATCTTACTTGAGAATAATTTTCTCAACTTGCAATCTAATATGTATATTTAAAAATCAGGTTTTAGATTGTAAAATATGTTTAGATACAAGTTATGGTGATAGAAGTAAGAAAGGAATGTATTGATGAAAGAGCCACCTTGGGGCGTAGTTTTATAAGGTCAAAACTAGTTTCTATGATTCATTGAGAGTATTTTTAATGGGTTATGTTAATCTTTTATGTGTCAAAAGTCAAGGATTAAATGATATGGCATATTAAAAGAGACATATATTTAATGAAATCTTAGAAAATATAAAATTAAGCTACATTACACTTCTTATATTTCATTTAAATGTGGGCAAGCAAAAGGAAGCATAGATATTATGGAGAAATTACAACTAACTAGACTCTCCTCAATTATTCATCCTTGAAGACTCTAAGTTATTCCAAATAAGTGTACGTGAATCTATTATCTCCTTTGTGATCAGTATAATATTAGTATGAATTTTCTTTGTGGGTCCTCTCTCAATATTCTAAATTATTTCAATGAAAAGCACAAGTTGTGCATATTTTTTGAATTTCCTCCCCCTCATTGTTGAGATGGTTCAAAAGAATTAAATTTTCCTACACTTTTATTATTATTGTTAGTTTATAAATTAGACAAATAAAATCTATTATGCATTGAGTTTAAGTTAATCTTATATGTATATCCTTGGCATGCATAGAATTATAATTTAGTTTCCTTTTGTTGTAGGTATTTGACATCTCATTTCTTGCTAGTGGTAAAGCAACTACATAATGATTGATATGGTTGGAGGTGTGGCTTTGGACATTGGTGTAAGAATGTTTTATAAATGCTATAAATACATATGTATATGATTCCTTAAAAGGTTTTAGGTGTGGCTTTGGACATTGGTGTAAGAATGGTTTATAAATGCTATAAATACATGCATATGATGCCTTAAAAGGTTTAAATATCAAGAAACTCGAGATAATTGGATGGATTCTTGTTGACCATCAACGAGATGTATAAATTGACCATTGGCTTACTATCTAAGACATGCATGTGAAAATTTAATGAGACCTTATTATGAGTTAGGAGCTTCTAGTATTTTATTTATTGATAGAGGGATGAGAAAAGTGGTGTGTACACAAAAATTGGATTATACAAAAACAAGTTAAAACTATATTAAAATGAATCCTACTCTCAATCTATGCAACACTTAGATTAAGCAAAAAAGCTATTAATTATTGACGAAAAAAATAATATCTCACCAACACCAAATATTGTCACACCAAGCTATGGTGGTTGTGCTCAAGACAATGATATTTGAGCATTCTCACTTGTAATATAATATCACACTTCTAAGTGAGATTTTTTTATAATGTCTTGGGTTGAGGTCAATTTATAGATTTTTGGCTCAAGCATTGGATAGCTAGGATCAAAAATATAGATCAAGGGCTCAAATTGGTCGAGACCATTGGAGGGATGAGAGGAGGACAAGTGTCCTTATTTTTTGGTGGATGGAAAGGATTCCAATATTGAATGGAAATCTATGTTAGAGTATCCCCTTGAAGAAAGTGGAGGGATGAGAGGAAAAGGGGTTACTTTGGAGTACCCTAGGGGATGGGAAAGTCCTTTTTCCCATGTGACATGGTATCAAGGCCCATGTCACATGTACGAAAGGGAAATATCTTGTGCACAAAGGAAATACCTATGTACACCTGTGAGGATGTGCAAGATTTGAGGAAATTTAACCAAAGTTAGTGTGTGCAAGTGAGGGATTGGTGGTTATTTGATTTTAACCACTATTAAAAAGTGGATGGAAAAGATGATTAAATAAAGAGGTATATTTATTTAAATATTAGAAAGAGGATGGGAAAGTATTTAAATCAATATTTAGATTTATTTAAACCTAAGGTGGGCATTAGAAGAAGGATGATTAAGTGATTTTAGGCTCTATAAATGAGATTGGGTGAATAGTGATGAATAGTGACTATTAAATAAATAATAAAATATAATTTAATTAATACTTGGGAGTAAAATTAGTCATTCATGGCATAGTGTGATGGTTAAATTGTGGCATTGTCATTGTAGACACCAAGGTTCAAACCCTTGCAGGACCATTATGATCATGGGCATTGCACATTTGTTGCTTCACTATGCTCATGGGTTTGAACCTTCATGTTGTTGCTATTTATGTTCATGCCAATGACTTAGTGCTCCAAACCCTCATTGGGTGGGTGTGCTCGCGAGTTAAATATGCCCCTACTAGGATAATGTTTTTGTTAGTGTTGTACATTCATACCGAGGATGAGGTCCTCAATTTGTGGTCTCGCCTAGCTTGGGCCAAGCTAAAATTATTTTGGTCACCAAACAAAAAAACAAGGGAATAAAATTGGATAATTAATTAGATAAATATGGATTTATTCAATCAATTATGAAGGAAATGGTTGAATAATTGCGTAATTAATAATGTGTCATTTTCAAGTGTCTACAAGTAGCATTGGTGGAAAAGTACAAGAGGTTGCACCATTCAATAATCCTATTAGAGCAAACCCACAATAGTGAATCCCAAACTTGGGACATTAGATTTTTCAACTCAAATGGAGGTGAAAAGAAGGAAACACCTTCATTTGAAGAAGTAAAATATAAAATAACCTTCAAATGAAGGTAATTTTCGTGATTGGAAAATAGGGACGTTCAAGCAAAGGTCCCTTTATTTCCATTTATGCAAATTACCTTCCTTTAAAAGCTTTTTAATTTTTTCCTATAAATTCCATACCTTTGTTTGAAGTTCCTTTAATATCTTCAAAATAAAGTACCTTCACTCAAATTTCCTTCAAATGAAAGTCCTAGAAGTGACCTTTCGACCTTAGGCTTCAAATTTTCCTCAAAATTTAATGTTTCCAAACTTGGGTTTGATCAACAAATGGAATGAATATGATAGCATAATTTGTAAGATCATAACACTTGAAATAATCTTCCAACAAGTATAACTTTGAATATAGTTTATTTGATTAATATATTTATTTTCCATTTTTAATCAACATAGGTTTTTCAACAATCGTCAAGGTCTTTTTTCCACATAAATAGAAAATTAGTAAAATAGATTTTAAAAATTTAATAGATATCTATGCACTAAGTATTGATGTCTTTATTTCAAAAAAAAGTTCATTCAAATATATACAAAAAAATTATGACCTGTGGAAGTAACCTATGTCTAAATATTTTAAAAACCGTGCAACAAAAAATTATGAAAAAACATTTGTGCACTAGATATTAATGTTATGAATCTATATTTAAAATTTAATAATTTTATCCATTCTAAAAAAGAAGTTATGTTCTATGGAATTAACATCGCTTTTTAAAAATACTATTAACTATAAAAAAATAAGTTATTAAAATAATGTAAAAAAATCACAAATTATTTTTAAGTTTTGTTTTTAAATACATTTATAATCTATACATGAAATCTCAAAAATATCTAGTTCACATCATCTCCAAATTCTTAATGATTTAGCTACTATAGATGTTAGAAAGTAGAAATTTGATTTTTAAATGTTGATTTCAATGTCCTAATTTTACCAAAAAGTGGGACACACTATTGTGGAGTCACCCATAAGTAAGCAGTCATGCTAGATCTATATTCTTTTGGGAGAAAAAATTGCACCATTATTATTATATATTGTGGGAATGTGAGAAATTTACCTCTATGAAGGCTTCATGCTTCTTCCTTGTGAACATTACTTAGGTGTAATGAGTGCTAAGTGGACCTTCCCTTCTCATGAGAGATAGGTTCATGTGAAAAACTACTAATAAAATATGGATCAATAATTTTGACTCAAATCATACACAACTAAATAACATAATTTGATGCACTATGAAAATACTTCCTACTTGTCAATGGATGAGCTAAAAGGTGCTCTATAGTGAATGATTCATAAGGCAAAGACTTGTTGACATTTTTATAAATGAAAAAGTGGTAATTTCATCCATGAAGCTTTGATTCCCTATAACAATGATAGAATCTATGTATTTTGTGAATATTGAGAAACTCCAATTGCGCACAAGTTCAAGCAACCATGTCTAGATCCTACCCACCATCCTCTAGAAATTATAATTACTCAAGAACCTTATTACTATTGAATTTGATTATCCATTAGCAATATTATCAACTTGATTATTTTGTATCTTTTGAACATGAGTAAATGATTAATATAGCCTATTTATCTATAATGTACCATGATAGGAAATAGGATCAATAGACAACACATTACACTATCTATATATTTTTGGATTAAAAAACACCATGAAACATCATACATAATTGAGGAAACTTATTATAAGTTTGTATGAATACAAACATGACAATAAATTTCCTTTTATGGCATCTTCATCCTCCCCTTCTTCCATAATACCTCTCATGTGTATGCAACATATAAATATGTGAATCATCCAATCATACCTCTAGCACATTCTAATGTATATACCACATATTCATCCCATATGTTCAATATTCTTTATGATTGCATGTATTTGGAACAATCTAAGGAGATCATCAATAGGTCACAACCTTTCACTATATAATAGTTTGGTTATACATATAATTAATAAATAAATTATTTATTTAGAAAGATAAATTTATAAATTGCACCTTATTTTATATTATAAAAGATAACATTATAGGCTAGTCTTATTAATTTTATTTAGAGTACTTACATTAATTGTAATCTCCAAATAAATACTATAATATAAGTGTTAGATTTCTAACCACAAATTTAGGTTTCATATTTTAGATGGTTTTTGGCTCATGGTTCCCTAATTATCATTTTATGGTTTTATGGATTGTGTTTCTATTTATTGGGTGCTTGAGATGGAGGTTTTGATAGTGAATTTTGTAGATATCGTTATGCTACAATAATTACTTCAAATATCTCGTTGGTGGCACTTGTGTAAAAGACTTAGAATGTGCAAGTATAGTGCAACCTTTGATTATTAAATAATATATTGAGATGTTTTGGAGTGTGAGGATTTTCTCTTTAAAAATGTTTATCTATGTAAGTCATTGTGTTATTGTGTATTGATTTTGTGTTTATTTCCTTGTAATTGTGTGATTAATTTAGTTTTTACAATTATGTTCTCTCATAAATTAATAAAGGAAACATATTTCACACCTTTATTTCATTCCAATATGCTTATGTACATAATTCATATGATTTGTTTACAAGAACTAGTTAACGAACAAACAAATCTATATATTTGAAAAAAGGTGGCCCTATTATTTGAGTTTCAAGCATCTCTTAAACCATGGCTTGCTGATACATGTGCCAAAAATCTATTTTTTTATTATATTTGATGGATGTTGACACCCAAACTTGAAATTGTGATTTTGTAAAAGAAATTGATAGAATGTTAATAAAGGTTGTAGAGTTTGACAAATGCCTCCAAAACATTTTCAATAAATTCAATTTGAGCATGTTTATTTTGCCTTTGAACACATCATGTATACAGCGACCCACCTTATGATTGACAAATTTTATAAAACTGCAACCATCTGGCAAAATTCTGCTTTAAATTTTCATATAAAATTAAATAGAGATGATCTTGGAAAATACAAACTGTGTTGGTACACCAATATTGACTCCCAAAAAAGTAAAATGAATTAATTTTTATTTAAAACAAAATCTAATACAAATCCGTGCAATCATAAAAATAAGCAAATAAAAGAAGACTGCTTATTCATGCATCCAATACAAGGAATGCTATAAATCTCCAACTTTCGCACTTGCAAGCCCAATTAGATTGCTGAATCGCTCCATGGCTAAACAAGGTTTTATTAATTGTAAGAAGATGAATAATGAAGAATTGCACTGCCCCTTCCCTGGTAAAAAGGCATATTCCACCTAACCCAAGATGAGAGACATAATAAGAGAGCCAAACACCAACACCAACACATCCTTCACCTGTAACACGTTTCCTGTACTGGCAGGCCCCTGCGCAGTATTAGTTGAGGGAGATTGAGCAGCGGGAGTAGTGGAACTACTGGCTGAAATGGTGACTGCCACCTTCATACCAGCAGTGCAGTGGCCAGTAATTCCACAGATGAAATATCTTGTCCCCTCGCTGGTGAGTGATATTCTTGTGCTCCCCCCTGTGTGCTCCTCCGTTGGGTTACTGGTGAGGCACGAATCATAAGCCGACTGCTGCACCTCCAACACGTTATGCGATGCGTTTACATACGTGAACACTGTTTACCACACAAAACAATAGATTATTAAGAAGGTATCATCATTAATATTGAGGAATAATCCAAAGTTGAAAGAGAAGCGTAATATTTACCCAAGGTGTCGCCTACAAGGAATGTTTTGGTAGAAGCCCAGGTGGTATAGTTTACGCCGATAATCCACTGCTGGGTGTCTCCCACTGTGTAGTCGGTTGCCTCTGCATAGCATGCACTCAAAATCAAGAGAGTCGCCATTGCTGCAAACCGAAGTGCCATTTTTGCAAAGCTTGGGAATTCCACAAAGATTTTATAATTCGATGCCTCTTTTTGCCTTCTCGCTTGTGTGGAAAGAAGAGCTGTGTGGAGTATGGAGGAGAGAAGAGGTAATTATATAGCGTTTATCTGAACAAGGAAGAAGAAAGATTCAAATGGAAACAGGTCAGAGATGACGGTGGAATAATGTACAGTGCTTTTTCCATTTTTTTAACTACCAACGATGACTGACATACTACTTATATTTAAAATACAGTGTTTGCATACAAATTGAAATGAGATGTTTGTTCTATGCTTTTTCTGAAATACGGCGGCCGCGTTCCTCTGCTCTTTATTTTGCCGCGTGGAAGACTTGGTGAGCTTTCTCTGTTGTTTTATTGTATGTTTGGTGAGGAAACTTCTATCGGTGAACAAATTTATATTATTTTATTTTATTTGTCAAAGTCGTCTATGATACATTCTACGGGTCTTATCCATGATTTTGTTTTTTGTTTTTTAATTCAATAACGACCTATATTATTTGTTTAAAAAATATAATATTATATATATTTCAAATAGAAAAGGTGGTGGAATAAATTGTACTCCAAAGTTCACATGGGATCAAGTGTACATGGTCAAAATACAAGACAAAGTCGTTATATTACAAGCAATTCCACACTTTTTATACCTAATTTATAAAATTGGGTATATGTCAAAACTAAACAAAGTATACAATTATAAGGAAATAATCATAAAAGCAATATAATATACTATAATGATTAATGTGAGGAAATTATTTTTTGGGAGAAAAGCTTTATACTTCAAAGGAAATCAATGTATTATTCAATAATTAGAATTTTTAATACGTTTGCAAAATCTAAGTCTTTATAAGAGTATCATTAGCTAGAGATTTGAAGTAATTTTTGTAGCATAACAATATCTACAAAGCTCACTATCAAAATTGATGGCTCAAGCACCCAATAAATAGGAGAAATAATACAAAAAATCATCAAATGGTAACCACAAAACTATGAGATAAAACCATCTAAAATGTGGCAACTAAATCTCTAATTAGAAATCTAACATCCAAATCCTAAAATGAGTCAACAAGCTAAAAAAACATAATCCTTCAACCTTCCAAAGCTCGTTATTTAATCCCCTCACTAACTTGGGCATTCAATTTTGACATCATTATCTCTATTCAAAGATGTCTTATGTTGTAGATCATAACACATCATAAGGATTAGTTGACAAGTGTAACTTCCTCTTATAGCTCTTTTATGTGTCCTGGATGATTTTATATTTTTAAAGAGGTCCAACTTTTACAAGCCATAACTTTTGATCAAAAAGGCTATTGAGGCATTTTTTTAAAATGGTAGAACTCAAAGTAATCTTTGCATCAAACATCTCTCAAAGTGATGTCAAACAATCCAAAATATTTATTTTAGAAAAAACAAAATCTATAGCCCAAAAATAGCACTATTTGTAATATTAACATTAATACCAAGGTTGTAACATCTTTCTTAACATTCTCTTACTTGTTGAACACCTTGCAAGAGTAAAGAGAGTACCAACACTTATGAACTAATTGTAATGAGCTCAAGAGCCCGTACAATCATAGCAACACGTAAACCTTTTTATGTTCACTAGCTTCATCAATGCATCTTGAACATTCTATAAAGTTTCAAATTTCTCTTACATCACCCTTCATCCTTCTATCATGTCACGAATAAAATGGTATTGAACATCAATATGCTTTGTCTTCAAATGAAAATTTTAGTTTTTTGTTAGACATATGACACTTTGATTATCACATAGAATTGTAATATCTCACAAAGTTAGCCCCACATTTGAACACACACTTAAGCCAAATGACTTCCTTTCAAGCATGATTAATCAGTGTGAACATTACTTTTTGTAGTAGACAAAGTGACCATAACCCGTTGCTTACTCATCCAACTGATTGCACTACCAAGCAATAATGAAAACGTATCCACTAGTGAATCTCCTACTATCAGCATTCCCAACCCAATATGAATCCACAAATCCAAGAATATAGTCATTAAATATTGATCCCTTATATAATTAGCACGATAAGGAATGAAGTACTTAGATATACCCTATAAATATTTTAAAACTCTCTTCATTATATCCCAATTTGTATTTGTCTAATATTAGTTATAAAATGGCTAAGGACTCCCATTGCTTAGATAATGTCTAATATTGTTGTTTAATTGGAAAAAGGAATCTAGGTCTTAAATCACACTTCTTCCAATTAGGTCCATTGTGGATTAAAAGTGATCTCAACATCCACTTGGCTACAAACCTCAATGGAAGATTTGGAATGGAGGATCAAGGTTTTAATCCCTATTCTGTTTATGTGTGTTGATGATTAATTAACTAAATTTTATGATGCAATGATGTTCCTAGGTCAACTATGAAAATACAACAAACTGAAATGATTTATGAAATATGCAAAAATTGAAAGATAGAAACAGATTCCAAAAATGCAACTTGGGAAAATATGGAGGAACCTAGCATATAAATTTGAGGCTGAAATAACTAGTCAAGGGCATGGAACGCCCTAGATTGGCTTCTTTCTTTTTAAGATCTAATTTCATAATCCTATAGCTCTTGATCTACAAGTTTTTTTCTTTTGGGGTCACTGTTGAAACTTAGTTTGTTACTATTAAAATCTACTTTTTGTGTCTTGACAACTTGTAGGATTTGAATGCATGAATGATAAATTAGTCCTCAATCTTCCTCCAATTTGCTTCAAATGTGAAAACCTGCACACATGAAAGGGGGGGGGGAGGGGGAGGCGTGGGGTTGTGTCATATAGGAGCTTGCCTAATTCAAACCCTATTTTGGTATTTCTACCTCCATAATGGCTATGATGATGTATAAAGAGATTATACCCTCAGTCGGGCAGAGGCTAAATCATAAACAAGTGATAAATTGACAAATTGTTGCAACTTACCACTCAGATTTACATTCCTTGATGGACTGAAGTCATGTAGTCATCACCTTCAAGGAGAAATTGTTGCTTGATTTGAGGTCTTGTAAGTATTAGTACTCACAAAACAAATGAACATAAAACATGCTCAAACTTACACAAAACATGATAAATGATTAACATGATGCTTTCCTGAAATAAATGTTGTAATAATCTTGATAATTCTGCTCTTGACTGTTCTTGATTTCTCAATAATAATCTCAAATGCCTTTTTCAACATGTTAGGATTAAAATGGTAAAAATAACTAGTATTTATATGCAATTATTCTAATTTGTTGAAAATCAAATGAAAATAGCTGACAAATGAAATTGGAAATTCAAATAATAAAATGTTGACACCGACATATCCAAAATGGATCCAAAAGAGTTGTACAAGGGCATGGGCACCCTAGTCCAAAACCATCCTTTTTAGGGCCTTAAACATTGGGGGCACATATTAAATTATGCTTATTTTCATTCTCATTATTTGATTTTCTAAAGATATTTATAAAACAGGTAATTAAATGCACATAATTAGGTCCAAGCACATAGGGGGAGCTAAACCTAGTGTGAAATTGTCAAGGGTGAAAATTTTATATTTTACAATTGTATAAACCATAGCATATATTAAGCTCCAAATGGTGCCAACATAAGGTACTTTAGCCATAGCCTCCTTCTCACTAGGAGAACTTGAACATTGATGATACTAATAACTTGGTCCCTATCAAAATAGGAACACATCTAGTAGTTTGTAAATTATCAAATCTCTCCATTATTGAGTTCACGTGCTTCCTATGTCCCAACCAAAGCTTTATATTTGCTCTATCTATTTTTATTTTCATACTCAAAATAAACTTAGTAGCTCCTAAGTCTTTCATCTCAAACTATGTTGAAAGTTAAAAACTTCAATTCACAAATCATGTCCTTACCATTACCAAAAAATAGCATATCATTAAAATATAATGTGAACAAAGAAATGATCATTGTCTATCTTATAATAAATGTAATGATTTTAATTGGACCTCAAAAATGTTTGTCCCAACATAGAGGAATTCAAAAATTGCTATCATATTCTAAGTGATTACTTAAGATCATACAAATATTTCTTCAACATACAAACTAGATTTTATTTATTTCTTTTAATGTAGTGATTTGGTTATTTAATGTAAATTTATTCCTCTGAATCATCATTAAGGAAAATTATCTTCACTCCCATTTAATCAACCTCAAAATTAAAAATTATTACAATAAATAATAAGAATCAAATGGATGATAGCTTACCAATTATTGGAGAGAAAATCTCACCATAATCAATTCTTTCAACCTAAAAATATCTATTTGCAACCAATATTTCCTTATACTTCTCAACATTGTCATCCAAATTGTTCTTTTGAACACGCATTTGCATCCAATAGGTTTCCATCCATTAAGCAAATATAAAAAGTTTCATATCTCATGAATCTTCGATGCATCCATCTCCTCATCCATAGACACTTTTAAGGACACTACATCATCCCCCTCCAATGCCTCCTTCACTATTTGATGAGCACGGGGTTATATTGAGAGGGGGGTAAATCAATATAATACAAACTTTTACCTTCCTAAACTAAATCAATCACATCAACTACACATATGCAAGATCTAGCAATTAATAACATGATGAGGACACACAATTTACATAAAAACCCTTCCAAGAAAAAACCACGAAAAAATATTGCTTATATATTATATAGATTGATCTTCTTCTTCTTGTAGGCTCCAACCTACTAGAGACTCCAATCTCCACTTGACAGAATTATAAGCACCAAACCATTTGAGGCTCCAACCCCCACACAAATTGAGCTTTAACCCAACGAGAGGCTCCAACCTCTATTTGATAGGCTCCAACCTAGGGGCCACACAAATTGAGCTCCAACCCAACAAGAGGCTCCAACCTCTATTTGATAGGATCCAACCTATTAATCCTTTAATGTATGATATATTTTACTTCTCCACATGATCTTCCTCTCATAAAACTATTTACACCTTTCACAAATTTGATCACACACTTCCTTCCCTTCAAATATAATCACACTTCCTTCCCTTACAAATCTGATCACACACTTCGTTCCCTTCAAATCTTATCACACACTTCACACAATCCTTTCTTCACAAATCTGATCACACCCTTTACAGAATGCTCTTTTCACAAATCTGATCTAACTTATGCGCCAATTCATTTCACAAATCTGATTACAATCATGCACAATCCTCCTTCAACATATGATCACAAATATGGCTATTTCTTCATTCAAACTTTTTGTTCTCTAATGATGTATCATGTGTTCATCTTTTACCATATCAACATCCCCTTCATCTATTTAATATAAGTCTAATTTGTACTTCATTTTTTGTTTTTTCTCTTTTCGATTTTCTTTTCACATTATATATATTTCATTTATTTCTTGCTACTTTCTCAACTCTCACCTTCACTTCGATTTATACCTAAACATACTTCTTCACCAAGTGAGGTGACTCTTCAAGAAGGGTCGGCCTGAATTAGAACACGGTTAATTTATTTTTAATCTTCTCAAAGAGGTGCTACCCAAGGTAGGGTTGGCCAGCACTTCATTCAAATTAAGTAGGGTTGGCTAGCACTCCATTCAAATTAATTATCTCATAGTCAGCTTTTTGTAATTATAATTTTGACTCAGCTTATTTATAATTATTGCCTTAATGATATATTGTTCGTTGCTCTTCCAAAACAATATGTTCAATGATGAGCACACAGTTATACTGAGAGGGGGTAAATCAGTATAATACAAAATTTTACAAGTTTCCAAACTCAATCAATCACATCAACTACACATATACAAGATCTAGCAATTAAGAACACAATGAGAACATACGATTTATGTGGAAACCCTTTCAAGAGAAAACCATTATAATGTAAATGTGATCTTGGCACCTTTATAATGATTGATGCATTGATATTTCTAATTGTTACCTTTTGAAACTTAATCTCTTGCCTTATTAATCTCTATTGTTGCTCTTAATAAATTTCTCTTTAGGATATTAGTCACTGCTCTTCTTAACAACATAATAATTATTGATTTGGTTGATTCTTTAAATATGAATACATTTTGACTAGATGCCAAAGTGTGGTCGACCATCTTTTGGAGATAAAAAATAGACTTACTTCGACTAAGAAGGTCTTAACTTTTTAACTATTTCTTCAATGGTTATTCTTAATGTCTTTTCTTATCTGACAATCTTATTCTCGATTTAGTTATTTGTTGTTTCTTTTTCTAATCTACCTTGAGTAGACTTAGTTTCCATTCTAGCAAGGTGAGCATCTTCTAATTCCTTGAGTGGTAATCCCTTCATAAGTATCAAGCTTTCTATCTACATGTCAGTGATTCATGTAGCTACAATCAAATCTCCAAATGCACAATTTGGGAGAAGGATATTATCATTATCTAGTTCATTATACTAATGGTAAGTAGTCTTTGTGAATCATCTATAACTTCTTGATTGCCTAACAAGGTATTACAAATCCTTTGTTTCATCCCCACATTTATCATTCTTCTCCTTGTTCATTGTCGCTCTCAACAATAATTTTTCCCATACACCTTTAACATCAATGACAACATGTCCAACATTCACTGCTTTCTTAACATAGATATAATTATTGATCTTATCATTACTTTAACTTACGTGATTTAAATATATTTATATATTGAATTTGTCTTGTATGTTCGCAGCCTTCTCACCAATGAAATCACTCCATTATGAATTAAATTACTCACATATCTCACACATAGCTTAGGTGATTAACATGATTAAATATATATGTATACTTTGGAAAAATGTGTACTTTGGCAAAGGTGGTCGACCAAGAACAAGTAAGATATTCATTTTAGTTTTGTTTTTCATAACCACCAAAGGAAGTCAGCCAGCATTAGTTGATAAAGTAATTCCATTTTGGGGTGCCATTTACAAGGGATCAATTAGCATTGAGTTAATTAATTAGCACCTTTCATCGCTAATTGTAAACTCAAGAAGGTCGTCACACTTGATTTAAATATAATTATTGATCTTATCATTACTTTAACTTACGTGATTTAAATATATTTATATATTGAATTTGTCTTGTATGTTCGCAGCCTTCTCACCAATGAAATCACTCCATTATGAATTAAATTACTCACATATCTCACACATAGCTTAGGTGATTAACATGATTAAATATATATGTATACTTTGGAAAAATGTGTACTTTGGCAAAGGTGGTCGACCAAGAACAAGTAAGATATTCATTTTAGTTTTGTTTTTCATAACCACCAAAGGAAGTCAGCCAGCATTAGTTGATAAAGTAATTCCATTTTGGGGTGCCATTTACAAGGGATCAATTAGCATTGAGTTAATTAATTAGCACCTTTCATCGCTAATTGTAAACTCAAGAAGGTCGTCACACTTGATTGACAATTAGTGGCCTTTGGCCTATCCTTTTGAGATTAATACATCAACAATACTTACTTTGAACTTCTTGTCCATACATCTTAATCTCTACAACGATCTCCAACAATCTTGATATTTGATATTAAGGATAACAATCTTGTTCATGCACTTGACATCAATATCACTATGACAATCTCTTCATTATTATCTTGGCATTCTTGTCCATACATCTTAGACCAACAATCTCCTCAACAAACTCTTTGACAACCTTGTCTACCTTTGACATCAATGGCAAGCATTCCAACACTATTACTAGATTATATTCCATATGATTGTTGTGTTCTAAAAAGACCGTAGATTGTATTCCCCTTTGAAGATAGTGGAAAGTGAGTATCTTTCTTTACTAGAGTTCTCGAGGGTTAATTCTTGTGTCTTCATTTTGTGGTGTTTATTTCTCTTAATTTCCTTGAGTTCCTTTCTTATTAGTTTGCTTAGAATGTGCAGTTATGCTTTAGGAAGTATTTGTATATGATGGCTAGTAATAAGAAACTTTCTCTAGTTTATGGATGATTCTCACTCAACTCAAGGTATTTAGCATGCACATCATTGTGGTAATAGTTATATTCTATAAAAATTGGCTCAAGAAAGGGAGATTTAAATTTGAATTAGGTGTATTAGGTCATACCATGTGACCCATCCAACAAGCAAGGTCACACCATGCAGTCTAGTCCAACATAGTAAGAGACCTACAAGATCAAACTAGTCCTAACTAAGTTGATGGATAAAGAGCTTTAGCTTATGGGTTTAGGAGGGTTGATTTGTGCACCAAATAAATTAAATTAAGCACTACAATAATGCCTAAAATAATGTAAAACTAAAATGTAAGAGAGTAAGGTATGTGTTTTTACCCTTATAATTAAAAACATAAAATAACATTTTATTCTTAATCAATTTACAAGAATTAGTTTAACACCTTATAAAAAAAAATGAAGTAGTGATTTCTATTGATTCATGTTGTATTTGATAATTATTTATTGAAATAACTAAAAATTATTTTAGTAGGCATGATGGTTAAGATATTAGCAAATAACTAATCACCTAATATAAAGAATAGTGTTAAAATGTAAATAAAATACAAAATATAAAAGATTTTATGGTATATTAATTTACCTTAATTTTCCAAATACTCTAAAAATAAAAATACCTTTTAAACTTGCTAAGTTTCTCTAACTCTATAAGATTAAATAAGTTTGATCCACAATTCAAGATTTTATATAATTATGAACCTCTTATATATAATATAAGAAGACACCTAATAATAATAGAGTTAGATGTAGGATAAAAAACCATATGTGAAATTAGAATCTACACTATAATTATATATAAATATGTACACAAATATGTTGTCAAAATATGATAGTTTACATTTAATTTTTGTGAACGACCTAAACAACTATTTATCTTCATACAATAATAGCATATATTAATTAAATTCTTATGCATATTAAATATAATATAAGATATACTAACTTTAGATTATAATATAACCTATGTTAATGATTATAAATATGATTTGGATCATATCAACCACAAAAGCGAACAAAATTTCCTTGATCTACAAGGGAAAAACTTAGGATGATCTAGGACATTTGTACATATGGTCAACCACCCAACCCTATCACTCTATAACTTAATCTTGTGTCTCTTGCCATTGATCAGCCTATGTTGACGCCTCTACATATCCCCCTGAAGCCTAGCTCTATAACTCTATAAAACAATCATATTGAAATGCATCATTTAGCATGCCCCTGACCATTTGTACCATTTGTAATGTGAGCAAGATGTCATTATCTAGCTACAATGACTAACATCCTTGGTGAATTATTCTTCTAACATAAAGTTAAAGAGAACAATACCTACTAATTGATCATGAAGACCTACTAGACAAAATGGTTTTATCACTCACTAGAATCATGTTATACATCAACATTCGAAAAATTAAAAATCATAAAATAAAAAACCGAAACATCTTGTTAAACTAAAATACCAAATTAAAACAAAATTTGTAACTACAACACTAAAAACTAAAATCATGTCAAAAACAAAGAAAAATATCTACTACCAAAAAATTCTACTTAAACCTTTTACACAATTTCTAAACAAATACTTAATCCAAGATACAAATGATCCTTCGCCCTTTCATGAATACTATAACCTACTTTTCCTTCACCCTTTCATGATACCATAACCTACTCTGTAAAACTTTATAAGCCTCACCAATAAATCCAATGAATTCAAAGCTTTACAACATATTTGTGAAACCCATAAAAAACTAGTATGCCAAATTCAATTAAGAATTCATCAAAATTTTATTTTTTGAAAAAACTTAAGAAGAAATTCTGTCAAAATATTAAATAAGAGGCCTTAGAACAAGGCCAACTGGAAAAGAAAGGAAAAAACAGTATGAATAAAATCCCAAACAGTAGTCTCACAAGTCATTCAAATCAAATGGTTGTTATAGAATTTGAGTTGTCGCCACTGAGATCGATCTTGTGTAATATTCCTATTACCAGGTATTATAAAGCCAACTAAATTTTCTTTTACCGAAATATTTTAGGATGGAAATTATAAGAAATAAACAAACCCTAGACACCAATTGAGTTTCAGCTTCGAAGGATCACATATCCCGCCTAAAGGCAAAAGCATTTTTTATGGACTAGCAGAAGTATTCTTTTAGAGATACCCGCATCACTGTTCCCTGCCATCCCCATCCCTGAAATGCCGTGGAACATAGATTTTTTTATGCAGAACATATTTTAGAAGCATCATTAATGTCAGGGATGAAGCCTCCACACAAAAAATTGAATCCAAAACATTAACAGAATCTGCGTTGGCTTCCAAAGGATGCAATAAAAAAAATACAATACAGAGGAATATAGCCTTATCCACCTTCACCAACTTTAATACCCCTTGTAGGATCAGAAGGTGTGCATAAGAAACTAAAATTTACACCATAGCTGCACATAAGAGTGAACATTGATATTTATCAAATTATGGGGATAATCTACATTATTACAAACAAGGCTTTTATAGAGCCATTTTCAACAAATTCCTGTGTTGTAGAAATGAAGGTTAACATTTAAATGGAAATCTGGAATTCAATTGTAATCTGAAATTAGTTAGTAGATAGTCAAATGGAGATTGCAATAATGTAAATAACTGAAACAAGAAGAAATAGAGAACACAAGAGATCAACAGATAACAGTGTATTTACATAGAGGAAAAAATAATGCAGTGATGATCAACAAAAACTTCCAACAAGTCCATTCTTAAATATGTAAGTCACTTTTGTAGTTAGGATAAATGTAAATATTGTTATTTTTATTCTCTCCCTAACCCTATGTGATTTCATTTACCCAATTGTCGGATAATGTAATGGATCAATAACCTACGGTGGATACTTTCCACGGAACAATTTGTCTGATCCGTGGTATACTTATGGGCCAATTCAACCTTAATATATGTATTCAATTGATCTTATAAAATTCCTCCAAACTCCTAATAAACAAGAATCTCAAATCAGGCATTAAGTTTAAGCAGGTACACAGGCATACCACTGACAAATATTAAAACAGATCCCCAAGTATTTTATAGTATTTCAATACAATTTTTTTTTGTTAAAGATGAACAGAAGATTTTTGTAGTCAATAGATTTACTTAACAAGCTTATGGAAAAAACTCTGTATATTTTGGTATACAAACTTCAGGTTTTTTATACTTTCGATACAAAAGAGATACAGTTAATTCTGTAAGTATGTTAGATAAAAAAATTCTTAGCTTTCCACACGAAAGAAAGTTTACTTTGAGTGTATTGCTTGGTAGATTTATGTGCGACCTCCAGACTAAAAACTGAAGAGCAGTAGCAATCAATATAAAACATATATGCAAGAAGAATTCAGTATTTATAACTAGCTCATCTCAAGTTTTGTCTAGAAGCTTCCACACACACACACATATAAATATTGCATTACAATTGTTTTAAATATCTCTCATTTTTTTCCTGGCACTCAAATAATCTTACCAGGTCAAAAGCAGCTTTAGCTGCATATAAGGAAGCACCTAATTACTATCATGCTTAGTTTTGCATTACATGTATTATCTACCTGAAGACTGCACATACTGACCACCCGCTCTAATTATATGGCACATACAATATTTCCTCTTGAAGCTCAACACCAAGTTTCTGTCGTACCTGCTCTTTGACAATATTTATCAAGGAACACATGTCTGCAGAAGTTGAGTTCCCAACATTGATAAAAAAATTAGCATGCATTTCTGAAATTTTTGCACCACCCAGCATCACACCTTTCAGTCCTGCTTGCTCAATCACAGCTCCAGCAGACAGAGTAGTTGTTGTAGGGTTGCGAAAGACACAGCCAGCACTGCGCTCACCAATTGGTTGTGTCTTTTTTCTTCTGCTGGTCAGAAGAAGCAAAATGTTATATGGACCAAATAAAAAGAATTTCAATTTAGAGGATAGCATCTCTGGGTATCCAGACTCTCTTCCAAGGTCTTTGAATTTCATGTATTTTAATTTCAGAGAATTACAATTTATACATCACATTCCAACATGACAAGAGTTGTCGATCATTATCAAGAGAAGGTTAGAGACGTATAAAACAAGTTACTTTATCTTACCTCTCCAAGTATGATTTTTGGCGTTCTCTTGAAGATGAAAGATTTGTTAACTCAAATGTTGCAGAGACAATCACTGCAAAGTTCTGCATATGCTGGAAAGGTGATTTGCGATAGCTGAAACTGAGTTCAGATCTTTGGAATGCCTTTTTCCTTCCATCAACCATTATAATCTCCACAGATTTCAGAACATCTGCAGTCTCCTGATTGTACCCATAAAAAAAAACATTAAGTACTTTGTTATTGCTTTTATCTTGATTATTAGAAGTATGCAGCAATAAAAAATAAGAGTCGACAAGCCACCAAAACAAAAGACGAAAAATTGAATCCAATAAATACACAAAGAAGTAAATATCAGATGTCTCAGATTCAGAAAAACCTGTCCACCTGCTCCCGCATTCATATATACAGCACCCCCAACAGTCCCAGGTATACCAGTAGCAAACTCAAGTCCTGTAAACCCATCCTTTGAGCACTGTAAACCCAACTGATTGAATGCATAACCACTCCCAACTCGATAGGTAGCTGGACATGCTTTTTCAACAAAATCTATCTGATTAAGCATTATGCAACCATCAAAGCCACGATCATCAAAGAGACAATTGGAGCCCCTCCCAAGAATAAAGAAGCGTAAATTATGCTTTTGACAATATCTGTCATGGTACTGCATCCATCAGTCAGTTCTTCAAAGTTCTAACATGGAAAAATTTATTTAGAACATAACCATCCTTCTTCGTTAGTACATTATTGTATGGTTCCTGCTAATTATAGAAAGAGCAAGTGCAGACAGATTCAGTTACAGGAAGAGGAATTGCACACTTGTATGTTGGGCACCCAGTTATTAGATTATCCTTCTTGTGCATGATCGTAAGGCTTTATTGGAACTGACTTTACATACATGACTAAATTAAGAGCCACTGAAATCAAAGACAAACAAAAAACAAAAGCCTCAGCACTTCAATATTTGAGTCAAACTGCAGTACACATGAACTTCAATAACTGAAATTTGCAGATCCATAATTTGCAACAAAAATATAATCACCAGGCTAGGAAATTACACGTATTACCTCAAAGAATGTAACATAAATGATGAATAAATCAAAGAACATGAGTGATGCAGGAGCATCTGGGGGCTTTAGTAATCAGCATCACCAAAATTGTTAATTTGATTTCAATAATGTTTGGTTTATTCTAACCCTTGTATCCTAGGTGTGAAGATTAGCTCCACTTTCAAATTTGAGTTCAAATTGCATTCCCTCTCAAATTGGAAGGTCAACCTTGGAGAGCATCTTATTCGATCCTATATGAAAATTGTAAGAGCCACAATTTCCATGGGATTGCTTGGGGTGTGTAATGTCATAAAATTGCACCCCTTGCAATTTCACATACATTCTTGTATCCACTTTGGTGTCCACTCCCTTAGAACTTGTGTAGGCTCATTTTAGCCCTTGCATCAGCCTTTTTCCCTCTCAAGATGCTCAGGACCCCTTTTCTGCAGCTACCTTCGCACGTCAGCTTTGCGTCAAACCTGGCGCTTTTCTCGTTCTTGTTGTTTTGTAGCGTGATGTGTATTGAAGATTTTCATTTGCTGGAGGCTTCATTACTTGGGTTGTTGTAAGCATTTTCTTTCTTCTCCTTAGCTTTATCATTTACATTTTACTTAGTTTACTTTACTCCCTTTCATCTCTATTACATTCTATTATTTCTTTACATTCTTAAAAGTTCCTAGCAATCGGATTGTTAGTAGTCGCTTCACTGTTTTCTGTGATAATCTCGGGTTTCAGACTGTACGAGATGCTAGTGCGCCTTTGGGACTCCAGCGCACTGCGCTGTTGTCCTTGTTCCACGCTACCTTCCTTTGGTCAAAAGCCCGTCAGTTTGTCTAGAAAACCTCTGTAATCTACTCTCTCTGATTCTGGAACTCTTGCCTTTTTGTCCTATCGCTTGAACATTATTCCTTGAGGTAGTTTAGGGCAGTTCGTTCCCTATGATTCTCTTGAGAATAAAGAGACTCGTGAGCAACGAATCCCCCCTCTCTACAGGGTGATGGACCACTTTCATGTTGACCATTCAACTTGCATGTATAAACCCCATTTGCATGCCACTATCACTTATTAGGGCACACATGTGGAGGGGAGTTACTTTGGAAGTAGAATTGTATTGACTAGGTGGAGATTACACTTGACTTCTTGAGTTTCTAATTAATCCTTGTTGGATGGCAGTCGGCACCATATTGAGAAGTTAACATTGGGAGGAGTTACATGTTGACTCCTCGACTAGAATCCTTGACCACCTTGGAAGAATGGTGCCAGATGAGGAAAGAGAAGCATTTGGGAGCTACATGTTGACCTCTGGACTAGAGCCTTCTAGTTGAGTGCTATATTTGGAAGGTGATGAAAGGAGGAGAGTTGGAGAGGAGCAAGGTTATCTTCCTTGTTGTTTCTTGCAGGTTGAAGATGGAGAGAGATTTGAAAGTTTCATGTACAAGTTTGGGAAGCTCTAGGGTGAAGACTATGCCATTTGCAAGACTAATTTCAATGTTATGTTTTTTGTGTTGAGTATTTCTCTAGTGTTGGTTTAGTTTAGGGTCATAAGAGAATGTTGTCATCAGTTGGTCATAAGAAAATGTTGTAATCAGTTGGATATCAGTCTTGTAAGGGAAAATGCTGTCCAATTTTCCCCATGAAAATCAGCAGTAAACTTGTTAACTTCATGAAATGAAATGAGCAATTTCCTCATGTTCAACTTCACAAATCATCTTGAAAATCAATAAATTTGAGAGTAACAAAATGTTAATTCAGTTCTAAATCAGTAAGTTGATTTGTTGTGAAGGTGGTATTGGTCTACAATAAATCATTAAACATAAATGTTGAAGGCCTCCAAAGATAAGTGTGAATATCCAGCTTGCAAGAACCCTGGTTAGGTGACTAGTTGTTACAATTTTCAGTCTAGGTTTTAGACCTTGTAAGTCTTCAATATTTTGTTTGCCTTGAGTTTTAGGAACCTTGTTGGCCTTATAAAAAGTGTTGTAAAGTCTAGTTGCAAGGGAAAGGTCACCATTCAGTTGGCTCCCTACCTGTGCCCACATCAATGAGACAAGGTATAAAATGAAAGATTAATATATTATTACCATGTAATAAACCCAGGGTTTATACTATTAGATTAATACAAATCTGATGCTGCACGGAGCTTGGAAAATAAAGATCACAGTGACCATATGCAACAGAGTGTATGCTTTTCCATTGCTAGGGTGTTAGCAAACCAACATTCATAGATAAATCAACTTGCAAATTCAAATAAACAGATCTGGGAAATACTGATATAAATATATAGTTGTGAATTCTAACTCCTGAGAGTTCTGATTACAGTCAGATGGTCTGCAGATCTGATTAACCTCTAGGGCCTTTGAAGTCAATTTGTTATTACCAGCATCTACAGACATTCAAATAGTAGATCCCATACATGTAATATGAATTTTGACTCACAGTTGACCTATTCCCTCTTAGGAGGTTCACAAAGTATGT
Organism: Sequoiadendron giganteum; assembly: GCA_007115665.2. NCBI lineage: Eukaryota > Viridiplantae > Streptophyta > Pinopsida > Cupressales > Cupressaceae > Sequoiadendron > Sequoiadendron giganteum. Next base: position 12,376,579 of record CM021103.1, read on the forward strand.
AGATCTGGGATATATAGTTGGCACACTGTCGCATGCTGCCCAGATTTGGCAAATGTCTGCAGAGGTTCTCTCCAGTGTTATGATCTTTGGTAGCGAACCCAGGTGCAGCTTGTAATAGTTCAAGTTCCCCTTTATTGGTCTCCAAAGCGCCTTGGTATGATGTCTTTCTCAGTGCTGATGAGGTCTGGGCGAATTAACTGGCAATCCTTTCCCGATGTGTGAGCTGGGATTAATCTTGGCAATGGGCGGCTGGGGATTATTGTCCCCGCGATGAGCTTGACCCTTTTGTCTTCCTTCCTGTGCCCAGTTTATGGTAAGTCTTTCTGGTGAGCAAACCCTTCAAGCTGGCGGATGGAATGTCTAGTGTCTGAATGGATTAGTGGATTGTGTGTTTTCTCCACTTGGCAACCTCCAGATTGATGAGAATTCTTCAAGATGTAAACGCTAGACTCCTGTGCTTGTGCAGTCTCTTTGCTACCTGTAAATAAGCAAATTGTTTACTACAACTGGTGCAACTCGCCTGGTTAAGCAATTAAATATCAATGAACACAAAGCAGGGGTTTCATCCCACCTATGGTACTATTGGTTGAGGTTTTCGTCTCAATCAGCCGTCTGCAATGTAAACAGCAGAAGGTTCATAAAACAAAGATAATCTCCAAATGAATTTTAACCTCACTTTAATATCCGATCACCCAGCTCCAAACAAGCCAAGTCAACCTCCCACAAATTCAAATTCCAGTTGGTGCCCAAAATTGAGTGTCAAGGTCAGCCACAAACAAAACCACTATTATTTTTAAATTAATATTAAATTAATTAATAATCTTATTATATTTAGTATTATTTGTTAGTGATTAAAAACACTTTTGGGCTGCATGTCGGCCTCAGGGGGTTAGGGACATGACAATCCTCCTTTCCCCAAATTGCTTGCCCACAAGCAATGATAAATCAAGGGAAATTGTCCTTCCTTCGTGCCGATATAGCAAATCATGAAGTGGTCCTTGATCCTAGGTCCTGCACTTGTCCCTTGGACTATCTCAAAAGCACCCCAATCAGGATTAAAGCACAACATAAATCTCTCAATCTCTTTATTCCATATTCCATTCTCTTTATTTACACTTCTTAATATAGGGAGAGCACCATATTTCAATGCTTTAACCATTATTTGATTTTTTGGGTTGTGAAATGACGAGCATAAAAGAATGTCAGACCCAACCACCACTAAATGTAGCAAGGCTTCAACATATGTGGCAATTACTCTGGCATTCTCCTTAAAACCTGTTTGCAGTTTTTCCAAAGCAGCTTGAATTTGAGGAATTTTTCTCGTATCCATGAGAACAAGCTGAGCTCCAATTCTTTGTGCAGAGGTTAAAGTTGTCTTTATGAATATTAATTTTGCATCTAAAATATCCAAGCAAGCACATCTAACAATGGTGGTGAGTCGGTGACCACTTGAACTTCCTATAGACCTACACATTGCCTTAATGTTGTTCTGCATTTACCTTTTCCCCTGAAATCTTCAACTGAGAACTTTACAGGACAATATTTGTCCATTGCAGGATTCCATATGGTATCATCCGAACTATATGGCACACTAATAATCTTGTCTTTGTGAATTGTTAGTGTAGACTCCAGTCCATGACTAGCCTTGTTCTTCATTATGTTGTTTGCACACGGAAGTAAATATCATCACTACTTTGTTGGACTAAACAATTCCACCCTTTAAGAGGTTAACAAGTCTAGGCTTGAGATTATCTTGCAATCAATATGGTTGATGCAATCATTTGGGACCCAAACCACAAAGTCTAAGCTTCCTAGGTTCTTCCACACACTAATATTTGAAATCATGGTAGGTGGATAATATCCAAGTACTTCCTAGCTCTTGATGAATAAAATTATGCTGCAATAATGGCATCACAGAAGAAGTATGCCCATTGTGCAGATGTAAGTTGTTGGGCTGCTTTCCAGATTTCACAAGATATTTTGTAATGTCCCCATTTGCGGTCACTTCAACATTGTAGTTAGCTTTGGCATTCTCGGTGACCACCAATCGTGCTAGAGGGGATGTTTGATGTTGGTGATGAGCTCAGATGGTCAAGAGGACGCTTATGCCACTTTCCGAAGTGAATTCTAGTTTTTGGCAGGTTCTCCAAGATTCTTGGAGAGAGTATTTATAATAAGTCACCCGATTGGGCCCGATTTTCATTATTCATCATTGATATTGTTTACTCACAGGAATAGATTCAACTTACTATGAGAGTAAACGGAAATATCACATACAAAACATGTAAGGAAACATTCATGTACAAACAATGTGCACAAAATAGTACTTCATTTATTAATGCAATAGAACCAAAGTACAATCATCCGTACTATGTCAACATTAGAATGTAATACAATAAAGCATATCCAAATGAGCTCCTCAAATCATCTTTTATAACTCTCCAAAACGCCACGTCCCCACTTGCTTTTTTCCCCCTTTTTAATTTATTTGAATTTGCTTTATTTCCCTAATGTGGTGTGAAGGTTTAGGGAATACTTTATTAAATTTAAAATGACTTCTTATGTCTCCAAAAAGTAGCCCTTCAATATTTTAAACAATGCTAAGTTAAATATTTTAACTTTATAACTTTACCGTTAAATAAAGTAACTCCAAAAAGTAATTTATTTTATTTTTAAAACATTTTTGACATTGAAAGTCACTTTTAAGTGTCCAATCATTTAGATCTTTTCATTCTCTTTCCAATGAGCTATAATATTGAGGTGCTTAATTAAATATTTTAATTAAAATGGCAACCTTAGTAAAATTAATTAAATATAGCTCAATATTACACCCAATTAGCGAAAATGGCCGAAAAGCATTAGAATTGAAATCTAACCTTGTAGGAGTGATCTCGATGATAAAAGATAATAAACGGACTCAACCGGGTGACTTACTAAAAATATACGCTCCGTCCAAGAATCTTGGAGCCCAAACCAAAAGCCGAAAATAACATCTCAAAGTGTCATATGACTCCTTAAAACCATATAAGCTCACTGGTAACATCAAATAACCCCTTTGAACATGCTGACACAAACCTAGAAAGCCAGTGACAACTACACTACTAGAGAACCTAAAAATGGTGCCATGACAATGAGGTTGGCTGAGCTAACAAAGCTAGAAGAAATTAGGAACAAGTTTATGCATGCCCTTCAACCTCACCAAGCACAGGTCAAGAGGAATTTTGACAAGAAGGTTGTCCACAGAGTGTTCTAGGAGGGAGACTTGGTGTTGAAATGGGATGTAGATAGAGCTAGCAGGAAGGCATACCAAATTTGATGCCATCTAGACTGACCCATATGTCATTAGCAAAAAATGATGCCATGACAATGAGGTTGGTTGAGCTAATAGAGATAGAAGAAATCAAGAACAAGGCTATGCATGCCCTTCAAACTCACCAAGCACAGGTCAAGAGGAATTTTGACAAGAAGATTGTCCACAGAGTGTTTTAGGAGGGAGACTTGGTGCCGAAATGGGATGTAGACAAAACCAGCAGGAAGGCATACCAAATTTGACATCATCTAGAGTGGCTCATATGTCATCACCAGTTGTAAGGAGGCCAATGCATTCCATCTCTCCAAGCTAGATGGCGAGGCTCTTCCTATGTCAATTAATGGGATTCATCTCAAACCTTGTTTTTGAGGGGTTTATGATGAGACATGTACATATTAGCTTAGTTGTTGTTTTTCCAAGAAGTGTTGTTGTGCACTCTACATTCTCCATAAGGGAATGCATGATCTAGGTGTTTGTGTTTTCCTCCAAGTGCAAGCTTGCACGTGTTGTTGTGTCCTATGTGTTTTGAGGCAAGCCAGTTGTTGCAATTCCCCTTATGACTTTGTGCCCAATGGATTGATAAGGCCCCTTGGATTCCATGATTAGCAAGCAATCATCCCGCAAAGATCGCCAAAAATGTTGCCACTTTGTGTCTCCAATTTTATTTCCCATCAGTTATAATCGATCCAAGAAATCTTAATAGGTTTATCATGCCCAAGTATGCCTCTGGCAATTGTAGTCTCCCTTTCCCAAACTTCAGTTAAATACCCATTTGAAAAATCCCAAAAACGGCTAAGTTTGGGGCTGCTTTCTTCCTTTGGTCCCGTCAAAACTTTGGCTCCCGCAAGGATTTTGGACGAAGTCCTTGGTTCCAAGTTCCTTCCCTTTCCCCTCTCCCCCTTTCTTCCTTTGGTCCCATTGGAACTTTGGGTCCCGCAAGGATCTTTGGACCAAGTCCTTGGCTCCAAGTTCCTTCCCTTTCCCCACTCCCCCTTTCCGCCTTTGGTCCCACCAGAACTTCAGATCTCACAAGGATCTTTGGACCAAGTCATTGGGTCCAAGTTCCTTCCCTTCCACCGCCCCCCCTTTCTTCCTTTGGTCTCATCAAAACTTCAGGTCCCGTAGGGATCTTTGGACCAAGTCCTTGGGTTCAAGTTCCTTCCCTTTCCCGCTCTCCCTTTCTTCCTTTGGTCCCGTTGGATCTTCGGGTCATGGAGGGATCTTTGGACAAAGTCCTTGGGTCCAAATTCCTTCCCTTTCCCCACTCCCCCTTTCTTCCTTTGGTCCCATCAAAACTTCGGGTCCTGCAAGAATCTTTAGACTAAGTCCTCGGTTCCAAGTCCCTTCCCTTTCCCCCAGTCCCTCTTTCTTCCTTTTGTCCCATCGAAACTTCAGATCCCAAAGGGATCTTTGGACCAAGTCCTTGGGTCCAAGTTCCTTCCCTTTCCCCACTCCCCCTTTCTTCCTTTGGTCCTGTCGGAACTTCGGGTCTCGCAAGGATCTTTGGACCAAGTCTTTGGTTCCAAGTTCCTTCCCTTTCCCCCGCCCCCTCTTTCTTCCTTTGGTCCCGTTGGAACTTCAGGTCTTGAAAGGATTTTTGGACCAAGTCCTTGGTTCCAAGTTCCTTCCACCTCCCCAACTCCCGCCACCTGCCGGATTTTCGTTTTTTGACCCAAAGAGTGCCATTAATGTTGCAACGACTCTCACAGCCACCAAATCTTTATTATTGGAGCTACATAAAAGATTTTAAATGTATTTTTTACATATTCCAAGGCGAAAAAACAGCACCTATGCTTCATTTATTGCTTGCAAACTATTTTTTTGTCAAAGGACCATCCCTAGCCGCAATTTTGCAGCATATTTTGTGGGCGTTTCTGCTCTTTATCCACGGATTCATCAATGTAGAGGCATGGTGTGGATGTCAAGGCCATTTTTTCATGCTTTCAGCTCAAGCTTTGGGGTGGACACATTTCTACATGTGATTTGCAAGTCATGGCTAGGGTTTCTACCTTTGCCACATGTTCCCTCTTTCTCCTACAACCTTCAAATGAATATAAGGCACTTTTGTGCTCATTGTAAGGGTTGTTCCTTGGGTTTTCTCTAGAAAACTTATGCAACCTGTACATTTTGCAACTATAAAAATTTGACTTTTATGCCTCTATGTTAATAAAATCACTTTTAACCTCTTCTTAGTGCTTGTATCCTGTGTAATGTTTGATACCTCTATACATGCATAAGTTCTTATCATCTTTTTTGGGTTGTTTTGATTGTGCTAATTTGTTGTAAGTGTTGATTGTGGGTAATCTCTACCCCTTTTATGACCTTTCAAACCTTAGCCTTCATGCTTGCTTGTAAAACTGATAAAGCAAAGAACTATGTAAGCTTCTTTAGTGATTTTGTTGAATCTCTGTGCAAAATATAAGGCAAGAAGAAACATGTTCTGATCTTGGTGCATCACCACCCCTTTAGTGTTTTGTATTCTCTCTCCCTTTACTCCTGCAAGCTAATAGAATAGGATTAGCTTAGGGTTGTTTAGTGTTGAGTTGGATCAGCACCTCTACATTTAGATTAGAGAGGAAGTCAGCCTTCTCAAGAGATCTAACCTCATTTGCAAGGTCCCACACTTTGAGGTCAATTCCATTGTGTCATTGGAATGCTGGACATATCTCTAGCAAGGTGCAATTTCATGTGACAACAGCTACCAAGGTTCAAACCTTCACTAGACCATTGTGATCACAGGTATTGTGCGCTCACCGATCCAATACACTCACAGACTTGAACCTTTGCATTGAAGTTGTTGGCGTTTATGCCCATGTTTTGTGTTTCAAACCCTCATTGGGTAAATGTGCTCGCGGGCTCTATGCTCTTGTTGGGCTACTAAGCTCATGGGTTTGGACTATTCACGTTAATTCAATGCATTCATGCTAAGGATGAGGTCCCTTGTTTGTGGCCTCACCTAACTTAGACCAAGCTAAAAATTCTCATGTTACCAAACAAAAATAATAATTAAATTATATAAAAATGTCAATAATAATAAATAAAGTTTTACAAAATGAAAAAACTAACACTAAAATTAAAACATAGAATTGCCAAAGTTGCACAAATTTCATCTGAGAAATATTTAACAAGACAATGTACATGCACTCTGAGCTCTATGGAATACACACCAAGCTCTTTGCATTGAATGTGCAACTTTCACATTTAGAAAAAATTTACTCTATAATTGTGGATCTAAAAACAACAAGATTGGGTGGAATGAAATATATGGATTAGGTGTCATTATAGAGTAGCGGCAAGACTGTTTGGAACAAAACTCACACATTCATTATTCATGAGAATTCAAGACATTGGTTGTCATTTCTAGATTAGAGGACCAAGCAATACTACAAGAGGTTAGAGCAATCTCCAACACTATATAAGGTAGGGGTTCCAAGCAGTTGGGAAAGCTGCAAGGGAAAGCATCCAAAAAAAGTGCACTAGTTAGCTAAGAGTTAAAAATTTCCAAACATGACAAGTGCAGATTCAATGCCAAGAGCTTGGTGTGCATTCCATAGAGAGAGGAGTGTATGTACATTGTCATGTTAGATAACCCCACATTAAAAATGTCAAAAAAAAATTCAAACAGAAAATGTTAGGCAAGCAGAGGCCACAATAGAGAAACATAGAACAAAAAACAAATGGCAAAGAGCAACGAAAACACTTGATAGAGGGCTTTTTTGGCTTTTTTTTAAACATTTAATCTAGATATGGCACAATTTTTTCAGAACACTGAATCTAGTCATATCTGGAATGACTCTAAATTTGCCCTAATTCTGGTTATGGGGAGGTACAGTGTTGACACTTGATTTTGTGCTTCATTTTCTAAGTAAATTGACTTTCAGTTTGGTCGAGAAATCCTTTTTTTAGTCCCCTGAATAGGAAGTTGGCCACAGACTTGGTGCATTAAAATTTCAAACTATGGAGTTGATTTCCAATTTCTAGCATTGCAGAAAGTTTTTATTATTCAAATCAATCCTCCATGCTTGATTTCAAGTCAATTGGGCAAGATTTGAGCCCAAAATCAACATTTCGACACTTGAGAACAATTCTAGAGAACATGAGCAAAATGGAAAATTTTCTTGGTTCTAGTAATTGAACAAGCTTAGATAATTTATGAGGAATCCCTAGTTCTAGTTTCATAACCATCAAGTAAGATGTGTGGTCATAGTGAAATTTCTATTAATTGTTGGCAAATTGGTCACCATTACAAAGGAACCCTTGGATAATGGCAAATTGTTAAAATTTTGACAAATGTACAATGATCCTCAATAATTATAACTACTTCTCACTAAGTTTTGCTACTCCCAAATGCAATTTGAACTCCTGGCATGAGTACCATCATTTCAGCCATAAAATCTTTGATTGCCAACTTCATTATTTTTCAATGGGAGGAATTAATTGGAAGTAAGGGTCAAATCGTTACTTGATTAATGTTCTTTGACCCCATGGTCATTTTTAAACCCAAGCCTATTTTGAAATCAGAAGTTTACAAGGCAAAGAGTGATGTTTTGTAATGTCCCCTTCTTTGACCTAGGTGTTCGAGGAAAGACCCCTTACCCTATTTCATTCTCGTAGGCTAATTTGGAGCTTGGTGAGGGAATATTATTAATTAATTAATTTTAAGTTGTCTTACATTATTATTAATATTTTTTGGACAACTTTAGTTTAATTAATTATTTTATTTAAAAGATGACCATGAGCATTAAAGTGAATTTTCAAGGACCCAAAATGAATTAAAAATAAAAGGGGCACTTTATGCAATTTAAAAATAATAGTTCTCGAAAGTTTGTAGGCAAGATATAAAAGGAAGTGCAAAAAAGAAATTAATCATCTTGGTCATTTGCATGTCTCTCATTGTAAAGTTTGGGCTGTGTGTTCAATCTAAAACCCTAGGACGGAAACCCTAGGGATATTTGGCTTCGGGGATGAAAGATTCTTCCTAGTCAGATCAGAGGTGGATTTAGGTGGAATTCACAATTGAGCTTTAAATGCGATGAATTATATCGGATTTGGAGAGTTGCTGCGAAGAAGGGAATTTATTGGATTTTTTGCAAGCAAAGAATAAATTATAACTTTGAGATTACCCTTGGTCAAAGGCACTTGAAGGATTATTTTGCAGTAGATATTATATTCACCATTAGCAGAGGAGGGGTTTACAAACTCTGGAAACTCATGGAAACTTGGATGCCATTCCTGGTACAGGTTGTGAGCAATTGTAGGAAGTCACGAATCAAATTTGTGAGCAGTTTGGGATGCCAAGTAGAGGTCGTGGGTTTGTGTAAGGCATGGGAATCCCTAAGAGGCTACCGTGGGTTTGTTTATGCCAAGCGTAGCATATTAGGAAGGCGCAACCATCCTATATAAGGCATGGGAACATCTCAGAAGGACAAATTAATACCTGAAGGGTTATTTATGTTTGTTGCCATTGTTGGGTATGAACGAGGATGCTGCATCATGTTAGCAGAGAGTTTCATGAAAAATTGAAGGTGTATGTAGGATCACTGAAGCTGTGACAAAACCATTCATAACACAGATAATAAGTTCCAGGAATGGCAATCAAATTAGCTTTCGTTGTGGTATTTTGATGAGTATTGGAAACTCTAAACCAAGGGACGATTATTTGGTTATGTTTGATTCTATGTTCTTGGAGAGTGGCTCATAGTGCTTGACCAATGGGGTTAATACCATCTCCTAAAGTATGAGGATAATTTATTGTCTTATGTACTGTGTATTCGTGCGTATACTTCATGTATTATTCACATATATGCTTCATGCTTCTTGTGTATACTCTTATGTATTATGTGTATTCGTGTGTATATACTTTATGTATCATGTGTATCTATGTGTTGCTTCATGTATCTTCAACAAGATGTGTTCTTATGATTACTTTATGCTTAAAATTTATGGAAGTGTTAAAACTTGTCTGTCAAAATGCTTATGGAGTGAGAAGCCCTAACAAATTAAATTATCTAAAATTGAATTATTATTAGTATCCAAATGCAATAATGAAGAGTTGTAACTATTTGAAGTGAAGAGGTGTGACTCCCTCAAACTTGTGATATAAAAGGGGAGAGCATTTCATCCATACTACCATTTAAAGAATCCAATTGAGAATAGAACATTAAGTAATTTTGCAAGAGAATGAGATTAGAACAGTTGTGGCCCTTCAAGTATGAAAGACTATAACTCCCTCAACAATAAGGTTAAAAGGGGAAACCACCTTGTAAAAAAACTATCAATAGGAAATAAGTCTAACAATAAACTTGGGAGTAAAGTATTGTTATCAAGGGTAATTATGAAGGGTGGTGATCCTTCAAGAAATGAATATAAGGGATGAATCAATTTATTAACCTTCAATAAGCACTCATCACTCATCTATCCCTCAAGAAATCAAGCAATCATCACTCATCAAGAAATTAAACAATCAAAATTATCAAAAGATTTCCCAAGGCAACAACACAATTATTCTAACAAAGAGTGATTGGTGCAATCAAGTCCATACCACTTTGTAACCTACGAAATGGATCTAGTGAGCTTTACCTTGCGGACCAAAATTACTCCTATATGTAATATCTAGAATAGATCATTTCATCTAAGGGTCTTTTTCTCTTTAACTTTTTCTTGAAGTAGCTCTACATTCATAAAACTTGACACAAATCAAGCTACATGAGCCTATTATTAAAATTATATTTATTATTTATTTATTAATGCTCAATAATGTATTTTGTTGTAGATAAGATCGTTCGTTGATCTCTTGCGGTTTCTTTTTAGAAACTTGCCAATTTTGTATTCTTTGTAATCTATAAGAGACTCGATCTCTTTTGTAAATATTAAAACGAATTTTTTACCAATTACTTCTCATAATACCTATGCTAAGTTACATTATGGGTCCATAGCACACAAATCCCAGGATCATTCTCACCTTTCAAACCTTGGATAAATTGATATGATAACATCCAATTGAATTAGAAGATGAAGCAAGAATTGGACAAGAGGGTAAACTATAAATGCTAAACTATTATACATCCTTTTGATTGACTAGAACAAACCCATAAATTTGTGCTTTACCTATGGGAATGATAGATGTCTAACTAATACACTATAAGCTCCTCATTAGAAACAAACTTGCCTCGAACATTGGTTGAATGTTTACACAAAATAAAGCATACTTTATCTAAGAGAAGTTATCTTGATATTCACAACAATCCCGCAATCCATCATGATTTTAGATTTCAACAAGGGGTAATGAAGAATTTGTATCATTGCCTAGGATCTTTGCGGTGATGAAATGAGAGAAAACTTGTCTTAAGTAACAAATCTTGCCAATTTCCAAAATCTTGGTTCTGTTGTTGAGAGATATGGAGAAATAACAAAACATAAGACAATAAATTATCCTCATACTTTAGGAGATGATATTAACCCCATTGGTCAAGTACTATGAGCCACTCTCCAAGAACATAGAATCAAACATAACCAAATAATCGTCCCTTGGTTTAGAGTTTCCAATACTTATCAAAATACCACAACGGAAGCTAATATCATCACAAGAAAGAGCAATATTTAAAAATTGTAAATTTTAAGTTGTGATTGCTTGAGGACAAGCAATCTTGGTTAGGGTGGACTATCATGCCCCCGAAATTGCAAAACGAAACTATAAAAACACAAAATAAATGAATAGCAATATGAATACAAATATATATATATATATATATATATATATATATATATATATTAACAATTTAATATTATTATAATAATAATATTTATTAAAACATCTATATGTACATATAAGAATAAATATATTCAAATAGAATATGTGTAGCAGCGATTATGTTTAAATAAGACAAAGACCCCATGCTAAGGGCAGTAGACTAAAGGAAATAGTATGAGTCAGCCGATTGATACTGAATAAGACAAGGGATGCTGACCTGGAGATAAAGACAAAGTTTCAAAAGGCAGCGATTGAAATGTGAAGGGAGGCAGCGATTAATACCAAAGGCTGCGATTCCCTTTCTAAAGAAGGCAGCACTTAACTAGGTGCAGCGATAATAATAAAGTCATCAATTATTATAATTGCAAGCAGTGGTGTTTGTTTAATAAAAGTTAATAAGACTGGATTGTTAATAAAGGGGCACGTCCTTTCGAAGGGATGTCTCTCTTAAGATATAAATAAAGGGGAGTGTGGGAAGGAAAAGATATAGAACAGGAGAGATATAATATGCAGATTTAAGAGACAAAATATGCAGATCTAAAGGAAGTATATGCAGCAGGGAAATGGAACGAAGTTAAGACATATATTAGCAAATGTGGATCATTATATGAAAGCATTCAGAAATAAGAACAGCAGCAACAGGATCTGGTTTGCATTAGAATATAAAGCCATATACATTATTGGATAAGCATACAAGTACACAGACATAAGATAAATCTGATAATGAATAACATGTAAGGAGTAAAGAGTATATACTATATATACTTAAATCCTAACGTAAGGAAAGAATCATTATACAAACATATATATGAATACTAATTGATATAAGAAGAGGATATATATATATATATATATACAATTATTCAATAATGATGCTTGCAGCAATTATTGAGCCTTATAAGTAATTATGATGCTTTAACATAAGTATGGACAATAGATTCTTATTTGTTTGATTTACACTGACGATATCTTCTGAGTGTTAAGAACAGATCAATCGACTAGAGAAAAGAAAACATACAAACCAGGGAACAAAGAGGAATCAGTCCGTACATCAGAGGAGATTGTTGTATCAGATATTCATATATATACATTTAGGTGTATTTTCTGCCAATTGTTGTTTACACATGTATGCATATGGCTTATGTTAGAGTTACCATGTATTAGAGAATAATTAATTAATCTAATTCTCAATCACTTAAGCTAAACTTAGGTTTGCTTTATTAATTAACTCAATGCTTTATTTATGTTAACTACGGAGCTAATATTAGATCAATTTGTCTCATCACACAGGATGTTGACACTTGTCATGATCTAATCCCTTTATCATTAGGGTTGCTCTTATAAAGCATTCATTATCTGTTGTATTATTCATTTTGTAAGTATTTTCTTTTTGAGGAATAGCAAATCTTTGTTTTGCAGAGCTCTTGAGTAGAAAGTGTTTTGTTCATTGTTTGATCTCGTGTCTCGTGTTATTCACAAATCTAACATGGTATCAAAGGAAGAATTCAACAAACCCCTTCTCCATTTCTAAGTTTTTTTTCTCATCTAGGGTTACAGGGTCGAATCTGGAATTTTCAGTGCTTTTCTTTTGCAATTTTTGGAGGTGGGCGAATTTTCGAAGAATTTTGGCACAAAACATACCTCGCCATTGCATCCAAAGTGGCCAAAAACCTAAAGATCGACTGTTGTTTTGCAAAAATCTAAGAAAAACAATGGAGGCAATTTTTTTGGCACGTTTTACAAGGTAAAAATTCGTTCAATAGTACAAAATCCATACAGCATACGGATCTGTATGCCGTACTATGCAGCGCCATTAATTTGCAGCTGGAAAAAAATATCACGTGAGTTTCACAAAAATAAAATTTTGTCCAAGTTTAAAAATTTCATGAGGGTTTTATTTTCTAAACAAAAGAAAAAAATTTAGTCAAAAAATTGCTACACCTTTTTATGATATGACAGCAGTATATTTCAAGCACCAGCCCCCAAACTGAAAAATTGGGCGCCAATATGTCCAAAGGCCAAAATTTTAAGCCGCCTAATTAGTTTTCTAAGGCAAATTGGGCAGTTCTACAAAATCGGGTATATCTTGGGCATACGAACTCTGTTTTTCAAAAACTTTATATTGTCAGAAAGCTGGTTCCAAGCCCGTTCCAAATCTGCACATATGTTTTCCTGATTTTTTACCCAAAAATTTGCTACAGTCAGTTGAAGTCAGACCATCTTTTCAGCGCTTCTGGGACCATAACTTGGGCAACGAACTCCGTTTTTTGCAAACAAATTGGCGTTGGAAAGCTCTTTCAGTGCTCTACACAGCCATGCAATCTATTTTTCCAAAATATTCACCAGGTACACATGGATCTCTCCAATGTGATTTTTTATTTTTTAAGCTTTTCTACTCTCAAAGTTGTATTTGGGTTTGGTTTTTCTTGTTGTGGGGAGGTATATTTCTCGCTTTCAGTATCTATATACATTAGAGATCAGAAATACTAAACCACACATTGTTTTGAAAACCACAACCATCATGGCAGACACCTCTTCATTTGAATGTCTTACGCTACACAACTATCATACCTAGAAAGCTTATATGACCAGAATGCTCATGTCTAAGGGTTTATGGTCCACTTTGGATGAAGTACAGCCAGCATTGACTCGTCAATTTGAGATATTTCAGCATAGGAACAAGATAGATCAAGCTATGGGTTTGATTTCACTGCATGTTTCAAACAGTCTCTTGTTTCATTTGGAGTCTTGCAACACTCCTAGGGCTATGTGGACGAGATTCAGTGATCTTTTTGGCACCATCAATGAGTACAGAACTCTCCATATTGAGGCAAAATTAACATCACTTGTACCTGATAATTACCCCTCCATTGGGGACTTCTTGCAGAGGTTTAAGTCACTCAGATCTCTTTTGCAGGGTTGTGGGAAGAATAAAACTGACAAAGAATGTATTTTCCTAGTTTTGTCTAAGCTTTGAGGGTCAGTTCAAGTCTTCACTTCTACTTTCTATTCTAGTATGGATGCATTGGGTGATGCATTCACCATGCCTACTTTTGAGGTTTTTTGTGATCGTTTGACTCGTGAACAGGCAAAGTTGGTTCAGTTTGAATCTCTTTTTGGTTCCAAAACTCCGGCATTGGTAGCACAGACATCCAAAGGAAAAGACAAGAAGAAACAGAAGCCCAAGACAAATACTTCATCAGATAGTGAGCGTTCCTCCAAAACATCTCAAAAGTCATAACAAAAACCTCAAACCACTCGTCGGCATGATAAAACTGCTAAGTCTGGTGAGTCTTCCTCCAAGACAAAGAAGAAATTAGGTGAACCTTGCAGTTTTTGTGGTAAGGAGGGGCATCTAGTCAATCAATGTTGGAAGAGATTAGAGGCTTTGGAGGAATCCATGCAACAGCATAACATCTCCACCCCTAAATCTTCTTCCTCATCTATAGGTAAAGGTCATGCTCTTTCTGCAAGGGCCTTACCTTCTGCAACTCTATGGATACTTGATTCCGACGCAACACATCACATGACACATTCTCAAGATTTGGTCTCATCCTTTTCAGATTGTAGTTGGGGATTCTACATAGCTTTCAATTTTGGGCTTAGGCACTGTCACACTTGAGGGTGATTTTCTTCAGGAGGTGCTTCTAGTTCCTGATATCTCCACCAACCTTCTTTCAATGTATCAAATTTGTCAATCTGGCATCGGTAGGACAATCGAGTTTACCCCTCATGATGTAGTTATTCATGACCTTCATGATCCTAATATTATTGTTGCTACTGGGAATGTTGATACTTCTCATTTATACCGATTTGATGGTTTTAAGAGTTCAATTGGTTTAGGTTCATCCTTCATAGCACATGCAAACACTGTGAACATGCTATGGCATGAACGTTTTGGTCATGTCAATTAGAGATATCTCCAGCAAATGAGTACACAGGCATTAGTGTCTAGGCTCCCTAAGATTTTTTGTATTGATGGTGTTTGTCGAGGATGTGTACTTGGAAAACATCACCGGGATTCTTTTAATACGAGTAGAGCTACACATGCCAAGGCACCTTTGGAGTTGGTTCATAGTGACATCATGTCATTTCCAACTTCTTTTTCAGGGGCTAAATATGTGCTCACATTTATTGATGACTTCTTCGGGCGTTCATGGGTGTACTTTCTTAAGTACAAGAGTGATACCTTTGATTCTTTCAGAATCTTTAAGGCATTTGTGGAGAAGCAATCTAATCTTTCTATCAGACGGATACGCACAGATAATGGGGGGGAGTATGTTAATCAGACTTTCAGGGACTTTTGCACTGAGCATGGTTTGCAGCATCAGCTTACAGTTCCATACACCCATTAGCAGAATGGTGTTGCTAAACGACAGAACAAAACTTTACGGGAGATGGCCAACTGTATGATTCAGTCACGAGATATGCATTCTTCGTTTTGGGTTGAGGCAATTAATTGTGCCAATTATATTTAGAATTGTATGCCTCACAAGGCATTGTGACATATGACTCTCGAGGAGGCTTGGTCCCATGTCAAGCCTGATGTATCTTCATTCAAATTCTTTGGTAGTGAGGCTTGGGCATTCATTCCTAAAGCTTAGCGGAAATCCATGGAGAGGAAGAGCCGACCACTCATATTTGTTGGCTACTGTGAAGATATTAAGGCGTACAAGTTGTTTGATCCTGATTCCAGAGAGGTCTTGTTTTGACGAGATGTCTAATTTGATGAGCGTTTTCCTCTGATGGATTCTCCATCCCCAGCTTCTCCCTCATCTCCTACTACTCACTCCTCATATCTTGAGGATGAGGATGATGCTACAGTTATCCCACTACCTCCAGATATTCAGCCTTTACCCAAGTGGGCCCGCAATACTATTTATACAGCTGGACCTTTGGCAGGTGATCCTTCAGACTCCCGTCGCACTCGTGCACAAACATCGGGTGTTGGTCTTTTGAGTCATACCATTTTGGATGATCCTCAAAAGTTTTCAGAGGCGGTTGGTATTCCTGAGTGGGATAGTGCTATGGCAGATGAGTATTCTTCTCTGATGAAGAATCATACTTAGGATTTAGTTCCTCTTCCTAAGGGAAGAAAGTTGGTTCGTTGCAAGTGGGTGTACCGTACCAAATATGTTGCAGATGGTTCTATTGATAAGTATAAGGCTCGTCTTGTTGCAAAGGGTTTCTCTCAGGTTGAAGGTATTCATTATTCTGAGACCTTTCCCCCTATTGCCAAGATGAATTCTATTCGCCTTGTACTTTCCCTTGCAGCTTCATAGGGATGGTTAGAATTTCAAATGGGTGTTAAGAGTGCCTTCCTTCATGGTGATCTTCATGAGGAGATTTATATGGAGCAGCCACATGGTTTTACTGAGGACTCTTCGCTATTTTGCAGACTTCGTCATTCACTATATGGTCTCAAAAAGGCCCCACGGGCTTGGTATGAGAAGATGGACACTTTTTTGCTTTCTTCTTGCTTCACACAATGTCATTCCAATCCCACAGTGTACATTCAAAGACATGAGGGTGAACTTTTGATCCTTGTGCTATATGTGGATGATTTGATCCTTACAGGCGATTCATCCTCCATGATCCAAAATGTTCAGCGAGCTTTGATGGAGCAATTTGAGATGACAAATCTCGGCCTTTTGCACTACTTTCTTGGTTTACAAGTTATTCAATCTTCGGATGGGATTTCCATGTTTCAGCAGAAGTATGCTCTTGACATGTTTCAGCAGAAGTATGCTCTTGACATGCTTCAGAGATTTGGCATGGTTGATTGCAAGCCTGCCCCCACACCATTCCAGTCAGGTGTTGTATTGTCTTCCACTTGTACTACTCCTTCAGTAGATGCTACATTATACAGGCAATTGGTTGGCGGTCTTTTGTACCCGACACATTCACGTCTTGATCTTTCGTTTACGATTGATCTTGTCTCTCGATTCTCACATGATCCACGTGAGAGTCATTGGAAAGCTTCCAAACAAATTTTGAGATATATTCAAGGCACCTCACATTATGGTATTCACTATGCATCAAGAGATCCTCGGATTATTGGCTTCACTGACTCAGATTGGGCTGGTGATGTCAATGATAGGAAGTCCACTTCTGGCTTTGTTTTTTGTCTTGATTCTGGCCCCATTACATGGTCTTGCAAGAAGTAATCTGCTATTGCATTATCATCCACAGAGGTTGAGTATCGTGCAGCAATTTTGGCCAGCCAGGAGGTTTTGTGGCTTCGGCAGTCATTGACTGAGTTCGGTTTTCCTCCTAATAGTCCCACTATTCTTTGGTGCGACAATCAGAGTGCCATTCACATTTCTCGCAATCCAGTGGAGCATCAGTGTACTAAGCACATAGAGATCCACATGCACTTCATAAGGCAGTTGATTCAGGATGGTTTTCTCACCTTGGAGTACATGCCTGTAGAGGAGCAGGTTGCAGACATCTTCACGAAACCTTTGGCTTCGCCTCGCTATCTTCAGCTGCGATCGATTCTTGGGGTGAAGGAAGTTGTCCTTGGGGGGTCTTAATGAGGCCTTCATGTTTTTTTCATACATGCTTTCATCTCTTTTTGGAGTGGAGTTTTTCCCATGAGGTTTTCTCCATTTCCCCACCTTTTAGAGATCTTTAGTTGTACTGGGTACCTCGTCAGGCCTAGTTGCCGAGACCCATTCATACTTTCTTTGTTTTTTATGCATTGGTTTTAAGAGTTGTTTAGCTACTCCCTAAGTTACACTTAAGGGGGGGTGTTAGAGTTATCATGTATTAAAGAATAACTAATTAATCTTTAATTAATTATTATTCTAATTCTCATGCACTTAAGTTGAACTTAGGTTTGCTTTATTAGTTAACTCAATGCTTTATTTATGTTAACTACAGAGCTAATATTAGATCACTTCATCTCATCACACAGGATGTTGACACTTGTCATGATCTAATCCCTTTACCATTAGGGTTGCTCTTATAAAGCATTCATTCTCTCTTGTATTATTCATTTTGTAAGTATTTTCTTTTTGAGGAATAGCAAATCTCTGTTTTGCAGAGCTCTTGGGTAGAAGGTGTTTTGTTCGTTGTTTGATCCCGTGTCTTGTGTTATTCACAAATCTAACAGCTTATATGATAATAAGAATAATCAATGTATAATTTCCTATGCTAGAATTAAAAATGTACTTGACTGATTGAAATCCACTTGTGGGAAGGGCCCGGTATGGAGCAAGTAAGCGAGGCTAGTAAATAGCCATCCTAGAGTTGTTTGTAATGGCTCCTAGGACCAAAGGGCACTTACCCAGAGAGCTGAGTAAACCACTTACGACCCCCGCTCAATTCCACAAGATGGCAAGTGTCTTCAAGGAGTTGAGACATTGATGGCGAAAGCAGATATCAGTCGCCAAGGGGGAGGGCTGTGGAATACACCCTCTTAGGCTTGGTATATGGCTTCGAGCGGACCCGTCTTGTCCCTTATCCCAAAATCCTGATATGTTTGCATTGTTGATAATCTATGGATGTGATGTAATTGTCTAACTCTCATATGTGTATATATATATATATATATATATACATTGTTCATATGGTGTTTGCAAGATTCAAACCCAAGATTGCATTATTGAAGAGATATTTTAATTGGTAAGACGAATCCTAACCCTAGTTGCTGCAAATTCTAGGGCAAATCAGGAGAGGGACATTACAAAGGATTTGTAGACATGTTACATTCTATCAGTGCTGATGAGGCAATGGATCTTGTGAGTGAGTTTGGAGTGAAACCGGATGAGTAACATTCAACACAATCATGGATGCTTGCAAACTGTTTGACGAAATGCCTAATTAGTTGTAGGGAGAAGTGAGGAGTTATGGGAGGCAAAATGCTTGTTATTAGCTAAGATTTTACTTGCTAGTAAAAGGATAAATGTTGGAGGGTCAATTTCTTCACCTACGGGGTGAAAATCAGGCTGGGAAACACATTTTAACACGGGTAAAAATTTGCACGTGAATGCACATAAGAACTTGGGAAACTACTTTCACTTGCCCAGATGAGCATAAAATTGAAGAGGTTTAAAAAGGTACTATGGCATATTCCTTTATACCCATTGCAGTTGCAGATCAGAAAGCTCAGCTTGTGCCATGTGTCACTTCTGAAATCAATGTGGGCTTTTCCCCTTCTTATTCATGTATGTCTGTGCCTTATTTTGGAGAGGTTGGAGGTTTTCTAATCTAGGCTGCTGGAAGTTTCAAGGCCAATCCTAGGTCCATGTTTGTAATTAATCTGCGATTTGTAGTGCTAAATTCATGTACAACTCTGCTTAATGTGAATATTGTCTAATTCTCAATCTAGTTTTTGCAATTGGCATTGTAATGTCTATTTAGTAAATCAATATAAGACTTATTCTTGTTTTGCTATGCAACCTATCTCCATTTCTTCTTGCATGCTTAAGGGAATCTGACAATTTCCTGGGTGCACATTTGTTGCATTTGTAGTAGGCATTAGTTAGTTTATATTCAAAGAATACAGTAAAAGTTTCTATTAGAAGTTACTTGTTATAGAAATCCTTTCTAACCTGGTATGTGGATTTTACGAGCTTGAAAAGGATAATTAAGAATGGGTTACATTGTTCAGGACATGAAGACATTTGAGAGTCTAAGCTCTACAAGACAAAGCCATGTAAATTAGGCTCATCTAAAGTGTGAGTTGCTTTGCCATTGTTGTTATTGGCTCTGGGCTGACTCTATTCTTGCAAGACAAGGCACCGGTCCCTGATGCTTGCATCTGACCCAACACCTCAAATTTACAAATGATAAACATCTATTGAAAGGTATAAGTTATTTGAGTATGTTTGTCTTCGTGAGTTTAAGGATGCAAAGGAGAGGCCTAAACTCTTGTCCATTTATCAACTCTTTGCCTGTTTGGTATGAAGATAAGTCGGTTTATATAAGTTATTTGTTCACAATGCTGATAAAGGTACACAGGATAATGCCTGCACCTGCTAAATATGAAATCCTTGCTCATACATATGTGAATGTGTTAATTATCCACATGTCTAGGGTCTGCAGCTACAAACTTGTATGAAACCAGCACAATATGAGTTAGTGACAATAAATTGGGCTTATGCAGTGTGCCAGTTGGACCTGGTTTTGTCTTCGTAGCAATGTCTATCAAAGATCTTTGTTATTCTTTAAGAGACCCTCATTAGGATTACCCTCTTGAGTCTTGTGGAGCTCAAAGTGAAGAAGATAGGGTCCAGTCTTGTCTCATTGGCTTTCTCTTGTCCTTGGTTCAATCATGGGGTCGTCATTTTACCTGGATTGACCTGATCCCCAATTCTAGGTTTTGTGTTATACCTTAGAGCTGAGGGTAGCAAGAAAAAACCCCAACACATAGCATCCAGGCCATAATGCACCCATATCTGTATCGGATACACCAATACGCATACAAAGGGAGGGGGATGGTGTATCCTATAAACTCAGTACAAAGTATAAATTTACAAATCTATAAACTAAAAAGGGCACAGGTTTCCACACATAATATTTTCCATCTTATCCAGCAGTAGAAATTATATTTCTAAAAGATGAAAACAAGCTTCGGTAGACCAGGAAACAAGCCAGATCTAGTGATAGGATAGCACTTAAGTCTACACTATGACCTCAGGCAGAGCATGTGGGGATCAATCATCAAGCTTGGTTGTGTTAGGACATAAAATATGGAACCACAGGGTTTTCTTGAGCCAAATTACTTCCACGCACTCATTACATGGGAACTGAGCCCCATGGCAATTAATCATGTGTCACAAATGGGCTGCTTTAGAAAGCTAGTGCCCTAAACCAGACAGTAACTCTTGGGTCTTAATTGTCACATGGTTACATTAAAGAGGGGCATCAATTGCAAAAAGTAAAACAAAAGAAATTATTCCTAAAGATAATTCAAACAAAATAGAGTTTTTCAATGAACCATATACAATCCTTTTATCAAATCTTATGCTATAATTTCATGTTAGCAGCAAAAAAAGTGGGTAAAGGGAAAAAATGTTCAAATCTCTCTTTTGGGTGTGGCAAATCAGTTCATGCATTTTCTTAAATGCATGAAGAAAATCAGAAGATTAGGAGAACTGAATGAACTCACTGCTGATAGTGCCCTTCCAGAGATGTTTCACAGTGCAGAGTATCATTCATTAGTAATTATCAATAAATTTATACATAGTGCCCTTCCAGAGATGTTTCACAGTGCAGAGTATCATTCATTAGCAGTTATCAATAAATTTAAACGTAATGCCGTCCCAGTATGTTTCAATAGTTTTCAGTTTTGGCATATATACGTCAATATAAATTCTATATCAATTTTTATCCCAACTTTTTTTGCTGGGAACATATTCATGTTTTACGAATTCTATTTCTTTTTTTACAAACATGGCTACTATGATTTTATGTAAAATAGCCATACTAGTCAGGAAGGGTAGTACTAGTAGGATAATCATAAAAAGTTAAAAACCAATGTTGCATCAAGAATTAGAAATGGATCCTTGGAAACTTCACCAACAAGAGTATCAAAAGCAGAAACTATAGGCAGATTTCTCAAGGAAATTGTGGGAGAAGAAAATGAGCGCAAAAGGTATCAAAAAACAGGAAAATTCTGAAATTCTTCGAAATGGTATTTAAAACTTCTGAAAACTCATGGAAAGAGTTTTGGAAACATAAGGAATATTCTGATAAGATGAATTCAGAAAAATGAAAATTCAAAGAGCTACTAATAAATGGTTGAAAGACTATCATAACTTTTTCTGAATTCTCCAGGCTGTTTCCAGAAGTTTATCTTCACTCTCTAGGAGTTCCTGGAAGTTTCTGCAATGGAAGTGATTTGGAAATATGAAAAATTACTTTAGTTTACAGGAGACAGTTACTGAGATTCAATAAAAAGAACTAAACGACAAAGTTACGGACAAACCATTCGCCCCACTTCCCTCTTCTTCATTAATTTGAATTTTGAAGATGACATAAAGGCCTTGCAGGCAAAGGAGAACTAACTTCTAGGAGATGAGTTAGGCACCATGAATGCCATCTATGTACTAGACAAGAGAATTAATATCACATAGCTGAGACAGAAGATCTTCTAGAGGGCCTGGAGAATTGGAATTTCAATATGACCTTAGAGCATCTGATAATCAAGGGGGTCTTCATTTATGATCAACTACATGAATTAAAGCCTCTGTACTATCTAAAAGGTGTCATTTGTAGAGAGAACTATTCCTAAAAACAAATTTATAGAAGGTAAATATCGAGGTAGTTTTTTACGTCAAGACCAATTAAGATACCAATTTGGTTTATTAAAAAATGCTAGAAAAGAATGACAGATGATTTGATTTGTCTAGATTTGGTGGTAGCTTTCAAGATAAGTTAGGTTCTAACTCTTTGAAAGACGAAGCCATAGACGAAGAGGAATGCCTTTATGTTCATACATGTTTCTTTTACGGACCAATTAGAACTCCAACCTAAAACCTCTGTTTGCTTGAGAGCAACCAGCCCTTTTGTGACCAGGCTTTTAAGTAGGTTCCTTATTATAATTCTCTGTGTTCTCAACAATACGCCATGTAAAAAGCTTCAAAAGGCAATATTAAAAAATCATTTGGCAATGAAAGGATGGCCATACCTAAGTGCAGAGAGCAGATGGGTTTCACTGTTCACCTCAACAAAGTACTTTGCAGGCCCTCCAATACCCCACGTGCTCAATTCACTCAGAAGCTTCCCTTCACTGATATGCAATTCCACCTCTTCTGGTTCTATTTGTGCCTCCAAACCAATGGAAGCCCCCAGAGCCCTTTGTCTTATGATTTTTCTTGAATAAACAGGAGGAACCCATGATGAGATAGGCGATAGGTGTGCTTGTGCACGGCTGAAGCTGGTCGTCCATTTCGGTGAAGAAATGGGTAATAGATTTTTAGATACGGAACTTGTTTGTGAGCAGAACAAATTCAGCATCGTAAATTAATAGGTGGAATGCAGCAGAATTACCAAAAGAAAAGTGGCTTGCAGGAAGTCTTCTCGAACTGAAATCTCATGTCTATGGTGGGTAGTGTAACAGATACTTTACGTGTTTTATATTTAGTGTATGGAGACTAATAAAAAACGCTTAAACCTTTTTTTTCCATCCAGATGTTTTTTTCATGTTTTTTGTGTCATGCAAGTTTGGAAGGCCGCAATCGCGGAAATCCTTTGACACAGTAAATCGGGCAATTTTAAGCTGCACTAAACTCACATTTTGGCAAACAAAAAAATATCAGATGAGAGGCTTTTCTACAATGACATTCCTTCCTTACACAAAAATTCCAAAGTAAATCTCAAATTAATAATGAATCTTTAATGTAGGGGAGAAGACCCACTATCCGTCAGGGCTAACTTCGCGCAATCATAGAATCTAAACCATGCGTCAAATCGAAAAAAAAAATATGGGTTTTTTTCGCCCACGAGTTAAGAACTTATAACTAAGCTTTTAGCTTTTGGGCAATTCGATAAAGTGCAAGAGCATTGGATATACGCGCGGAGGTCAAAAAGACACCTTTTAGAGGTGTTGTCTGGTTGCCGCCACCTAATATCTCAGTATCCACCCACTCTAATTTCCATCAATTATAACTGTTTATGTCTTAAATCCACTCTAAAACATGCACTTTAACACTTAATGAGCAGCCATTAGTGTTTTTGTAATTATAATGAGCAGCCATTGGTGTTTTTGTAATTATTTATTCAATCAAATAAAAAATTTTAATGGATCAAAGTAAAAAATTTGGGGGGGGGTTAAGTGATCATGGAAGTGGCGGTTGTTCAATGGGGGGCGGTAATTGGGTCTTCTCCCCTAAAGGAAACTAAAATATCTTTAAAGAAATTACTTTCGTGCTACAACGTAAGCAGGCAAATATATGAATGAATGAAAGATTTTAATGACATTCACGAGACTAAACAGTCTATGGGACCAAGAAACAACATGTCTAATTTGTCTTCATGCTCTTTTCCAAGTCGGATCTCCTGCTATAAATTTTGACTAGAAGGCTAGCCGTCTGATTAATCTTATCTTCCTCAAATAGCTGGTGTATATTGTCCACTTTCAAACTATTTCCATGTTGAGTACGGATATCCTCATAAGCAGTGCATTCCATGATGAAGTGCCATTCCGTTTGCACAACCCCTTTATTGCAAAAAATACAAGTTCTTTCTTCCCAAGTTTCCTTGGGTATCTTCCACCTACTGGTTTCACACCTAAGGTGATGCAATCCTGTCCTCAATTGTGTCACTAATATTCGCGCCTTCCCTTTAATAGTTGCACCTAAATAAGTTTTTTCACCATGATCCTTCGTCGGGTTAAACTCTTTGATGTAGTATGTTTTTTTTCGCCCAATCTGATTTGTCCACATGGTAGTTTTGAATTTTTCAGTCACATAACTTTTTATTTCACTGTTGGTACTAGACACTCTTGTAAGTTAATGCCCCACTTGTTCATCTACTTGTGGTTCTGTTTCATCCAAGTTTTCTTCCTACGATCTAGTGTCTCCTTCATAACCGCTTTAGGCCAACGGTGGTTATCCATGTTTTCAACCTTCTTTAAATAGCTTATCAACCGAGTTAACGCCGAAGCTTCCAACAGAAAAGTCCCTGTTTCAGCTAAAAGAATTTCATATGGGACTGTGGTTTTTAACTTTGAGACTGCTTGTTATTAGATGTTTCTGGATTCTTTCTAGTTGTCTCCAATTGCACTTAGACATACTACTTCCCCACACCTCACACCCATAAAGTACAACCAAAGTAACTAGCAAACCAAAAAGGGTTTTCTTGGTTTTCCAATCCCAAAGCTCGACTTTTCTACATCTGTTTTGAAGAAGGTAAGAGGCCTTCCAACCTCCCTGTATCCTTTACGTATGACAAGTCTCCCAACTGAGCTTATAATGAAAGTCAATCCCAAGATATTTGTATTTTTTCACTATTTCAAGTGGGCTTCCTTCAAAAAGAAAGATATTATGCTTATATTTTCTATTCAAAGAGAAAATCACGATTTTGGTTTTGGAGATATTCACTTGCATCCCAACCTCCTGAGAAAAGAGTTCTAGAGCTTTCAGATGTTCCCTTAACCCATGAGCTGTTTTAGAAATTAGTATAAGATCATCAGCATATAAAAGTAGTTTCACCACGTAACTTGCCAATTGGATACCATCCCCATCCGTCTTACTTAACCAAGCTTCCAACTTATCAATGTATAGCCCAAAAAGCGTGGGAGATAGTGGGCAGCCCTGTTTAACCCCAATGTCGCTACCAAAACATTCTGATATACCTGTTGATGGTGAAAATGACACAAACAACGTTTAAACAAAATATTTCTACTCTATTTCTCCTGAAAAAGAAAGACAACATATAGTAGCCTAACTCCCAAGGTCCTGGTAGTTGGTTCTCAACTGTCTGGTGTCACTCAATTGGTCCATGCAACTGTAATATTCAAGGGGCCTGTGCTGGTAACAAAGAATACAAGCAATGACTCATTTATTGAACTGTTCTTAGTAAATAAAGGGGGTTTTAAACAAAAGAAAAAGATAGATCAGAAGGTAAACTAGTAAACATGAACAAAACTCATCTAGCATCTGGACATATATCTTCAACAATGAATGTTTTCCAACAAATCAAGAAAACCAAAGCATGACACAATTTACAGAATAATTCATACTATTGCATGTATCTAAGGTGCTTATTTCAACATCACGATTCTCATATCACAACTATTTCAAAGATTCCAAAAGAACACACATTCATTCATTGCCAAGATCATAGATCAACAGACTTCAATAAATTCAATTCACCGATAATTTAATGAGATAATCCTTAAATCTGACTTCTTCTAATGACTTTCATCACATAAGAAACAATCATCCTTCAGCACAATCACTGGCATACAAATAGATTATAACTCATCAACCTTATCAAGCAAAACTTAATTCTAACACCATATTGTGTAAAAACTTATAATTTTATTTAACTATAAAAATGAAGTAACAGTGTATCTCTGTAGCAACTATGAAAAATTCTATCTCCTAATATCAGGTGGCCAATTATATTCTCTATTAGCCGACCCTTACAATATGATACCCCAAGGGTATTTATAGAAATACAAAATCTGAAGTCCTCTTCTATTTTAAGTCGAATCCACCTTTTCCATAATTAAAACCTTCTTGGAAACTCAGATCAATTTGATCTCAAGTTCCTTACATTAATACATTTGGTTAAACTGAAGAAAAGAAAATAGAATGGAAGAGAAAACCATGCGCTTCAAAAACTGTCAATGCTACATGCAACATGCAAAGAAGAGAAGAAAACCATGCATGCATGAGATTTATGCATGCGAGGTTTGTTCCACAATGTATTCGTCATAGCTGGAGAAGACTTGTTGTAGTATGTCCAATTCCGGCCCATCAACCCAGCTGTCTTCAAACTTAATTCTTTCCAACTTCGCTGCAACAAACCCTCTCATATCCTTCAGCTTTGTCAACTCTCTCTTAGCTGCTCTTATCTCTTCTTTGATATCCATTAATTGATCTATCAGCAGATCTTTGCCATCATCTTCTCTCTGCATAACCTCTTTAAACCTTTCAGTCCACTTCTCCTTTATTTGGCTTAAAGGTAGGCCTTCCTTTACTGGTACATCAACATGTACTATAATAGCAATAATGGTCTCCAACTCCTCAAATTGTTCATTCAGATCCTTAACAAAATCTTGAACTTCATTTCTATGTTTATAAAGAAAATCTGATCTAAACCGGAGTATACAAGAAGTCTTTTCCAGGAAATCTTTACTATCTTCTTCAAGTATCGATTGTTCCAGAAGAGTAGTATTAGGAAATTTATTAACTTCTTTCAATTTCTGATTGTATCCTTTGTACTCCTCCTCCTATTCTTCCAGTGTTTTAACATATTGATTCATTTCTCCTATCAATCCCTCAATCATTTTGTAAACCCCAAAACTGTCTTCTAGTACTTCGTCTATTTCTTGATTCAATTTATTAACCCACTGATCCAACATTTCTGCCTTGCCCTTCACCTGTACCAAGTCATCTACTTCCTTCTTACTCAACAAAATCGGGGTCTCAATAGTAGCAACCTGTTGTGATCTTGGAGCAGAAACACTTTTAAGAAAAACATGCAACTGATCTAACTGAGCCTTAAGCTCATCTTTCCTTTGTTTATCCTTCAGCATCCTTGACTTGGTTGAAGATGCTACCACATCAATTAAATTCATTTGTTGATCTTTGGTAGGTCTCCCCAAATTAACAGTGCCTAGCTGATAATCTGTCAATTGCATGTTTTCTGCCTCCTTGTCTATCATGGGTGTAGCACATTCAGCCATAATTTCCCCTTTGTCCGTTAGCCTAGTAGAATGTAAGATCTTGGCCTTATTTTTAGGTCTTTCTTTTTCAATTTCCTTCATCATATCCTTCCAATTGAGAGGTTGAGAAGGTGTCGATGCTCTATTTTGAAGATCTAATTTCAACCAAGTAGGAGCACCTGGAGTAACAGTCATCATGGTTAAAGAAGAGGAGGTAGTAGCTAAGGGAGGTTGCACATTTATTTGAGGTTGAGAATCAACCCCCTGTTTCTCTTGCTGCTCTTGTTCCACCCTTGTCTGTGCAAGCTTTTCAGCTTCCTCTCTGTCCCTTTGTTCTTGTATTTTCTTATCTTCTTCCTCCTTCTTCAACCTTTCTTCTTCCAATCTTCTCTTCTCTAATTCCTGTTTTCTTTCTTCCTCTAATGCTTTAAGCTTTTTTGCATCTTCCCTTTCTTCTTGTTGCTTCTTGATCAGTTCTTCGGCATCTTTCTCCTTTTGCAATCGTTATGCTTCTTCTTTCTCTTTATGAGCTTCTTCAACAAGCTTCAACTTAGCCACTAGAACTTCTCTCTCCCTTCGATGTCTTGCCTTTTCCTCCTCAAAGTCATGAATTTTCTGTATCAATTCTAATTTATCATTCTCTTCCTTGACCTTGAGCTCATGCTCTTTTTGCCTTTGTTGCTTCTCTATTTCATCAGCTTTTAACTTAGCTTCCATGTGTTGTTGCTGAAGTATGACATCAACTTGTGTCTTGGCATCAATTTCCTTTTGTTTCTCTATCGCTGCAGCAAGTGCTTGATCATTGGCATTCTTCTTGGCCTCTTCAAATAACGCCCACTGATCTTCCTCTATCATCACCTATTCAGTATCCTCCTCTAGAGGCATATTTTCTTGCACATCCCTCTTTGACAAAGTCTCATCAGAGTTTGTTCCAATATCATGAATTTTTACCTCTACTTCTTTTCCCTTCATAGATCCAACAATATCATGAAGAGTCCCTTTTTGCACTTCTTCACTTTGTTGCTTTGCAAGTGGGACTTGAGTAGAGGATTCACTTGATGCAGGTGTTGAAACTACAGGTCCTATTTGGGCATCTCCCTCTTGTGTCTCTGGTTCATCTTGAGCCGCTGCTTCAAGCTCAATCTCTTCAATGTCTGGAGGGAGGAACTCCAAAGGCTCCTTGGGAGGTGTCTTTCTTTTGATCCTTTTATATCCTTTCCCCTTTTTAGGAGATGGACCTTGAGGAGTTTCGGTTCTTAGAACCACCCATTGAATGCTTCTATCCAAGACTACTCGCCCTATCTGCTTAATGTCAATAGTTTCCTCACTGTCCCAGTCCACCGGATCCAAGCTCTTAGTGCCAATGTTTAATGCCTCATATGATGGATCTAATACCACTCCATCATCTACTAATGCGTCAGGGATATCATCTTTGACCCCAAGCTCTGCCATGAGTGAGACGGGTAACCTCTCATAATTCTTCTTCCCGAGGTCATACTCATTGTGTCGGTCACTCCAGAAATCTTCCAACAAATTGAAATGTTTATCAAAAATAGAAGGCAGCAAGGCATTCATCTTCTTCTTCGGGTCAAAGTACTTCTGAGCTGTATACAAACCTAGTTTTAGATGTATCAACTCACTGCACACTAACTTTTCTCCCACTAGATGCCGACAGTTATATTCACCCAACTGCATGGGGAACTTATGACATCCTGTTTTGTGCTTCAATCCAAACTGGGCATTAACCCCTAGAGCTTGATAAACAAATTCCATCAACACTATCCTATTATTGCAACATCTTGGCAGCAAATGTGGATGATCTTCAAATTCGGCTAGCCTGAAATATGTGAACTTGGGGTATTGAATGTACCAACATCCCCATTTCGTGATAAATGCCATAGCATCTTGGCTCAGTCTATACCTTACATCTCCATTCAGTTGGTTAATGATCACATATAGAAATGCATCATTAACCCTTCTAAGTAGTATTTCAGATACTTGCAGAGATAATTGATCATAATGGTCCCACACCTTCTTTTGTCCATCTAACTCTCCCAATATTCCCACTCTCCTTAAACTTGGAAATATACCTCCTCTAGCAGTTGCATAAACAATATAAGAAGTCATAAAGAAGCATTTGGTTTCTTTTATCCTTGTCAATTGGTCATGTATAACATCAGACACCACCATCGGCCAATCAAACTATTGCTTGCCATTCAAAATGGTCTAAATGAAAGGAAACATCCACTCCTTGAAGTGAAATGCATCCCTCTTCCTAAACACCCTAGACAACATCATGATTAAATCTGATACGTCTTTGTAAAACTCTATCCTCTTCAATTGATCATGAAGTTTAGTGAGAGATTTATTTTCCGTTCTCAACCATTTTTTTATTCAAGTGAGCCTTGTTGGATGCTTTATACTTGCTATATTTCTCCAAAGCTCCAGCCTCTTTAACTGTACTAGATTCTTTAGATTCAGGACACTAAACATAGTTTGAAACATTTGAGGAGTGAGATCAATAATCACATTGTCTTGTGAATCGACACACTGCCTAGTGGCTGGATTGTAAGCACTGGCTACTGTCATAATCAACTCTGGGCACTGGACAGATAGAGGGAATAAAGTGATATGAGCCAAACCAAACTCAACAATTCTTTGTGTTCTCCCTGTTATATCTTCAACAAATGTTTCTAAATACAGCTCCTCAAAATTGTATGAGCCCAGATTGGTGTCGGTGATGTCTGACCAATCTGATTCTACCTTGCTTGCAATGGCAACAGGACTCCTGTGGTTATACCTCAAGGTATAGGGTAACTGTTCTGGCTTGATCTTCTTGGGCTTAGCTGCTGCCTTTGATGTTCCTGTAGGCCAGTTCCTTTGGACAACTTCTCCTAATGTTCCTGACATTCTTTAGCTTTTCTGCAACAAAACCTCTAGTTAGATCCTTGAATAAACATCATAACATATGCCTTAAAATCATACCTTTCATACATACATCGAAGGTGGAACTAGGCAGAAAAACATCCTAAAAAATCCCCTTTTAACACACTGTCGGGCTCAGAGCCAAAACAAGCATTGAGATTACACTAACAAGAAGCGGGACCGAAGTCGGGACGAGAATGGTAATTGGGACCGGAACCGAAATGGAAACGAATTCGGTTTCTTTCAAATTTTCTAATCTCATATTCAGTTTCGCTTTCGCTTTCGCTTTCGCTTTCGCTTCAGGCTAGGTTATCGTTATTTTGAAATAAAGCTTCTCACTATAAGCGGAGTCGAAGACGGGATGGAAAATGGAATTGACACTAATCATAAAATACGTCCAAAATCTAAATCAATTTTGATCTTGCTTTAGCCTAGGTTGACCATGATGTCATAAATGATTTTAACAGTTTAATGCATAACTTCATGATTAAGGACTAGGCCATATTAAACGAAAAAAAGGGGTTAACATATAACATGATAAGACCATCCCCATATGATCGGGAGGCAATTGTACTTTCTAGGGCATCATATTTAAATCAAAATGCGAACATAGAAATGCATCTAAACCCTAATCTAAAACAAACTCGATATAAAAACTAGGGCACGAATTTAACCCTTCTAATTTAACCAGACTGAGTGCGCAAAAGATTCTAAGTAAAAATAAGTTTTAACAAACCATAACTCACTGTAAAACCTGAATTTAACCTATCTCACTGTAAAACCCTAATTTAATCTATCTCACTTAAAATCCAAAGCAGCACAATGTGATCACGACTAAAACGTGAAAATGACCGCGCCCTAAAACAAAGAAACTAGATACAATAACAAAAACGAAGACAAGAACAACAAACAAACAAACAAAGAAAAACTAAATATGCAAACCTACTGAAAATCACGAACCTGCACAAAGCAAAACTATCTAACATGAAGAAAAACGAAAAACCCGAAAGAAAATAAAAGGAGACCGAAAATAGGAAACCCTATCTCGAACGCAAATAAAAAGGCAAACCTCCCAAAAAAATCCGCAAGCAACTGTCTCTCTTTCAATTGATTTACTCGCACAAAGCTCCACTGCAACTCTGGTTCACTCTTTGATCTCTTAAGAATAGTGATAATAACTATGCATTAATCCCTAATTAAGGTAAAACTAAGAGTTTCACGCATGCCTAGCACCTGTCATTAATGCAATAAATGCAGTCGAGCGGAGTTGGAACTACAGAAGAACTAGCCCATTACTGTCATGTGACTTCAGTAAAAAGTCAACAACCAAGAAACAGCAGGAGCGAAATCGGAATGAAAATTGTTTTGGAAACTTGAGTGATTTCCCAACTTGGTTCCCGTTTCGGTTCCGTCGACAAAGCATAAAACAAAACCAAACACAAAAAACAAAACAAAAGACCGAAATAAGAAAACTTAACATGCAAAACCTAGTCTAAAATGAAAGACCCAAAAAAAAGCGGAGGCAGAAGCGGAATTGAATTTGATTTTGAAATTTTGAATAAATACCAACCTAACTTCCACTCCGGCTCTAGCTCCGACAAAGACAAAACAAAAATGCTTAAAAGAGAAACTGTCGGGATGGGAATCATAATGAGTTTTAAAAGAAGTTTCAGAACCTGATTTAGTTTTGGTTCCAGTTCCGACAGACTAAACCAAAGAAAAAATAAGGTGTTGGAAACGAAACACTCCAAACTTTGTTTGAAAAACAACTAAGGACAAAAACATAAA
Organism: Sequoiadendron giganteum; assembly: GCA_007115665.2. Classification (NCBI taxonomy): domain Eukaryota; kingdom Viridiplantae; phylum Streptophyta; class Pinopsida; order Cupressales; family Cupressaceae; genus Sequoiadendron; species Sequoiadendron giganteum. Next base: position 12,408,697 of record CM021103.1, read on the forward strand.
GGGGGACCCATTTTGACCAAGGCAAAATATGGGGTGGTTATGCAAGGCATAACAATACCTTCACTTGTTCTGATTTTAGCACTAACCTTCTCATATAGCCTGTGAACAACTGCTCTATACATGCTTGGGATGCATAATTCCTCCATTCTATTCCATAGTTTGTCTCTAGGTACTGTGTCAAAAGCTTTCTTAAAGTCCACAAAATAACAATAAGCTTCCTCACCTCGAGTGTTCCAAATTTTTTCAATCAAATGTTTAAGGGTGATGTAGTGATCAATAGTAGAGTGTCTTGCCCTAAAGCCAACCTGCCCTTTTTCCCTTTTGCCCTCATTTTCTGCCCAACTATTGATCCTTCGTTCAATCATGCTCCCAAAGAGCTTGACAAAAATAGGATTGACCATAATCGTGCGGTAGTTAAATGGATTATTGATATCACCACTTTTAAATAAAGGGATGACCACACTGGTAGTCCACTCCATCGGAAATCCTTCTTGAGTGACATTATTGAAAATTCTTTTTATGAGAGGGGCAAGTGTCTCGATCCCCCATTTTAAAAATTCAACCTATAACCCATCTATGTCCTATGCTTTACCGCTCGCTAAATTCTTTATTCCTTGTTTAATATCATCCACAGTGAATATTTTCGTTGATGTGTTAATAACAGGTGGATGATATTTCTCGTGAACCCGCTCATAAAGAAGCTTAGCATACTCTAGCCATTGGATATCAGTAATATTGTTTTCAATCTTCTTTTTCTTTTGCTGCCATTGGATATCGGTAATATAAGAAATACAAGAAAACCGGCTTGAAAAAGCATACAAAAAATTTATTAGCAATAAGTTCGAGTAAAAATGAATAAAAGCAAAAACTCAAAACATGGATTCCTATGTCATTGAGTCTAATAAAGCAAGTTTTCGCAGTGTCTTATGGGCTAATTGGGGAGTTAAGGAAGGTTTCAAATTTGCCTCTTGGCTACGTTGCGTTCCACTCAAAACTATCAAATTGAGAAATCAGTCCCTACTATCTAATGGGGTGGGCTTTCTCGCTGATTGGGGTGGGTGGGAGACCCCTACTACCCACCCATCCCAAGTTATTTTAGCAGTCGCTTTAAAATTCTATGGGGTAGGCATGTTACGTATAGAATCTTGACTAAAAGGTCAATGAAAGCAAAGGTCTTACTATTTTGCTCTTCATAACGGAAAGTCGAGATCCCCGTCCACAGGGAAGGCAATGAAATCTAGCCACTCCACTAAGATTATTCTAACTTATACTACCAAGCACGTTAATTCATTGATTAGTAAAGAGGGGTCTATATTTTGCTTATTCTAGCTTATTCTAGCTTATTCTAGCTTATTTTAGCTTATTCTAGCAAGCGAATTAATTACCCTAAGGCCCCTATATCTCCCACCCCCCCCGGAATTTAGGGCATTCGCCTTTTCACTGATTAATTTACTAATGTCATTAAGAGGGATTTATTAGCTATTTGCTTATTCGCTATTCGCTTTAGAGGTCAGTTGGATCTTTTGGATCCAAGGACACAAGGCACTTGCTTGGTAGCAAAATGGATTGTTAGATTAGTAAATGGAGATGCTTTGTGGAAAAATTTGGTTCATTTTTGGATCTCCCAAGATAGTGTCAAAGGTAAATGGCAAGTCGTCACCTAGGAAGATAAAATATTAATGGTGTATTTCTTCCATCTTAAGAGGTTGTGCAATGTCTCACTCTGTGCATTTTTTCTCTTCTTTCGCTTTCTCTAGGGTCAAAGTTTGCAACTAAAATGGTTTTGCTTCCTTGGACGGTGGTAGGGAAATGGTCTCCTCTTGTGTGGATCCTGAGTATAACCCTATGAATTTCTTTGTTGCAGCTCTTGTCATGCCCTCAATGTTGATCTACTCCCCAATTGTTGACAATGATTCTTCCATCATGCCTGTGCTACATGCCCATAATGGGGGTTCACTGCTAAGGTTGGTTACTATGGGATTTCCTCAAATTCTCCATTGGCATGCCCTAGTTCAAGTAGGGTTTGGTTTTTTTAAGGCTCGGACAACTCCATTTTGGGTGAATCAATACCTCTTCACACTGAAGTTAGGTCTCAAGGTTCAACGAATTCAAAGACTGGGCAAAGCCTATCATTTAGGGATATGCTTGTTGGTCCAAATCAGGGGAAAAAGTTTAAATCAAAAGCCTAGGATGTTTAGCCATTGAAGGATAACTCAATCTCTAGTGGGTGTGGGGTCTCTAAAAACTATCCAAAATCCCTCATCAAAAAGGCATCCTCCTCTCCTGCTCTGGTCTTTTCAAAGAAGCTCCAAAATTAGGTCAATGTTGGTGAGCAATATTTATCCTCCAATAGTTTGATAGGTCAATTCAACCGCCTTTGGCTAAAATTACCAAATCTGCATAGTTGGATATCATCAGCATGGCAGCCCATGCTCAAAGGTAATGTAGAAGTCTACCCTTATGCTCAAGGGTTTTTTATTGTGGTGTTCAATTGCATTTAGGATAGGAATTCCATTCTACAAGAGAAATGGTGTCCCGGGAGCAAAGTCTGCTCCTCAAACCGTGGTTTCTAGACTTTAACCCCACTACTGCATCCTCTTCTGAATCTCCCATTACAATTCTGGTTTGTGGATTCCTTTCATGTGATTGGTGACTCGGTAGGAAGCTTCCTGGCAGTGGATTCAAACACAACTAATTTCATTCACATAATTTTTGCCTGCATCCTTGTAGACATGGATGTCACAAGTGATCTTCCTGCGGACATCACTTTTTAAGTTTGTTGATTGTAGCAAGACGTAACTTTTAGATTACAAAGGCTTACGCTTTCGATGCAGAAAATGTTTTGAAACCAGTCATATGGCCAATTCTTGCTCCATAAACATTAAAAATTTTGGACAACAATCCTGGTGGGACGACACTCGACCTCATCGTTACTCAATCAAAGCCCTGTCAAAGGTGTTGGAGGAAAATTCAGAAGCTTGGATCCTCTCCAAAATTTCCAACAAGGAAAGATAAAGCACATCAAGCTATGAATCCTTCCACAGAAGCAAATTTTCCTCAAAAGCAGCCTTAGCAATCGAACAGGGATAATTTAAATTCACCAAAAATCGATCCTTAGAGAATCATCCTGAACCCAATCGCCAAATCTTCTCAAATATGTGACAGGAGTTCATCTACCTCAAATAGTGAGAGGGCTCCATAGGCTTCTCAAATCATGGATACCATAAAAATGCAAAAGAATGAGGTTGGGGAGGAATGGCAAGAAGTACAAAATAAGAAGAAGAAAAAATCTCAATTCATATTTGAATTGGATTAAAATACAATTGCATTCTCATACCAAATTTGGTGTCCAGAATGCAACTTAAACTAAGCAGATGGATTTTGTACCTCTTTGATGCAATGTTGCACACAAGCCATGGTTGGCCATTGATGTAATTTTTAATTTTTAATCAATAAACTTTCTCTTATATATAAAAAAAGAGTTATATATTAATACTTATTTATTATTGTATTATAGTAGTATAATTCTAATTTTTAATCTATTATTATAATTATATTATAATATAACATAAAATATGATAATAATATAATTATATTAAAAAAGAATCTAAAAATATATATGTTAAGAAGGATATCTTATATAGATTATTTTATATATATATACTAGTTAAAGTCCAATCAAAGTTTTGGTCTTGCGAATACGTGGTGAAGATGGCACTATAATTGTAATGGTGAAAATTGTATAAACTAAAATTGAAGGATTTATTAAGGTTCTTTGGCTTGGTTTTTGTGATATTGTTTTTTGAAATAGGAGTCTTTAGTTTTTTCTTACATTTATTGTACTTTTTAATAATGGCACCTTCACTCAAGCAATCTAAAAGGTTCATTTTCAAGGTGTTTTATAAGGTACATCTCTTGAAATACTTCTAGATATTGTTTTTCTCATTCCTAAATTTGATAATGTATGTCAATGGTTAGAAATTTTTACCTTGATAAGGTATTTTATGGGAAGAGACCCTTAAAGAATGCTCAAAGACTAATCAACAAAGCTTTGATCTCACATGAGATTTGCTTCGACATTGTGTTGAACCTTACTAAAGGCTTCTTTCTTTTTCATTTGTTGAAGTCAACCACATTCAACCTATTCTTAGTTATGGCCCTTGGCTTGTCCATTCTTCTTTGTTAGTTTTCAAACCCTGGAATTGAGACTTTATCATCTTTCACAAAAAGGATCTTCAAGTCCTTGTCAAAGTTGAGTTTGTTGGGTTACCCTTGTCATGTTGGAATTATTTGAGCCAAATAGCTTCCTCTTCAGGTTATATGATTTATATTGAACCTAAACAATTATATTTAGCTCATCCTTATTAAGAAGTTTGTGTTGAAGTGGACCTCTCCAAAGATTTAAAGGAGACTATGGATATCTAGATTGGACAAATGAGATATGTTCAACATGATCTTTACTTGAATTTTTTGAATACTTGTTATCATTGCCAATATTTTGAATATAACTTGGATTCACATTTCCCTAAACCTTCCATACAACATGTCTCTAGTTGTTGTCTTTTACAAAAAAAGGAAGGATAGCTTACAATGGCTAGTTGCAAAGCCAAAAACTCTAGTAGTGACGGTCCTTCCCCTCAATACTTCTTCAATCTCTAGGGGTCAAGATTTGGAAATGTTTCAAAATCTCCAAATTTGATAAATTATAATCTCTCAAGTCTTGGGGAGACTTCTAGTGAGGCAAAAATTGTATGAGAGCTCTACTAGTGGTGTCATTGTCTTAACCACCAACCAACACTACCCAACATGCCTCCCCACCTCTAGTTATGCAAAGGACATTCCATAGCCGACCAAGGCATTTGAAAGATGGAGAGCATGTGCTATAGAAATAACAAATTGTTTAGCTTAACTTTTGGATAGGAAGGGTTTTGATTCCAATGAAGCTCTTCTTCATAATGACTCTAGATGAGATGGATAATAAGGAGATTAATTTCAACACTCATTTCTGAATTGTGTTTCCTAGAATGATCGAGGTCTAATAGACCTCTCCCATAAGTATTTTATTCAAGACACTTGGCTACAATTTGTAGGTCTAGAAATTATCTCTTTACAATTTGATTTTTGGTTTTTTCAACTTGTTTTATCATTTGACCTGGTTATTTTTTGTGTAGTAACCATAAAGAAATTTGGGGTGTTGTCACATTTCCCTCTCCTATGTGGATCAAAACTTAGTTTACCAGTGATGTAACCTCGCCAACCAAGAATTATGGTCACTTTTCAACATTAATAATCATTCTTTAGAGTTATTAATGTTCATTCTTTGATGTTGTTCATAGATCTACCCTTTGGAAATGAATTTCCAATTCATTTTTGTTACCTTCTTGGGTTTTATGTGGGGATTTTAATTGATTAAAATGGCCTATGATAAATGTGTGGCCTTTTTTATGAGGTGGATAGCTAGAAAAAGAGAGGCTCAATTCTTTACTTGTGATAAATTGAGACATTTTTATCCCAATCTTGGCCATCCCAAGATCATATGACATGGTACACCTAGATTAATCTTAGAGATGGTCATGACAAGGTACTCAAATGATTGGATTGAGCCATAATATCAAATCAATATTTTTTCAACTACCAACTATTACTCTCTACTATCAGACATTGTCCTTTCATACCACTTTCCAATATGATTTCATATAAAGTGGTATTTTTTTAAACCTAGGGCTATAAAACTATTGTTTTCTAAACATGTCATTGCTCAATCACAAGGCCATGTCAACTCATATTCAACATGTTTGAAAATTTGGAACCACGTCTCACACAAGATTGAATGGATAACCTTGTGGAATGATGTTATCACCCATACTTCCTCTTTCCCCCACATCTATGTGTTTCAATTAGCTCATTTTTACCACTAGTTAGTCAAGACCACTATCTTGGAGCTTTTTCAAGTCACCACTACTTTAGAAGCACAACCCTTTTATTTAGTTACTTACCTTCAGTTGGCTCAATTCTACCACTAGAAGCAAGTTAAAAATGCTCATACTTTTCATGGAGCCCAAATAAAATATTGACTTTACTAGCTCAAGATAGGAAACAAGGTCTCAAAAAAAATTCTTTCAAGCTCTATGTGCTCACTATACATCAAACCATTAAGCAAATCAAGGAAAAGCGATAACCTTTTAATGAGCTTTTGAATATTTTATAGGCTTTTTCCTGGCACTATGAGAAAGTTTTTATTACTCAAGGATATACTTTGGCTTGATCAGTTGATTTTTAGTGGTACATAAATGTGGTTCATTGTCAAGTTTCCAATTCCTAGTGTATTCTTTATGATCAACTTCTCACCGAAGAAGATTTACAAGAGGTTGTTTTTTCAATGTCTAACAATAAGGCTCTTGGTTTAGGATTCTAGAGGTGAATATTTTCGCAATGTATATCTAGTTTGGATTGGTCAATTGATTTTTAGTAGTGCCTAAATGTAGTTCCCTACAATTCCTATTCCTATTCCTAAATGTAGTTCCCTGCAATATTTTCCAATTACTAGTGTATTCTTTGCGATCAACTTCTCACCAGAGAATATTTATGAGAGGCTATTTTTTTAATATCTAACAATAAGTCTCTTGGTTTGGATGGATTTCCTTATGAATTTTATTAAGCTATTTTAGAATGTTAGAGGTGAATATTTTCACAAGTATATCTAGAGACTTTTCATATAAAGCCTTCAAATTTAATCAATAAAAGGATTATCAAATCCGTACCTAAAGTTCATGACTCTAAATAAATCTAAAATTGGTGGCTTATCACTTTGTTAAATGTCTAATACAATATAGACATTGGCTCTTAAGCTTAGGGCTCTTCTTCCTTGGCTAGTTCACCCTAGATAAAAGGGTTTCATCAAATTCTAAATATATTCTGGATAATATCATTGTTGTTTGGGATGGAATGGAATGAACCTAACATTCTCGATAATTAGTTGTTTTTATTAAAATTAATTTTTCTTAAGGTTTATGACCATATTCAATGACCTTTTATTATTTTCATGGTGTGTGCACTTGGATTTGTTATTGCAATTTGTATTCTCCCAAAATTGTGTCTACCCTTAAATAAATTTAGACATGTTAAAGTTGTCACCCTTTTATTGTTTTTTTAAACTAAGTCAGGTGTTGATTGAGTTACCACAACCTCTTTCCACCTGACTTTCCAAAGTTTAACTTAAGTTTTGTTTTGAAGCGAGTTTTTGTGAAGTTTTGAAGAGGGCATCGAGATCTAAAGTGGTTTCATAACCCCAATGCACACCGACTAGGGGAAGAAAGTTAAGTGAAAACTAATTTTATTTCAAAGATTTTTCTAGTTTCCAAAACCTTTGTCAATTCTCAATAGGGTTTCAGAAACCTATTTTACTCCAAGTAGCGAGTTCTTTTTCGAAGGACTAAGTTTTTTCCTAAAGCTCTTTCCTAAAAGGCTTTATATCAAAAAAAATCTCTAAAAGGATTTTAGACTAGGTCTCAAGAGGAAGCATATACTGGGGTTATTTTTCGAACTAACGAAAAATTTGATGACATTTCAAGAACTCTGCCTACACTTGACATTTATTCATTAGTGTTATTTTAAACTGTCATCTTATTATGTGAAAGTTCATTTAAAGAAAAAAGACAGTATAAGGATGATATTTAGCTTAAGCATAAACTATTGACATACATTGCAATCATGGAAATAAAGAAATACATCACAGTGAAAATGAAAAACATGAAATTAATGTAGAGAACTCCAAGATCATCGCATCACATGAAATAGATTAAACACCAATATATATATACATACATATTATATATATTGCATCAAAAGGGGGGAAATTCCAATACAATTCTTTCAAACACAAAGTGAAAATGATAATTCGAATGCCCTCCACCACCTCTTCGAGCCTTTCAATTTGTGCTAGCAAAGAAGATGTTTTTGTTAAACTCTACGAAGTGGGCAAAGGTCTCCATCATATTTTGCTCTAGCCCAACATGAACTAAGTAAGGTGATCGCCTACTTAGCTTGCTCGTTCCTCAGGGGTAGTGGTAAGGAAAACAACATCCCCCACCAAGCTAACGCATGAATATTCAGTAAGGTTCCCCAAAGAAGTTTCAACTTGAGCTAAATAGGCTAGCCGAACCAGGCGTTCTATAGCTTTTGCTCCCCATTCCAACTTCCTGGAAGTGCGAATGAAATTGTATTAGAAGTGCTCCAACAGTGCAGAGTTGTGCACGTGAACTTGGGCTAGGAAGTTTTCTCCTATTATCTTCCTAATCATACCCTTGTGAAAAGTTGAGGAACAAGGGTTGAGAATAATTCATGTACCACATTCCTAGGTGGTATTGGGGGAAGAAGATCTCTGAAAAAATTCAATGGGTTGAAACACTTAATAATTTTTACAAAGACCTTGGTAAAGTTTTAAGGATCAAGGAGATGAAGGGAAGGATGCCAAAAGGAGGATGAAGCTAAGGAAGATGTTGACGAACCAAAAGTTTGATGGCTCAACACTTAATTATTCAAGGACTTATACTTTAAGGTCAAGGAGTCGGGAAACCTCAAAATAGGTAGATGATTAGAGAAAACCCCGATGCCTTGATGAATTCATGAACACCTTACTTGGTAGATTTTTCAAAGAGGATCAAGGTGGAATTAAAATCTAGTAGAGAAGGCATGACAACACGTAGATAAGAAAAACCCCAAAAATCCAACAAAGCAACACTTAGTCAATTTTGGATTTTTTATGAGCTAGATTTTGAGCAAGGCATACACAAGGGGGAATTAATACATCATCTAGAGGGACAGTAAAAATAATAAGATGGACCATTCAAGTTTTCTCATATCGGTTATAAAAAATGGGTCACATACTATTAAGCATAAAAGGGAAAGAGACTCAAGAAAAATTTGACATGACAAAATTGAGTCCCAACACTACTATCCCCAACCCTAACCACCAATCACCTCAAATTCCCCACCAAGGTTAATAAGAAAACATATAATTAGATTTATTTCAAAACGATGAAGCCATCATTGAATTAATGGAATTGTAATACAATATCACTTGATGGGACCATAACATTAACTTTTGAAGTGATTTATATGTACATGCATGTGAAGCAAAGAGCCTATGAAAATCCAAGGATCTTTGTGTTTTCGAGCATTGATATGCAATACCAAATCAAAATTAGAACCATAATCAAACAAATGAAAAAGACCATATAGGTCCAGTAATAAAAAGAAATCACAAAAACACGGTGGATCCCAAAGCACATAGAAGCAAGAAGTCCATGTAGAACATCCAAATCTGCATCTCCATGCACTAAATCCATCCCTAAATCAAAAAATACCTATCTCTCATCTAGATCACAAAAAAATAATTTAAATCCAAGCATCTCCATCATAAAAATATTAAATCTTTTTTGGGTCCCTACATCCCAAAATAAAAATCCCCACTTCCCCATCTAAATACCAACATTCAAAATATCATACCCCAAAATCCAACCACCTAATCCCAAGCTTCAATATCTATAATGGTATGTGAAGTTATTGGTATTGATTCCTCTCAAGCTCATGCCCTTTTTTCGTACACCTCCATCATCCCATTTACTCGTCACTTATTTTCCACCTTTCAATCCACTATCCAACATACATCCACCACCACATCCCTTTGATCCTAACTTCCACATTAATTGTTATCCTCACCATCCTCCATCCACCTCGCCTTCCATTTCTCTTGGTAGCATCATATAAATATTGGAGCTATGTTGGTATCATGTTTACATTTTGGAGAAGTCAACTTAGCAAGTAACGAGGTTTCTACTAACATTTATGAGCACAATAATAATCAATGTATTTTGTATAAAATATTATCTAGCAAGGGACACTAATCACTCACCATGAAAACATATGCTTGGGTTTGACCTTCTATTCATATTCCAATTTTAAAATTTCCAAATCCAAATATTTATCCCATCCCAAATTAAAAATTAAAAATATCAAAAATACAAAAAAAAGGTAAAGAGAAAAATGCATCCAATGGTGAAAATAATTCCTAAAGTTTTGTACCACGATGAAACCCATTATTGGGTCTGATATGCAAAACCCTCATTTGCAAGCACCCTACACTTGGGTGCAAGCTTTTCCTGGATAGTATTTTTAGTATATCTAAAAACACCTAACATTCTACCTCCTCCTATTCCTTCAACCCTCATAAGCAATTGCATAATAAGAGCCTTAATTTATCTAAAATTATCCTTTTTACCTTGATCCATCAAAGAAACTTTCTCAATCTATGTAACACACATGCCCATCCATTATATCTACCTACCTATCCTGCCATCTCCAAACTATCCTCCTTTTCCTCTTTCACCTTGTTAAGGGTAGGGGCATAGTGTTGAAACATGATTTGGACTTCTCTTGATGTATCTATTCCATCACCCTATCCTCCCACATGTCATCCCAAGCCTTACAACATAACACAATGTGACATATCCTCCCATATGCGACATAGTCCTTGGAAATCACATCTTGAAAACCTTGTAACTACCCCTAATCCTTCCCATCTTATATACTTGTGTCACATATACCTACTATCTATGACATTTTCTATACTCACACTTACTTCAAACATCCTAAATATCCCCCGTCCTTCCTGTCATTTATCTCAACAATCCCTCTATACTTTCATCTTGTCCCTAAACTTAGTTTTACCCTATCATTGGTCCCCTACAAAAAATAAATCCCACATAATCCAATTCCACACATCCTCTATAATCCAATAGTAGTCCATCCCAACGCACATAATCCTAACATATGACAATCTTGCCAATCAATCTAACACATCATCCAAAAACATCTATCAATTTCGTTCTCAACCTCACTGCAAACCTTGATCCTCATCAACCAATTACCAAGATATATCATTCCTTATCCCCATGTTATTCTCATCGTAAACAACATTATCATTATCATCATTAATTGATCAATTTTTAGCTTAACTAGAGACAAAATCTTTGTTTGTCTTTTTATTTTTTGTGCATGTTTGCTTTCTTTCTTGTATGTATTATCATTTTGTTTGTATCTATCGTGTTACTTGCAACATGCCACCATAATGACATCATGGTCCCATGACATATACTTGCTTTTAAATTTTTCTCCTGAGTTAGTTCTTTATGCTCTTGACACATTATTACCCCAATCCTCATACTTTGGTGCATAAAATCAAGTAATACAATGAATAAAAGGGTTACTCAACCAACTAACACAAATTTTTCCCCCATCCATTCACATCCCCCTCCTCTCCATATCTCAACCCATCTCCTCGTTCCAATCTATTCACCCTTTCAACTTCTATCTATTATCCTCCAATCCCTTATTCCATTTCAAGAGTACATCTATGTTCTTCAAGCTTTCCTATTCTCTTGAGAGGGCATCTCTACCTCATTTCTCTTCATGACTTCTCTCCTAATAATTGGGGCATTTTTCCACTGGTCCCATCACTTTCAAAAGTAATTATATTTTATTTTTCTTTGGAATATTGCTACTTAAATCTTAATTGCAACACCATCTCAAAGACAAACAAAATTAGAAAAATAAAATCATCCAAATCCTAACATCACCCAATCCATCCAATTCTATCCCCTTTTAACATTAATTAAATAAAACTAATCATTTAATCAAATTTCCATTAATTAAATAAAACTAATTATTCAATCAACATTCCATTAATTAAAAAATGAAATAAAATTGAAAAAAATGGCTTTGCAACGGTCGAGCAAGAAAAGGAGCGGGGCTCTAAATTTGAAAACTTCAAGTGTCAATGATGGTGAAGACTCTGATTCTGACGAAGATGACACGATTCTCTGGCTTGTTGAGCTCGTGTGGCATGCTTCTCCCCTCTCCGTGAACGCTTCTCCTGTGGATGGGCTTTCTTCTCACACCTTCATGCAGGCTTCTCAGGCATGCGTTGTGTTCTTCGTTCACTCTTTGCTTCTATTTGGGATGCATTGTGTCTCCTTTGCGGGTCTCTGTTTCGGGCCGGAGGTGTCCTTTGAGGGCACATTTCTTATATTCTCCATGGGCTTTGGTAGATCTTCAGGTCTCCTTTGTTTGGAAAATTTGTTTGTTGTGGTCAATGGGTCTGGTGATTTCATTTTCTTCGAGGATCTAGGTGTGGGTTTGGTGCTGCAAAATGGTTGGAGTTGGTGTTGTTAGCCTCCCCTCTACTCTTTATCCGTGGATCCTATCGTTGTTGTGCAGGGTGTCTCCACTTCTAGCCTTGTTTGGGTTTCATGTTTGTGGGTGTCTTTGCTATGGTGTGTTGTGTCAGTTGTGAGGGGGTCCTCCTCCTTGCTCTTTGTTGGCGTGAGTCGGTGGTTTGGTTTTTTTATTGAAGCTAGATGCTTTTGGGTTGTGGCTTCCTATCCTTGGCTCTGCTCCAACTACCAGAGCTTTGTGGTGTGCTTGGTGGGAGGCTTTGTTTCCTTTATTCCGTATGAGGCTATTGGTGTTTCATCGGCCTATTTTTTTTGGTGTCGGATCTCTGCAGAAGAACATTGCTACTATTCTTGGTGGGGGTTGCAATTTTGTTGTGTGGAGGATTTGCTTTTGTTGCTCCCCTCCTCGTGTTCAGGAGTGGTAGGGTGCTTTTGTTGGTGTGTGGAAGCTTTAGGGGCCTTGTTGCTGACCACTTGTTCTTCCCCTTTCGTGGGGTCCGGTGGGGACTTGTGGTCTCCTATGGTTGTGCTTTAGTGGAAGCCTATTGGTTTCTCGGTGGTGTTTGTCTCAAGCCTTGTCTAGTTGGCTCAGACATGTGGTTTTTTAAGTTGTTTATTGGGTGGCCTTTTCCTCCTTGTATCATGTTCCCTGTGCCAATTACGCCTATCGATATGATGTCTTTCCTTTCTACTATCATTGGTCTCTACCATATTTTACAACTGGCTTCTTTTGAGGTGGAGTCTCCTTCTATTGAGGGGGAGCCCACTCCTATTAAGGTGGAGTTGGTGGCTATTTTGATGGTGGAGAGTTATTTCCCCTCTTATGAGTTCCTATTGAGGTGGAGCTTGTTTGTGCTGGTGAGTGGTGGCTCTAGTTTGGAAGGTTTTCATTTTATCTGCTCCTATAGAGGGGAACCCTCTCATTTTGAGGTGGAGATTGGGTTGGTTTACCTGGTGGGTGGGTTTTGCAAGTTGGCTAATGATTTTATTTGTTCATCTTTGATCTCTTTCTCTTGTTTACCTTCTTTTCGTGGCTGGGTTAGGTTGGTTTGCTTTGGTTCGGCTGTTGTTATTTTTGCTCCTATTATGGTGAAGCCCTCTCCTTTAGAGGTGGGGCTTGGTTGGTTGGTGAATTTTGAAGTTTGTTTCTCTATTGGTAAGGGAGACCTTCTATTGGTGGGAATATGTTAGGCTCAATTTTTGCTAACTTGAGCGGAAGGTCTGCTGCAGTCCAGCTGCTGCATGTGGTTGGTGGCTTGGATGATTCTAGCAGTCTTCAGGGCTTGCTGAGTAGTAGGTTGTTCTTTGGATCAGAATGTTTCTCTACAATATCGTGTGATTCTTACCACTCTTTTGGTAAGAAATTGTTAGGCTCTTTTTTGTCTAAATTGAGCGGAAGGTTTGTTGCAATCCAGTTGCTATAGGTGATTTGTGGCTTGGTGGTTTCAGACAGTCTCTTGGACCTGTAGTATTGTGGGTTGTTTCTTGGTTCAATAGGACTATATTTTTTCCTGAGTGGTCGGTTACTCCTAGTTGTGGTGCCAAGTTTGGGTCACTAGTCAGTCTTTGACTCAGGACTGTTGTTGGTTCTAAGTTTCTGTTGCTCTTGGTCACTGTTGACTAGGTGTTGTTTGGCGCCATTAGTTGGCTAAAATCAATTAGTTAACTAAATCCACTTGCACATTCTTAAGCATGTTTAAGTCATCATCAAATTTGCACATGTCATACATGTACACGATCCATGCTTCCCACTTCTCCAAAAATTCCTCTAATACAATCTTGACCATCTATTCAATCAAATAAACCTTAGCCATTCACATGTCTTAATAAATGACTTTTTGGACATCTAAAAAGTCTTGGATGTTGATTTGTACCATTCATTTTCTCCCAAGAATATCTTTATCATCCAAATATTTGGATCATGGAGCTTCTTTTGTACACCAATTACAAGGTGCCACTTGGAGGCTTCTCACAACTTCAATCCTTTAAACCAACCTCATCTGTTGGTCTTTAAAATCAATCTCAACCCGTGATAATCATCTCTCCAATCTATAAATAACTCCTCATGTGAGATATTTTCATAAGAATTTGGTCAATTTGAGTAACTATATATCATCTCTCAATCATAAATCCATTGGAGTAGTTCCACACTCTTTGCGTGCAACAAGAGGCCTTTGAGAGATTTTTTTTGAGTCTTTCGTTTGAGTGCACTTACCTCTTAGGGTAAATTAGAGGCGACACTTGAGAAAAAAATTAAGGTATAAATTTGTTTGTTTAAGTCTTTTATTTGTGTTTCATGTTTTCTTGATCACATTTGGCATACATCATCCCAATGCTCAATTTATCCTATCTTGTGTATACATTGGGCCTATACCTAGTATTCACTCCATTTATTATCATTATGCCAACTATAGATTTGGACATGTCTAATTCCTTAGGACTTTCCCTACTTAGATACAATCATAAATTAGATTGTGCTCTTTGAACATAATCACACATTTGACCATGTTCCTATTTTCAAATTTTCAAATTTTACTGCTCTTGAAGCCAACATTCCAAAAAATTAGCATTTAGGGTTGTGTATTTAAAGACAATCCCTAAGCCTTTAGAATGTATCTAAAAAATTACCTTTATTGTATATGGATCATTGAAAGGCCATTCAAAGTAGTTAGCATTATGTTTGTACTATTCTTTTGATAAATACTACAAACTAACCTCATGTATCTTCTATTCTTTCATGGTTTAATCTTGTGATGTCAACAAATGGGTTTAACTAGGAGTTAATGAAGTTTTAAACTTCAATCCCCTCACTACAAACCCCCAAAGATGTACTTCAACACCATATGGGTCCAAATAAAATATCATTCATAGTTACTCATGTGCTGAGAATATATGACAACTCAAGACACAATTGGGACAACTTATAGAAATCACATCACATTAAATACAAATATAGATGATCACGTCTTGCGATAGTATAGGCTAGTGACATGTTCATCATAGAGTTTACAATGAAACTTCAATTTTAGATTATAAAATTAGAGTGTTAAATGCATTACATAGTCATATCTTCCATATCAACCACCCATTATCAACAAAATCAAGTTAAACACTTTCTTACCTTCCATTTATTTTTATTAGCTTGAGCTCATTTATTTATTTTTGTATGCTTATTCATTAATTTCTATATTATTTATTCATGTGATGAAAACCAACAAAACTTTACTACAAACTAACATTATGTATCTTCTATTCTTTCATTCTTTAATCTTGCGATGTCAACAAATGGGTTTAATTAGGAGTTAATGAAGTTTTAAACTTCAATCCCCTCACTACAAACCCCCAAAGATGTACTTCAACACCACATGGGTCCAAAGAAAATATCATTCATAGTTGTGCATGTACCAAGAATATATGACAACTTAAGACACAATTGGGACAACTTAAAGAAATCACACTACATTAAATACAACCATAGATGATCATGTCTTGCGAGAGTAAAGGCTAGTGACATACTCATCACAGAGTTTACAACAAAAATTCAATTTTAGATTATAAAATTAGAGTGTTAAATACATTACATAGTCATATCTTCCATATCAACCACCCATTATCAACAAAAAATGAGTTAAACACTTTCTTACATTCCATTTATATTTATTAGTTTGAGCTCATTTATTTATTTTTGTATGCTTATTCATTAATTTCTATATTATTTATTCATGTGATGAAAACCAACAAACCTTTACAATTCTTAGGGTAAATAAATTAAATTGTACTAATTTAACAAAACTCTATGGTTAAGTGCGCTTGAGATGGAGTAGTACCGGGATGGGTGACCTCTTGGGAAGGCCTAATGCTTCACCTCTGTGAGCATCACCTAGATGCAATGAGTGCTAAGTGGACCAATCATTATTATGAGAGATGGGTTCTTGTGAAACACTACTCATGAAACATGGGTCAATGAGTTTGACTTGTAAAACTACACGGTTGAATCTTGATAGCAATATCACAAATCTACTCTAGATATAGAGTTGAGATTGATATTGCTACACACATATGATAATGAATGCAATAAATACACTTAACTCTAGTTTTGATGTTGATATAACTATAACAAATAGTACAAAACAGTTTGTCAAAGTGTTTAGGCCTTGTAATTTGTTATACGACATGAAATTAAAAAAATCATGAATGAAAGATTTAGAATGATTTTGTGCCACAAAATTGATCTATGTCAAAAGGGCGTTGCATAATTGATTTGGATTTCACAAAATCATCCTTTAAAGCATGAAATCAATTTTTTGGTTTTGTAATCCAAAAACTAGCTAGCCTTGGCTCAATAATATTTGAGTCTCTAATAATTGGACTGTTAGTGGACAAAACAAATTTGTGGAGCTTGCTAAGCGAGGGTCATGTTCTCCTCAGTCAAACCTCTAGATGAGTTGATTCAATGACTCATAGACAAAGATTAAAGATAATAAGCAACCATGCAATATGGTTATTTGTCGTAGAGTATGCAAATACTACTATAGAAATGAATGCGATATTCCTATCTTTTGCTAGATGATTCTCTAATATGACCCATATCTTAGATGTGCATAACATAGTAAAATATAATTTGAAATATTTTATGCTCAAGTTGGCTAACAACAACTAGGAGGAAGAAAAGGGAACACACCTAATTCATTTTTTTTAATTTTGAATTTTAAAAGTGTAAGAGCTAGTTTCATGACTCACAATTGAACCCAATTCAATTTCATGTTATAATTTTGATAAAAGAAGAGAGTAAAAAAAGGTTAAAAGTTTTAAGATGATAATTATTAAACAAAAATTTATACAAATTAATTAAATAAAATAAATTTAAAATCCAAAGAAAGATTACAATTTTTGTAAAGTACGTTTATTTTTACTAATATATATATATATATATTTGTTAATTGTCGTTGTAGAGTCCTTAGATCTCTTTTACTTAGGTCTTACTGAAAAAAAAAAGACTCGACCTATCTAGAAATAAAAAACAAAATGGCATGCATTCAAAACCGAGCGTTCTCCCGCCACGCATCGGAACTTGAATTAATTTCTCCCTCCAAATTCACGTATTCGTTTTACGCTTAAAAATTCAATACAAATTTTCGCGACCATTATCTCTGTACTTTTATCATCTACATACACTTCTATTGCTGGTGAGTAATTGGGCTCCGGGCTTCATATTTTTTCCTTTCAGTTTCGATCTAGTATTTTAAATTTATTTTCTTGTTTTGTTCCCAGTTTCATGCCATCAGCCGAAGGGATAACTTTTGCAAGCAATCCTTCGCAATTTTTGTGAACGTCTTCGAGCAGATCGCAATATATTTATTACAAAATGCAAAGAGAAGCCATTAAATTTAGTTGAAGTCCAAGAATTAATGGAGCCGAAAAATAAAACCAAGGGTTTAGCAGACCCTTGCAATGAAGATACTGTGGAATGCAGCAGCGAAGGCCAAGGGAGAATATTCCACGGGGTTCGTTTTTTCTTGGTCGGGTTTGATCCTTCTGCGGAAATTCAGGTCCTATGATTCGAACCCTTAAAGCCTTTATGCTTTCATTTCATAATAAAAAAGAGCGAGAAATCAAGGATTAAAAAACAGACAAAACAAAAATAAGAAGAGTTGGCGTGCTTTGAAACTCCTAAGGCATATTTTACATCTTCCAAATAATCAAAAAACTAGTTAAAATTAAGCCAAGTCCATGAAAAGAGAAACAATATTCAGTATACTGTAAACTTTTCTTATGCCTGCATGATTTTATTTTTTTTAATTTAATTTTAAAAATTTTGGTGGTTAATAAATTCTCCTTGCGGGGTTCCCTTCAATGTACATGCCATGACTAGAATGTTGTATTTTTTTCAGTTAAGATGCCGCGACCCAGGGGTGTATATGTTTTTTGGTGCCAAGGAATGTCTCTTCCAGTTATGTTTCTAAGAACTGGAGCTAGTCTTGTCTGTTCGGAATAACCCAATTAAATATTCAGAATTTGTACGTACGAACATTTAATGTGCTTCCTTGGGATTTGAGGATTTGAACATGTGTTTCCAATAATAAAGCCCTGATTATTTATCAGTCGAGCTCATTCTATTTGACCATTTATTTATTTGTTTTTTTGCAATAAAGAAATGCTACTACCATTTTATGGTCGTAAGCAGAAATCATTTTACAGAACTTATTACTTCTAGTTCTGGTCTGTGCCAAAATTCACAGAAGTTTTCTTGTTGGATAAACACGGGGGCACTATTGGGGCATCTATCCTTATAAACTATTGGGGCATCTATCCTTATAAAGCATAGCCACTAGAAATTAAGGTTTGGTGTAATGTCCCCTTATTGGGAATGCCCTAAATTTGCCCTAATTTCTCAATTTCCAAGTAAACAAATGGGTTAGAGAATACCTTTCACCTGATTAAGCCCTGCAAACAGATTAGAAACCATTTACCACAATAATATTGATTAGTAGATTATCATAATTAAACATAAGTAAATTCAAGACAAAATTATTAATTCAATCATAAAACATTTTAATATCTTTGGAAGGCTCAAACATAGGAGAGCATGGGAGAACATGACTTTGATGGGGTGTCTTGGATCCTCTACCCTAGGCCCAAGAGCGGATATACCATCCCTCTTGGCCCCATGTGGCCCATGCCATCCATATGAGGTCGTCTACCCAATGAGGTGTCCCCTTTCCTTTATCCCCTCATCTTGCCAACCATTTCCCTCTCTCTATAATTGGATTTCTTGTGCTGATTCACCATGATGGAGGGGTGAGGTTGCAAAGAGTGCCTCAGAATCCCATCTCTCCTAAGCCCAAAGCGCAGTACCCTTTGTACCCCCTTGGCCTCCTTGGGACTACTTGGTCCCCATCTCGTGGTGGCATACCTAGGAGAGTGCTCCATCACCATACCCCTCTTGTTATCTTAGTCTCCTCTATCATGGTTGAAACATTCAAAACATATGACAACAAATATTAATCCAATATTTACTAACATAAGAAAGCAATCATAACAACAATGCATCATTAGTACCTCGAGTATCTAACTAAACAATCACAATCACTTATATTAAATTGTACTGCAACTACATTATTGCAAATCAGATTTCATACCACCAACTCAAGAAATCAGACTGTTGTGCATATGCCAATTAATTAATTATTTCCAACTTAGAGGGTGCAAACCTCTATTTCCTTTTTATTGATTTTTCTCTTCTCCAATTGATCTGTTCTTAATATTCAAAAGATATTGTTAGTGTAAATCAAACACATAAGAATCTATTATTCATATTCATATTAAAGAAACATAACAACTTATAAGGCTCAATAAATAAGAAACCTAGAATAAGCATCAAGAAACCGGATCTTCACCAACACTCCAGTTATTAAACGGTATCCATGTGCCATTAATTGGCAGCACTAATTGCGGCCGGACACCACCTATTGGCCTCAACCCCATCCCTCCTACACTGCCATGCCCAGGTAGTATTCCATTGCTTCGCGCCATCGTGCATTTACTAAATGCCTCATGAGAAAAATCGCACCATGGCTCTCTCCTCGTGTGCCTGTAACAACCATGCCATGAACATGGAAGTTATGTTCGAATTTACTCTAAACCGGTAAGTAGAAAAGATAATCTTTGCACCCAAAATCCGTTTCATAGCTTCCAACGTTTTTGCTTGCTTTGCATTGAAGATCCTTTTGAGCTATGTTTTCAAAACCACACCATAGAAGGCCATTTGCCTTTCCTTTGCATCGAGACATATTGTAGTTTTCTTCTTGCTTCTATTCAATTTAAAGCCAAACCATTGCCAACCTTGTCCTTTTGCATTTAAGACCCTCATCTCACCTTGCCTCGATCATAGGAGTCCTTATCCATCCGAACTAGATCGCGCGTGTGAGGTGACCAATATTGAACTTTGGCTCTCCATCGTAATCCTCAACCATCATTAGAGCCTCTTAGCTGGTCGGCTATTTCATTCCCTTCCTTGTATACATGGGAAATTTAAATTTCTTTAAATCCCTCTAATGCCTCCAAAATTCGAAATAGCCATTTTCCTAATTTCCAATTTGGGGTTGCCTTCTTATGTATTGCGTTGATTACTATCAAGGAGTTGCCTTCCAGATGGATCTTTTGATGCCCCATTCTTTTACATAGAATTAGGCCCAACCAAGCAGCTTGGAATTCAACTTCATTATTGGTACTATCTCGCAATCTCCTTGTAAATGGTAAATTCAATATATCAACATTAAAGAGATGAAATCTCTTTATAGCGAATTTACAAAGTTTCTAAAATACAAAGTTTCTAAAAAGAATCCGAAGTAAACAAAACAAACGATCTAATCTAATATTTTACAATAATACAATATTGACCATTAATTAATCTAAATATTATTTTAATACCCTCCCTTAATGGTCAATCTATCAACTACACCAAGATGCCCCCTAATTTTGACAAACTTATTCGGGCTTAGAGACTTGGTGAGAATATCAACAGTCTGATCCTTTGTTGGAACATACTGCAGTACCACTGATCCATCTTCAACATGCCGGCAGATGAAATGACAGTGAAGTTCAACATGCTTTGTCCTTTCATGGAAGACTAGATTCTTGGCGAGTTTCATCACCCCTTGGTTGTCATAGTACAAGGGGGAAGGCCTTGGTTGAGACATTTGCATGTTCGAAAGCACCCTTCGAAGCCAAACCACCTCACAAGTTGCTTTAACAGTTCCTCGATATTCAGCTTCAGTCGAGGAAAGAGCCATTGCCTGTTGCTTCTTGTTGGTCCATGTAATTGCACCTGTACACAAGCTGAATACATACCTTGAAGTAGACTTTTTGTCATCAACAAAACTTGCCCAATCTGAGTTTGTATAGCCAATCAGCTTAGGATCTTTGTACCTTCTATACAAAATGCCAAAGTCAGAAGTGCCTTTCACATATCATAGCACACGCTTTGCTGCAACCCAATGTTCAACTTTAGGGGTTGTCATGAAGTGAGAGATGTAGCTCATTGCAAAATTGAGATTAGGTCTAGTAGTAGTAAGATAAATGAGGCTGCCTAATAGTTGCTTGAATGTGGATTCATTTTCCACAGGCAAATCTGAGTTTGTTGATAGTTTGAGTCCTTTCTCCATAGGTGTAGATGCAAGTTTTCAATCATTCATTTTGAACTTATCAAGCAGACTACGAGCATACTTGGACTGAGAAATGAAGATGCTATCAGGTGTTTGCCAAACCTCAACATCGAGACAATAATGAAGAAGTCCCAAATTTGTCATGTCAAAGGATTGATTGAGATTGTGTTTGATCTCCTCAATTAGATGTTCTGAGTTGCTAGCAATGATAAGGTCATCAACGTAGACAACAAGCACAAGAATATCATCACTAGATTGTTTGACATAGAAGTTTGAATTTGAAGGGCTCCATTGAAAACTGTGATCAAGAAGCTACTTATCAATTTTCATGTACCACACTCATGGAGCCTGTTTAAGGCCATAGAGTGCTTTTACTAGTTTGCATACTTGGTGTTCTTTACCAGCCTCCTTGAAACTAGGAGGTTGCGTCATATAGACTTCTTCTTGAAGATCACCATTGAGAAACACACTCTTGATGTCCATTTGATGGACTTTCCAACCAAACTGAGCTGCAGTAGCGAGGACAAGATGAATAGTACTCATTTTGGCTGTAGGAGCAATAGTCTCCTCATAATCAATGCCCTTTGTCTGTGAGAACCCTTTGGCTACTAATCGAGCCTTATACTTGTCAAGAGTTTCGTCAGCCTTGTACTTAACTTTATACACGCATTTGCAGCCAATGGGCTTCTTACCAAGTGGAAGATCAGAAAGGACCCAAGTGTTATTCTTCAAAAGGCTATTATGTTCAACTTCCATGGCCTGTTCCCATTCAGGTACTCCTTTAGCCTCAAAATAGGTTTGAGGCTCAGAGATGTTGTGAAGATTGGCCATGAGAGCAAAATTAACAGTATTGTGTTGCTTGCTCTTTTTTTGAGAAGTTCTACCCTCAAGTAATTCATCATCAAGAAGATCACTTATGGTTTTAGCATACCATTTAGGTCAGAGAGTAGAAGGACCAATATTTGAAACAGGAGGAACATCACTAGGTGTGGCTTGAACAAAATCAGTTGGAAGAGGATCCAGATTGTCCTGAGGAGGGGTGGGTGGTGGAATATTCTGTTGAGGTGCCTGCACAATTATAGAATCCCTCACATCAGGTGGAGCTAGGGGGAGACAAACACCCAAATCAGAAGGTTGCATAGATTGAACCTCAAGATTCATAGAAGGAGAAGATTGATAGAAGGGCCCACTATTTTCATCAACCACAACATCATGGCTGAAGATGAGACGATCAGTATCCACATCAATCAACCTATATGCCTTATAATTCTCACTCTAACCAGTGAACATGAGTTTTTGGCTTTTGAAATCCAACTTAGTGCGCTTGGCATCTGGAATCCACACATGAGCAGTAGAGCCAAAAAACTTTCAGGTGGTTGATTTTAGGCTTGTGTCTTGACCAGGCTTCTTCAGGAGTTGTCTTCTTAACGACATGAGTTGGGGAGCGATTCAGAAGATAAACAACAGTATAAACTACTTCAGCCCAGTATTTCTTAGGAACATTTCTATGCTCCAACATAAAACGAGCCATTTCAGTAATGGTGCGATTCCTACGTTCAATGACACCATTCTGTTGTGGTAAGTTGGCGCTTGATGCCATGTGCAACACAGAAACTGGACAAGTCAGAAGAACAAAACTTACCCCTCATTATCAGACCTAAAAGGAACTATTGGATAACTAGACTCTTTTTCAACTAAGGCCTTATACTGCTGAAATATACCAAACACATCTAATTTGTTTTTCAAAAAATACACCCACATTTTTTTGCTGAAATCATCAACAAATAATAAAAAATACTTGCAACTAGTAACTGAAGGAGTATTCATTGGGCCACATAAATCAACGTGAACCAATTGTAATACCTTGGAAGCTCGCCATGAGTCACCATATGAGAATGGAGTTCGATGCTGCTTTCCAGCATGACAAGCTTCGCATACTCCATGATTCTGAGTCTTAATCGTAGGTAGGCCACCAACCAGATCATCTCGAGATAATTGAGAGAGTTATTGCATGTTCAGGTGCCCATAATGTTGATGCCAAAGGCTGCTGATTGAAGTACTCTTGGCTACCATAGCATGCTCTTGAGAATCACCAAAATCAACAAGTCTATATAGACCATGATCCTTAAGTCCCTGAACAATTGTAGTGCGAGTCTCTCTGTCAACAATGCTGCATGTATGCATGTTGAAAACAATATCAAGCTGAGGAGAGTGAGTCATGATTTGACTAACTGAGAGTATGTTCAACTCCATGCCAAGTACAAAGTATACATTGAGAAATATTAAATTTCTCCCTCCAAAATGAATCTGCGCGTTGCCCTTTTCGACAACGGTATACTCCTTGCCTCCTCCAAAGATAACAGAATCTCTAAATGGCGTGTACTCAATGAACCAATCTCGACAATGAGTGAAGTGTCAAGATGCACTTGAATCAATGTACCAGATAGAGGATTTAATAGGATTTGTTGGACTCTTGGCCATAAAGGCATAGAATGCAGGCTCCTTTTGCTCAGTATGCTCTGCAACATGGGCTTTGGGTTTTGACTCTCCTTGCTTGTTTTGTTCATAAGCCAAGCGTTTCCAGCAATCTTTCTTCATGTGACCATACTTATGGCAATAGTTGCATTGAACATTCTTCTTCTTGGAAGAATCTTGAGATTGCACTTGACTAGTCTGTTGAGAGGGCTGATTTTTGCCCTTATTCTTCTGAAAGGTCTTGGTAGGAAATGCTTGCTCTATGGAGGATGGACTAGCACCGCTATCGAATTGTTGTTTCCAACAATTCTGTTACAGAAGTATGGTGCTAAGATCTAAAAACTTCAAATCAACATTAGCTGAGGTAATGTTTAGTGTCTCAATAAAGTGCTCATAAGATTTTGGCAAACTTTTCAGAGTGATGACTACCATATCTTCTTCCTCCATTTTTTGACCAATAGCCTCTAGTTGATCACGAATGTCCTTGATTTTTGTCAAGTGCGCCTGCAAAGTTGTCTTCTCATCCATCATGATGGAAAACAAAATGTTTTTCAAAAAGAATGCATGACTTTTGTCGGATGTTTCATGAAGATCTTTCAGAACATCCCAAATTTCTTTGGTTGATTTGCCAAACGACACCTGAGGCAACTGGTCATTAGTAACCGACAATTTAATAAGCATCACGACTTCTTGATTTTGCTCATCAAATTTTTCCTAATCTTTACCCGCCGTTGTAGGAAGTGTAGTGTTGCCCAGAACAATTTGGTCAAGGCAGCGATATTCAAAAATTGTCATCATACGTTGCTTCCAGGTATTGTAATTGCGGCCGTTAAATTTATGACTGCCCTCCAGCATAATGTGTGACAAGGAGGCCATTTTTCACAAACAAAATCTGATAGAAGAGAAGTATACAACGCCTCAAATTAATAAATTTGATAGAATAAGAGAAAGGCTCAAATCCTGAGGTCACACATATCTGGTGCAAGAAAAGATACGTTCAAAGAATATGAAAATTTGAGAGTAGATTGCCTCAAAGGCAGGCACGCCTTCATGCACAGGAAAGCACAAACACGTGCTCAAAGAAAAAGAAACGCGTGCCCAAAGAAGAAACAATGTCAACCAAAGCACGTGAAGTTTGAAAGAGGCAATGCCCACCAAAGAGATACCCACAAACTGGAAGGAAAAAGGCGGATTAATAGATGAAGACCTGTGAATGATCAGAAAAAAATGACGCCCAAAATGAAGATCTTGATCAACAAAACAAAGAGTTGCTCCAGAATAGAACAAAAAACCACGATTTTTTTTTTTTATATAGATGCGGTTTTGAAGAAGCCTCATTTTTCTTCATAAAATGACAAATAGTCTCACAGGTCACGGGTTGCAGACACCTAGAAATAGAGGGTCGTGTGTCCAAAACACAGAGAAAAAACGTGAATAAGAAACCCTTTGTCACAGAAAAAAAAGAGAAGTAAACACTGCACAAGTGCTACCAACATGTCACGAGTAAGAAAAGAAAAGAAAACCCTCTTAATCGTGCGGAAGATAAAACAGGTCGCAACTAACAAAGGGCCGCGATTTTCAAGAGAAAGGATGCCAGAAAGAACAAAAACCCTTGAAAAGGCCAACGCCCACCACAAAATCGCGCTCAGGAAAGAACGAAAACCCTTTAGTTGTGAATAGGAAAAAAAATACATACAGAAAAAACACGATTTCAAAAGTCGCGTTTTTTGCATGAAAAATCAGTTTCTCACCCAGTCGATTTGCTCTAATACCATGTAAATGGTAAATTCAATATATTAAGTTATTAACATTAAAGAGATGAAATCTCTTTATAGTGAATTTACAAAGTTTCTAAAATACAAAGTTTCTAAAAAGAAATTGAAGTAATCAGAAGAACCGATCTAATCTAATACTTTACAATAATACAATATTGACCATTAATTAATCTAAATATTATTTTAATACTCCTCACCTAACTAGCTAACCACTCCTTGTTATGATCTCAAATAATTCATCATGCTCTAGATGGCCCTTGGGTAGCCTCATCAAAATTCACCTTCACCCACCCATCATCTAGCAGGTGCCGTTCCACATTCAATCTAGGATTTCCCTTAAGATCACCCTTACGAGCCCCATAAACAGGGGATAAATATATTGTTTATTAATATAACTATTTAATATTCAATTTTTCACTAAGTTGCCCATTTTGGTACAATGTTGGGTACAGGTACGAGATTTTGGTACGTTAGTACGACATTTTTTTTTCTTGGGTACGATATGTTTGGGTACAACTTTATATATATATGTATGCAAAAAAATAAAAAAATATATAAAATTGCAAATACATTTAATATATCATATAATATTATATTTTAAGATAATAATGACATTTGATCTTTGATAGTATGATATTTGATCATTGATCAATGATATTATGATAGTCACAAAGATAATTGTCTAAACTGTGAGTTTTGGTCTCCAATGCTAGACCTCCTCATTGTAACCAAGTTTCTTATGTGACAATAGATCCTAATAACTATTGGGGGTTGGGAGTGGAAACCTTGATGGGGTTGAGGGTTAGCACTCCTCATGGGGGTTTGGGGGCAATGGCCCCAGTGGGGTCGAGGGGTAGCTCCCCTTGTGGGGTTCAGGGGTAGTGCCCTTGGCGCATTCCCTGCCTTGATATAGGGTGAGGTCGAGGGGCAGAGCCACTATCGCCAAACCCAAATTAAGGTCTTTGAAACCACACAAACCTTCATGGTTTTCACAATTTTATCTTCAAAATTTTTGCATTTTTTAGGTTTTTTTATTAGTTTTTGGCGCTCGCAAGGCGTTAACACCTGTAGGAGTGCCCGACATGCCTCGAGTTCCCTGTGGCTATGCGGATTGCGTAACCATAGGGAACTTGGGGCATCAAGGGTGCTCCTACGGGTGCTCCCGAACCCAAATGCTCCTGGAGCGGGCATGGGTTCTTCAAATGAAGAACTTGGTAACTTAGATTTTTCATAATAAATTAAATAATAAATAATATATTAATATAATAAATGTTAATTTAAAAAAAAAAATGGTATAGAAATTTATTTATTTAAATATTTAACATTTATTGTTTAATAATTGTTTTTTGAAATTGTTGTAGATAACATAATGGCAACCAATACTAGTTCTATTGCTTGACCCACCTTCAAAATTGACCCAAATTCATTTTATGGAAACATGTACAATTGATAGAACAAGCTCGAGGGGGAGGAATGTTTGTTTGGATATGCAGTTTTCGTAATGTGAGGTATAGTAGCTTGTACAGTTGTGTGAAAGCCCATTTATATGCCATTGCCCTTTAGGGATTCAAAAGCGTGTCCAAGAAAGGATGGTAATGGGTTAACACCTCGACAAATAACATAATTTATTAGAGAGCAAGAGGAAGCAAATGCAAGACTTGCTCGTGGCACAAGCCATCCTTTGAGGAAAGGAAGGGGATCAATGTAATGTCCCCATTTTAGCTATACACCCTTCGGTGACTGATAGCCTATTTCCGGAAGCTCGTAGGCTTGTCAGAGGTAAAATTAGGGTTTCTTATTTTATAGGGGTTCTGAAGCATTTGTGAAGGTTTGCATGTATGAGTTTTTGATGCATGTTTGGTGGAGTTTTCTAGGTTTTTGGAGAGCTTCAGAATGGTGTGACATGCATCTCCATCTGGCAAGCTTTTCCGAAACTTGCTGTTTTTAGTCAGCACATTGGAGTTTCGAGTTTTGGATTGCGGATTCTTTTTGGGTTTTCAGAGAGCTTTATAGTGGTATGACATGCAAAGGCATTGGGCAACTTTTCAGAATTTACTATTTTTAGTAAGTTTTATTTTTGGCAGTGCCATCTTGGGCAGTAGCATCAACAATCAGCTCAGTTTCCATTTCAGGTAGTGCAATTTGGAGCATAATTGGCTTTCAACATTTTGAGGCTCATTTTGGTGAAATGATTTATTTTAAGTCATTAATGTTGTAAAATTAATTTTAGGCCCCATGGCCTAGATTAATGACTTAATGTTGTTTTAAAAGGGGGCCATTAAGGGAGGACGCCTCATGAAGGAATTAAACAAATTAAACATTTAAATGTTTAATATTTCCATAATGAAACTTGGACGTCAAAATGAAGAGGAGAAAAAAAGGTGAATTAAATGTTTTAAAAATTAAATTACTGCAAAAGTAAAATGGGCATCCCTTTTGGAGGAAGATGGAAAGCCAACAGTCATCTTCAATTCTATAAAAGAATGCCTTTGCTCTCTCATTTATCATTTTTGGAAAATTATATCGAAATGCTGTTGATTTGATTTCAGAACCCGGCTAAGGGGGAGCTTAGTTTTTTCTACACCATTCTTTGGGCTTGAAACTGTGGTTCCCTAGATGGTCAATTATGAGTGAGCTTCATTCAGAAGTGCATATTGTGCATCAACGTTGAAGATTTTGGTGAGATTTTCTAGTTTTGTGCTTGCTGGTTCAAGCATGGCTGAAACGAGTTTTCATTTACAATTTTTGAGGTGATTTTAATTTGCATATGGGTATTTGCTCAATCATTTCCTATGCTATAGGCCATCATTCTTGTGCATTTGCAGATTTTATTTTGGAGTCTCTAATTTCTTAGAGAGGTCGCCTTCTCCTAGGGCCGTACCATCTCCTTGTGCTGGTTAAGGTGTCTTGTGCCATCCAATAATCAATATTTTTACATTATTGTACTCTTGGTTGAAAGGCTCCATGTCCTAGATGGTTGATTTGTGTTTTGGTAATGTTTAAATTTGTTGGTCTACATATTGGTTGCTGGTTTTACATATATCAGACTCAACTTTTCCATGTTATGCACTATTTCTCAGGTGTTTATGCTTCTAGTGCTATGTGCATTCGATTTGGAGGAGATAGGAGCTTGTTGGGTGGAGATTTGAACGAATTAGTGGAGATTACTTGCTGGTCTGAACATTTAGTTTGCTGGTTCTGTAAATCAGACCTGGTTATCCCCTTCTCTTGCTATGTTTCCTTGGAATTTCTACTCATATTTGTAATTGGGAATGCAGTATAAACACTGCAGGAGTTTGGAGCATATTTGCTATTGCAGATTCATTGTAATAAACATTTTGTACATGCAGATACTTAGCATTGTAAGGTTGAAACAGTAGTACTGTTTAGTCATTTATATTTCTGCAATTACTTTGTGATTTTAATTTACACATTGTAACCCTTGGATGGTTTACCGCCAGTGTAGAGAATAGACATTTGTATCTCTCTTCATCGCCCACTGTCAAGTGGAGAATTCCCACTGTTGAGTGGATGCCTGCCGCAGTAGATGAATTAGTTTAAAATTATAATGTTCTTTCCCCCCACTAATTAAGTGGTAGCATGGAAATCTCTCATGGCTGGTTCACCGCCTCTTTTTGCTTTCAGTTGTATTTACTTTCAATCTTAATTCAGTTTCCTCTGCCATATGTTAGCACCTCACCCATATCGGGTCTTGTGTGCACATTCTTGGCGTTGAGTGCATTTCAGTTGATTCTCTTTTGAAGCTAACACTAATCAATTGGCGTAGTGCTGGTTTGTGTTGTGACAATTCAAGGAAAAAATTGGTTGGCACATTTCAGTGGTATCAGAGCAGAAGATCTTGCTATCTTGTTGATCAGTGCTTCATTGTTTGGGTAGAATTGAGTTCAGTTTAGAAGTTTGTCAGATTAAGGCATGGCTAATGAAGAAGAGATGAAGTTGGTAGAAACACTTTATATGGCTGGAAAGAGTCTTGACAAAGAATTTCAGTGAAGGGAAAATGAAGAGAACATTCTTCATTTGGTAGAACAATGTTTGAGACAAGTGAAGCAATCACATTCAGAGGAGATGCAGCTTGCATTAGCACTTGTTGTAACCTTTTTGAATCAGCCTTATTGGCTGAGGTATCCAGATGAAGAAACCAAGTTGTTGATTTCTTTTTGCTTCATGGAAGTGATAAGAATTGTGGAACCACAACTGCCCTATGATGAAGAAACCATGAAGATCATATTAAATATGATAGTGGAGAGTTTCCAAGATTTGGATGAAACTGGGAGTGGTTTTTTTTCAAGGAGAGTTATAGTTTTAAAAACATTTTCAGAAGTAAGAACTTGCATCCTTTTGATAGAATTGGAGATGGAAAATCAGATATACCATTTGTATAATTATCTTTTCACTTAGACGTGGAGTGAGTAGGAAGAGGGGTGTTTGCAGCTGTTAAGAATGTTCTAATTGGCTCCATCAAAAAAGCTGATTCTCTTTCCGAAAGTGTCCAATCCCTTCTCAAGAATGCTTATGAACGTGAAGAGTAGATTTCTCCCACTGCCGATTTGTTAGTTAATGAAATTTTCAATCAGTGCAAAGAAAAGTTGAAACCATTTTTGAAGAAGATTGTGGAGAACAAAGAGGAGATTTCTGAAGTTGAGGAGGGGGATGAAAATTGGAACCCCTTTAAATTCATAGCAAATGTTCAGAGGGTATCTACAAATTTGCCTTCATCCAAGCATTCTGTAGAAGAATGTAATGTGATTAAAGAAGCCACAAAAGCAGTTCTGAATGAAAGAGTTGTTCGGTTAGTAGAAGATAAGTGTTCAACCAGCGAAGTGCTTCTTCATGATTTCAGAGAATGCTGGTTTGAAAGTCAAGTTAAGGAGGAGAAGGAGAAAGAGGAAGCTGAAGTTTCTTCCCACCTCAAAGCTGATTTGACTAACTCCCTAGAATCATGTGTAGAAGGTAACATGGAAAGAGAAGCTTCTAGTAGTTATAAGGTAGATTTCTCTTCACCTGAAGTCAAACTAAGGTAGAAGGCTAAGGAATTGGAAGGCACTATGGATGGAATGATGAAAAGTGTTCATCACATGCGAGACAAGTTGGGGAGTACAACTCAAACTATTTTTGAAATCTTTATCCATCAAAGTTGTTCTTCTTCATCTCAACTAGCATATGAAGAATTCAGCTCAAGTTCACAGATTGCTGAAAAAGGAATTCAAATTTTGTCAAAACTTGATAAAATTTATAGGCATGCAGAACAATTGATTTACGATTTGCCTAGGGGAGAAGTTGTATGTTGCAATTCAATCAATGATATGAAGTCCATTAAGTTTGCCTTGGAGGAAATCAAATCTAGTCTTTTGCACATCATTCGTGACAAAGACAAAATGGCCAAAATTGTTGACAAGACATTGGAGTGGAATGAGCTTACCAAAGCCAAGTTGCAAGAAGTGCATGAGACTCTAATTGAAGCAGAGAATCAGATTTTGGTTGTTCGATATTCATGGGAGCAAGAAAGCAAAAGAAGAGTAGAGGAGCTTCAGGTAATTCTTGATGAGCTTGATCTCATACAAGAAACATATGATTTGGAATGCTGTCCTGAAAAACCGAAACATTCAAATTCTCATCAACAAGTTTTTCAGGCTTTTGATAATCTCTTGTATGAAGAAGGTGCTAGTAAGGTTTATGCAAATCCTCTTTTTGAAAATGATGAAGGAATTGCTTCAGAGAATACTGAAGGAGGAAACATGAGTTTGTCTTCTAGCATTGGAGAGTTGATATGTGAGTTGCATGAAGTTGAATCTATTGCTGCTCCTAGTGCACCCATTTAACAAGAAATAGTAACTCTTGGATCACAAAGAAATGAAGACATTCTTATTGTTCATCAACAAAGAGATGATTGGCATGTTGATGAAGGTTTTATTCATTATTTGATGAGGATGCTTGTGAGGCTCTTGTCAAATTTTAGTACATCTTCATCATCTTTTAGGGTGATTGATTTCAGAATTGTATTTGATGAAGGATTCATGGAATCTTTTCGACAAATCATGACACAAGATTCTGGATTGAATTTCTTCAACGAACATAGGTTGGTTGATTACCTCTTGGAGTTTCAAGAAGCATCAATTCAGATGGAACGAGCAAATCAGAGGATTCGTGTGAGAGCAGTTCCCCATCTGAGAAGTGGTTTTTCCTTGCTGTTGGTTTGGAATCCTGGCATTACTTGGAAAGGAGGTAATTCTAAAGTGGATAGACCAGCACATTATTTTCAGAATGTAGTTGTGATTATTTGCTCTTGTGTTGGGAAATGTCTTCAATTGAAAATTAGTATTTGGGATTCCAAGTACATTCATATGAAGATTGGTTGGAGAGATAAGTGTTTAAATTTCAGTTTTATGATTGCTGCTATCTTCTTTTTCTATCATGGGTTCATTACTTTTGATCATAAATTGGTGTTTTGGGAAGGAAATATGATCAGAAGTTGGTTTGTGGTGGCATGGGATCCCTTGCTGAAGGTGCCACCAGTTTGGTTCATGAGCAATCATGTCAATTTTGATGAAAAATTCTTAAGTTGTAGCTACTACTCACCTTCTTGGATGCTGATTTTCCAAAAATCAGATCTCAAGATGATTATTTCAAACTCGTTTGGTAGCTGGTTATTTCATTTTCAGGCCTCTCCATCTCTTATTTGGATTGAATGTCTGCTTCAAATGAGCATAAGAGTGATTCTAAGAGAGATTGCAAATCAAACCGTTGCAAGATGTCTATAATACTATATGCAAACAATTTGGCATTTAATGTTGTTTGATCACCATATTGGCAGGATATGTTGAGAAAAGTAAATGAGGCTCCACAAGGGTAAATAGGGCTAAGTTATGAGAAGGTGCATAGCACCTTACTAGCAAAGAAAGTAAAAAACATATACAATGCATTGATTCTTATTAGAAATTTATGGAAACAAATAAGGGTGTCAATTATTTCAAATGTGATTGCAGTGTGCCCTAAAGGTGCAATGTTTTTGAAAGCTGTGGATTTTGAGTGACAAGTGAAGGATGCACAATTTATTGCTAATATCCTTATACAATGCATTTAGAATGTGGGTCCTCAAAATGTTGTCCAATTAACAATGGACAATGCAAAGAATTGTAGAATTGCATGTATGTTGATTGAGACACGGTTTGAATGAAGAGCACTAAGATTTATTGAGGGGGTGCGGAGGAGGGGGGGGTGAATCAGTAAATCAAAACACACTTTTATTTTTCAACTTTTAAATCTTAACACAATAACAACTTCTTAATATGAAACCAATGCTATCAAGTTGACTTCAATTAATGTAGAAATGTTTAAATGATTTACACAAATAAGTAGGTGCTAACCTACTTGAGTATTTAATAAGAATTGTTTAGTAGGTTCAAACCTACAAGGAGTACCAGCCCCTTAAGTTTGTTTAGTAGGCACCTAACCTACAAGGAGCATCAACCCCTAATGTGCAAGGCACCAACCTTGATTTGATGGTGTAAGATGGCTGCCTTCAATCAGATTTGCATTCCCCCAATCCTCCAATCTACTTTTGTGATGAATAATCTCATCCTAAGCCCACACAAGAAGATGGGTTTTCTGATATGAACTGCTTACAACCTAAGTTACCGGTTCGGGTTTGGGGACGGGTTCGGGTACGAGAACCCGGTACGTGGGTACGTGAAATTTTTTTTTAGGGGTTTGGGTACGTATGGGTACGTGTATATATATATATATATATATAAATGTATTTTATATACAAAAAAAAATAGAAATATACAGAATTGTAAAACTAAATCATTTCATAGTATGATACTTGATCATTGATCAATGCCAAATGCCAAAGATAAATATTAAATGTCAATTGATAGTTGTATTTGACTGATTTGAAAGCAAATTGGGTACAAAATGGCATCCTCATGTGGAATGCGTTGATGTTGATATTCTTAAACAAAATGAAAATAGAAAATTGTTTTTGTAAAACTGAAAGTAAATACTATATTAATATATTTTACAAATTTACATCTTCCTCTTTCCCATAAAAATGAGGTGCGGCATGGAGTTTTGTATGGTTTCAAAAGCCTTAAATGCGATATTATAGATGAAGACTTGTAGGAAAACTATGGAAACTTGGACTTGGAGAGTACCAATTAAATTCAATGGGAGTTTGAGGGCAATGTCTCCAATGGGGTCGAGGCGCGCCCCTCTGGGGGCAATCCCGCGGTAAACCAGGCCCGGGTGCCCGCGAGGCAGCGAGGCGGCGCTGGCCGCGCAGGGGGGGTAATTCAAGCCCCCCGCTAGCACCAATTTAAGGCTTTTGAAACCATACAAAACTCCATGGCGCACCTCATATTAATAATAATAATAATAAAAAAAATGTTTTTATAAGTTTTGGGCCGTGGGTTCTTCGAGGTACGCCTGGGTACATGCCTGGTACCTTCGGGTCCACGCACCAATTGATTGGGTGCACCCTGGGTATGCATAGGGTGCGTACCCAGGGCCCACCCGCAGGCGAACTCGTACCGGGTACGAACCCGGACCGGGTTCGAGGCCTCCGGGTGCGAATCCGGTAACTTAGCTTACAACATTACAACCACCTAATAATATTTGATTACTCCTTGTAATATCCTTTTTTTAATTCTTAATCAAATCACTGTCCATAATATATCAAAACAGATCGCTGCCATACTTCAAATCATACCTCCTCATATGTAACGCAGCCTTAACAATTATTATTTCTGCCTTTTATTGACTTTAGATTAATCGTTGACCTTGGAAACTTTAATAGTTGTCATATCTTTTATGAATCGCAGCCTTTTTATGAAGCGCTTCTTTTATAAATATTAATCGCTCCACCTTTATTTTCAATTGCTGCCTTTGTGACTTTTGTCTTTTTCTCTATTTCGTCTTATATGTTTTTGTTTTTTCTGACTGTCTTATTCTCAACCGTTGGCTCTTTTTGGTTTTGTCTTTTTCTGATTTTATAAATGATAATAATCTTTAAATTGTTGCCTTTTAAACTTCAATTGCTGCATATCATTAAATTTGTTTTATTTTTATTTCCAGTATCATAAGGTCGGTTAAAAATATTTTTGTTTTTTATATTTACTAATACATGTCTTTGTGAGTGCTGCTAGCTATTAGTCCTATATAATAATCAACATTTAATTTATGTTATCCTCTCAAAGTGAGCCTTCATTTCCAATAACATATCTTCAAGTCATGGCATCATAATTAAGCAAATTCTTCATAAATACCTCCTCATATTGGAAACACCTTTGACATCAATGACAATATTTCCAACATTGAACACATAATTTGGACACCTTGTACTGTTCACTCTCTCAACCTCATGCTATAGAAGTTGGGTGGGAAAATAAATTGGATCAAACAAATTTATGTTGAGGCTGAAGAGATCTAGATGTTCATCACAAACCATCACGTCACAGGTCATTTTTAGAACATTTTCACAGTTGGAGTTGTTGAAGGTAATTGAAAGACTTCCAATTTTTAAATTTTACATTTCACTTTAGTAATTACTAATTTATTTTTTAAATTCGAGCATGTCTTCTTTATATTTTAATTTTAATTTTATTTTTTCGAATAGGTTGTTTAAACTCGATTTGCATCCAACACAATCGTCTTGAAGTGACTCCTGAAGGTCTAGAAGTCACTTTCTAGCATGGTTATTAGTCAAAGTTGGTCCTTGTGGAGGCAATATAATATTGAAAGGGCAACAAATGTAAAGCAGATGATCCTAGATGGCATTTGGTGGGAATGAGTGGAATATCTTCTTAGTTTCACTGAGCCCATCATGAGTATGATCTATTTTATTGGCATGGATAAGCCATGTTTGGGAGAGGTATACGATGGCATTGACTCAATGATCGAGAAAATAAAAGTCATCATCAATGAAAAAAAGTAAGATCTTGAAGAGAATTTCTTCAAAGAGGTGCAAATAATTTGTGTTGAGTGGTGGAGCAAAATGACCACCCCACTACATCTTCTTGCATTTCCATTGACTCCCAAGTTTTATAGTGATGAAATTCTTGCTATGCCATCAAGTGCTTCACCATACAAAGATACAAAAGTCAGTGATGGGTGAGGGAAAGCACTTACTAAACTCTTCTTCGATCGTGAAATGGAGGATTTAGTTACAAGCGAGTTTTCTGATTTTGTAGCCTCAGATGGTCAAATTCTTTTCGCTTTTCGTGACAAGTATAGGAATGATGCTCATGCTTAGTGGTACCTCAATGGCCATACATCACCACACCTCCAAACTCTTTCAATCAAAGGTTTATCGCAAGTAAGTTTCTTAATTTTTATTGCACTCTCTAAATTTATATTGTTTACTATTTTAAAAATAAAAAAATTATTAACTTCAAATTTAAACTTTAATTTACAAATTTATAATTGTAACCCTCTCACTTTGTTTCAATAGGTTGCTAGTTCCTCTTCATTTGAGCGAAATTGGAGTACATACTCCTTTATCCACTTAGTGAAACACAATCGATTGGCAACAAGTAAGGCAGAAAAGCTATTTATGTGCATTCCAACTTGCACCTTCTTACTCATAGAAAAAATGAGTACAAGGAAGGAGGCATGAAGTTGTGGTATGTAGATCTAGAGTGAATTGATTTGGATTTTTCAGTTGCCACACAATCTTTACTTTTTGTGGAGTTAGATACTCAACGTGCTTCTAGTGCAAGTGATAGCAGGGTTGCACGTGGTTCTACTAATTTATCTATATCATCTAACGTCAATGATGATGTTGATTACTAATTGTATCATTTTATTTTTAATGTTGAACCAATGAACAATGAATTCAATATATCTATCGTAACATTAAAGTTTTGATAAATTGATATCAAATTATATTAGTATATTGCTAAGATACCGATTCATTTTCGGGTACGGCTACGAGAATCCGGTACGGGATTCAGTCAAATTTTTTTGGGGTTGGGTACGTTAATACAAAAACATATAAAAATCAGAAATATATACATATTTGCAGTAGTAATTAAGCTCAAAATACACCACCATATTAATAGTCAAATAACATAGCAAAAAAACACCACCACTTTCATAATCAAATATTAAAATATCAGTGATACTCAAATGTCATGATATAAAATTATAAATTAAAGTTCAAACATAAAAATATCAAGTGTTTACAATCAGCCATTATTGATCATTGATCAATTTGAATCATATGGGTCATCAAAAAGAGCATCATCAACATCATTAGATGCTACATTTTGTGTAGAACCACAAATAGCATCAGTGGCACTTGCACAAGCACAGTCACTAGAACTGACACTACCACTCTCATGCTCAGCAGTTGCTTCAGGCTCATAGTCATCATCAATATCAAGTGCAGCTAAGTGACTTGTGGAAGCATCCAAGTCAAGCTGCTCTGGCTCAATATCCCACCTCCTTGTGTCTCCTTCTTTGTAGGAACTTTGCTTGTGTGTAAGGAGGCGCAAGTTTGAATGCACATACACCACGTCCTCTGCCTTTTTTGAATGTAGCCTATTGTGCTTTATTGAGTGGATGAACGAGTATGTGCTCCAATTCCTCTCAAAAGAAGATGAACTAGCAACCTATTAAGACCAAATTAAATAGTTAAGAGTTACAAATTTAACTAAACAAATAAAATAAAAATAAAAATTACAAAATATAAAACTTAAATTTGAAAGATAAAAGAGTTTGACTATAAAACTTACTTGGGATAAATTTTTTATTGCAATAGGATGGAGGTTCTTGTATTCTTGACCTTGGAAGTACCACCAACTATGAGCATCCACCCTGTACTTGTCTCAAAGAGCATCAAGATTTTGATCAACACTACCAGAGCATGCAAAAGCCATGAACTCAGCCCTCACTCGATCACGTCGGTCACGATCACTAAAGAGTCTACGAAGTGCTGCCTTGTACCCTTGAGTCAATTCAACATTTCTATATGGAGCAACTCTTGATGAAGCAGAAAGTATCTCAACACTATAATATTTGGGACTGAATGCAAAAGCGAGAAGATGCAATAGAGTGGTCATTTTGTTCCATCTATCAACAATGATTTCATGTAGCTCTTTGAAGAACTTTTCTTCTAGATCTTCCTCTTTTGCATTGACGATGGTTTTCATTTTCTCAATCATTGAGTTGATACCATCATATACTTCGCCCAAACAAGGTCTATCCATGTCAGTGTAATGGATCATGCTCAATATGGGCTCAGTGAAATTGACGAGATACTCAACATGATCCCACCAACTATTATCTAGGATCCTTTGCTTAACCTTCTTTGCCCTTTCAATGCTAGATTGCCTCCATATGGACCAATTAGGGCTGATTACCATATTATAGAGTGCCTCACAAACCTTTATAAGTCGCTCAACACAATTGTGTTGGAGGCAAAACGGGTCTCAACAACTTGTTTGAAAATCAAAATAAATATTAAAATATTTTAAATTTACAAAATCAAAATTTAAAATTAAAAGAAAATTAAAAATATTGAGAATTAATTTACCTTCAACAACTCCAATTTTGAGATTTGTCTAAATATGCCTTGTGTCATATGGTGGTTGGTGACAAACATTTGGATGTCTTCGCCCTCAACATACACTTGTTTGATCCACTCAATTTTGGATCCAATTTTTTGTAGCATTAGATTGAGGGAGTGGACAACACAAGGTGTCCAAAAAATGTGTGAATACTTCTCCTCAACCAATAACCCAACAACCCTACAATTTTTGGCATTGTTGGCTACAACTTGCACAACATTTTGATGGCCCACTTCTTCAATAGCTTGACAAAGGATGTTAGCAATAAATGGACCATCCTTCACCTGTCCTTCACAATCCACTGCTCTCAAAAACATTGCCCCTTTAGGGGACATGGCAATAACATTGATCAATGGACAATTTTTTGCATCTTTCCATCCATTAAAAACGATGGTCACCCCTTATGGGCTTCAAAGAGTCTGCTACATGTTTCACCTCTTTCTCCAATAAGGTGCAACACACCTTCTCAAAACTTGGGCCCTTATACCCCTTTGGAGCCTCATTAATAGATTTCACCATTTTTTGCCAATATGGTGAACGAACAATGTTGAATGCCAATCCATCGGCATAGACACATCTTGCTATGTCTTGATCAGCAGTCTCTCTTGCCTCATTCTGAAATGAAGCTTCCAACGGTCCCTTAGATCTTTTATTTGAAGAGGGCATGGTTTGCTCTTGAGGGATGGACATAAATGGATGGCTTTCTGTAGGTGGAAAATAAGAAGGCAGTGTAGGGGGTTTCATGGATTGAGATCCTTTCTTCAAAGGATGGCTTGTTTTAAGATTGGTTGCTTTTTGGTCTCTTTTTTCTTGCTCAGCAATATATTTCAACACTAAATCATTTGGAAGGCCATTGCCATCAGCACCTGGACAAGCTTTGATGCCTAGTTCAGGGATCTTACACAAGTGCCCTTTCACTCGACTGTATGAGCTCGTATATCGAATTTTGCAATGACTACAAATCCAAACATATACTCCACCACCTGGACATTGTTGAACCATTTCTACATATTTCCAAAGGGGAGAGGTTGGGTTTATTTTGAAACGAGATTGGCCTGAGGAGTTAGAAGCGGATGCCATTGTACTACCTAAGGCACAATAGATTAAAATAATTTTGGTATTGAAACTAAAAGACTTAGAAGAATGAAAACAAAACAAAAACTTAAAAACAAAACAAAATAGTTCATTTGTTAAAAAAAAATGTAGAAAAAATAAAAAAACTTCAAAGAAACCTACCTCTTTTGAACAAATCTTGCTCTACGATCTTCTTGGCAACGAACGGACACTTGCAAGTGCTTACGAATAGCACAACAATCAACTTTGAACAATCAAGGATCAACCTTCAAGTCTATTCAAGCTTGTGCAAGCAAGAGAGCAAGTTCAGCAATGGAGGCAAAAAAAACTTGTTTTTCATTCACAAATTGTTAAATGAGTATGCTTTTACCCATTTGATGTGTTAGGAGGCAAAGATTAGGGTTGGAGACAATATTTTATTATTTAGAAGTCAACTAAAAGTAAAAAAAATAACTAAAAAATGTCAAAAATGTTGAATATTTTGCGGCTTGGGCGTTCAAACAGTCGGATTCGTTTCGGGTACGTACCAGGTACGAAATTTTCATACCCACAAGGAGGATTTTGTACCCTGCCCAAATTTGAATTGAATCTGTATCGAATCTCGAATCCAAATTGAATTAATCGTATCCGAGACCTTTTCTGGGCAAATCGGTAACTTAGGTGTATTGTATTTCAAATTTGTAGTATTTATGGTAGTTCTAAGTTTTGTTTAACATATGCATGATATGTGGTATTCTACATTTAATTCTTGTTTTTAATTTTTAGGCTGCAAATATTTATATATGTGTTTTGTATAGATGTACTCAAATGTATCGAAACCCCAATTTTTTTGTCATACCAACATATTGTACCCATGTACCTGTACTCGTACTTGATTCAGCAACTTAGCTTCAGGTTTCAGTAAAAAAGAAGTTCACATAATTATTCAAAACGATATTTTCATCTTCAGAGGCTTGTGGAATTTAGAAATAGAGTATTGTATGGTGCGTTAGAGTATCATATTGCAGTTTTGCATCTATTCAATCGGTGGTAGTCTAGAAGGGCTATTGAAAACACTAAAGTTTACTTCTATTAATTTAAACATGTACATTCAATGTCTTGAACGGAGGAGGCTGCTAGTTCTATTGCCAAAAGACAGAATTCTGAGGCCATAAATTGAGGAGAAGGCTATTCCTCTTCCTTAGATGACTTGCCCGGTTCAACACTGTTGTCTTGGTGTCCATACAATTCTTCCTCATTGTTAGAACCAAGTTGAAATGTATTTGGAAGAGAGAGGGTGTTAGGGATGTTCACATTAATTTTGGTAAAAGGTCAACCAGCTTGTCATTAGTAGAAAGTTGTAGGGAATTTTTCTTAAGTAGATTCCAAATCTTTGTATGTTTGATGTTGATGCTGCCTTCCATTGCATTAATCTCCTCATTCAGCCTGAAAGGTGCACCAGAATTGGTTAAGAGCAACTCCATACTTATATTCTGTGTAACCTGTGCAAAAATGGAGTGTGCCCTGGGTTTGTCTTGTCGATTTTCTTTTCACGGCGTCTTTAGTTCTATCAATTTTTGTTTGGAACCAAAGCATGATTCAGCCAAGCTTATTGAATTCAATTCCCCTTCGCCTTTTGCATCTCTGATTATTTTCCTCTGTTATTTTTGAGCTGCATTTGATGTTCTGTGAATTCCCTTGTTATTCACATCATCCATTTGAGTGGGATTTTTATCTCTCATGTCTTCAAGGACATCTGTAAAACTCTCAAGTCCAACCTCATCCATAATTTATTTCATCATTTTGCTTTCAGATGCCAACATATCTCTGGCTTTCTCACTTTTCCCTTGTGTTGTTGCTTGATCTGTATTTAAAATATTTTCCCTTTCAAATTGGGCTTTTCAAAAATCTTAAAATTAGGAAGTGTTAAACCCATTTTAAGAACAGGTTATTGCTCTATGTATTCAGTTTGTAAATTGGATTGAGACAATTGCATTGAGCAATAAAAGTTGTCATTTTCAGTGAAAAGTTGTTGATAACTCATAATTACTTGCCAATCTAAGTTGCCGGTTTTGGTATGAATCCTGGTTTGGGTTCGTGGATTTGGCTAAATTTTTTTGGGGTTGGGTTCGTTGTCACAAAAACCATGTAAATATATAATATAATAATAATAAAATAATTAAATTAATAACTATTTATATAGTAATATATAAATATATCACATGTCATATTATTAACGAAAATAGCTTTCCACAATCCATAGCGATAATTGCTTCAAGGTTTCACACAATCGAAATTAAAAACCTTCAAGCAATGTCATATTATATAAATATATATTATAATATATAAATATATAGATATATAATAATATACTATATAAATATTATAATATAAGTATAACATTGAATCCTTACCACACCCAAATCGGATCTTGCATCTGGTACGAACTGGACCCGGATTTGGTGGTTTAGCCGATGGATCCACTAACACAGCTTGCCATGATTGTATCCAAGCCAACAAACAATTCTTAGTGGTTAAGGGGACCTTGGGGTGAGCTAGGATAATCTCATGGAAGTCAGAAAATAGGGGAGCAGATGAAACAACACAGTATCTTACAGTTGGTGTCAAAACCATTGGTTGTGGTGGGGGAAGGGCAGGGGAGGGGGTTGTGATTGCCCCAGTGGTTTCCATAACTGCTGGTTTGTGAAGGAGGTGATTTTGTAACTGCCAGTCTACAGGAAGCGGTGGTCTTGTTAACTTGTATTGTGGGGGAAAGGTAGTGGCTACAGATGTTCTCTTTTCCACTTGCACTCGACTTTTTGTTGGAATCTGCCCATTTGAAGTATGCAAATATATAAAGCAAGTGGAAAGACAATGTGAAGGCCTGGTACCAGTGAGATTTTCTTTTAGAGTTCAGACTTTTAGAGCAGTAGGCTGAAGACCAGTGTTTTCATGGAGTTACAGGCATGATATGGATGTGGAGCTCATTTGTTGTGTGCTATGAACTGAATTTTTGTCCCAGTGACATTCATCTGAATGTAAGTGATTGAAAATAGTGGTTTAAGGAGCTGGAGTAGCTCACTCTTGTCAGAGTTTTAACCCATTAATATGGTTTCTCCAGGGTAATAAATGTGTCTTATCAGTTGCTGTCTTGCTTTTCATTTCTGTTTTAGTCTGACTAGCTTTTTTACATGTTCTCTGTGGGTGTTCCAATGAACTAGATAAATATGCTATGCTCTAACATGGAGATTTCATCTTTTTGATATTGTTTGTGTGCTAGTGTGGGAAATCTCTAATTGAAGAATTGAGAGGGGTATCCTCATCAGTTTATAGATCAGTATTCCAGATTCTTCTGAAATAAATATTGGCAGAACTGGATAAACTAACCCTGAATGGAAAAGTTGCGTTGTTACACATCTGAAAACCACTTAATTTTAATAATATATTTACAGAAAATTCCTGAGGAGATGGGAATGTGCAGTAGAGTCTGGAGATTACCTCACTTATTATTGCAGCTCACAAAATTGTACTTCCCTTTATCCGATTATTCAGAGTATCTGCACTGAGAAGACTAAGAAACTGAGGCTATTGCCCATGTCTTTGTTGCCACCGATTTCTGGCAGTCATATTTGGTGTTTGTACTTTTTGGTCCTTCCATATCAGTTAACTGTACCTGCTTCCATTTGTTATATTCACTTTTTAAATAATATAGTTACTAAATATATTTGTTGGGTAAACCCTTAATGCACTGTATTATGATGATTCCTGATTACAAGTACTCATGATTGTCTTTTGCAAAAAGCCTTTTGCTTTGTCTTTATTCTTACACTTGGATAAAGAAACTTATCAATTCACTTCTAAAGTTTCCTAAAATTAATTACTGTTAGCATATGCTTCATATGCACATCTTTATTTTGCTGGTAAGACTGTTTTCCAGCATGCTATGCTTTCCTATGTTTCTTGTTTATGGTGTTTGCTTTCCAGTATTTTTAAATTGCTCATATTTCCTTCCTAACATTTATAATGGGCTTATGTTCAGTATTGTATGGAACTTGAAAATGGCGGAGGATTCAATGTGGGACGGTACGATGCAAGTTGTACTCATGTCATTGTACATCATCTTACCTATGTAAGTGTTTTATTTGTCATTTATCCTCTAACTCTTACCTACAAAACTCTGCCTGCTTATTTTGGCATAGAAATTCCAAAATTAATGTAAAAATGTAGAGTTGCATTACAAGTGTCTGAGTGGGGAATATAGTAGTTCTTTTATGGATTTGTGGCTTAGAAATGCATTTTCGACTGCTTGGGAAATCACTGTCTACTTTATCATTAAGGTTACAACCCACTTATTGCTACTGGTTGTGGTAGAGAATTACTCTTTGAAAAGTGGACGAGTGGTCTTGTCACTCCAGTAAGTAAAGAGAGGACCATAAGGTTGATATAAGTTGTGATTCCAAGAATGACTTCAATTCTATAAAATGCTAATCCTACCACATTCTTTAGGTTTATTGGTGGGCCATACATGGGGCAGTATTTGTCATTGAACCTTCATCATTCATGTAACATGCATGGTGTTGTAGGCACTTAATTGTATCTTTTGAAGTTTCTGTTGCAAATGAAATCTTGACAGTTTTCCTTAATCAATTCCAATTTTATCTGCTGACCAGCAATAATCAAAATGGCTACTGTGCTATATGTTGGTAAACTTCCAACAGAAATTATCTATACCTTCATTATCCACAGACACAAAAGTGTTCTTTTGGATATTTATCAGAATTGTATCTCAACATGTGTTCTTGTGCTCTACAGGATGATCCAGTTTGCCTTACTGCAAGAAAGGACAAGAAAATATTGGTAACTGACTGGTGGGTTGCAGATAGCCTGGACATTGGATTGCTAGCTGACTCTGCAAGGGTATGCCTATTTTCTTTCAATGATTCCCAATAATTAATTACTAAATGATTTCTTTGAAGTTTACAGTATATTTTGAAAAACTTATATTTCTAGACTTAAAATTTTTATTTACTATTTTAATGTAAAAATGTACAATTTATATTAATGACAAGGATTTACAGGAGGATATCAGCTTACTTCAACCTCATATTCTTCCAGGTTCTGAAAGGGATAATGTAAACAGTAAAAAGTAAAAAAG
The DNA here is from genome assembly GCA_007115665.2 of Sequoiadendron giganteum. Classification (NCBI taxonomy): domain Eukaryota; kingdom Viridiplantae; phylum Streptophyta; class Pinopsida; order Cupressales; family Cupressaceae; genus Sequoiadendron; species Sequoiadendron giganteum. Next base: position 12,453,139 of record CM021103.1, read on the forward strand.
AAATTTAGTTGTGCTGTAAAATGTCCCTATCAAGCCTATAATTAAGAGCCATAAAAGTATTATCAATAGTCAACTTTAAACCAATACTGTTAGGAATATCTTCAGGAGAAGAAATACTGCTTCATCTACAGTTAAACCTATGCTGTCTAGAAATACTGCTGTCCAAGGCCCCGAGACAGAATTGAAAGAAGAAAGCAAGAAAATGCTTTCTGTGCATCACAGTGCATTGAGAATGCTCCTTAAGCAGCTTGCTGTTCTTCTTTGTGTGACCAAAACCATTCCACCTGCATATAAGCAAATCCCTCTCCATTTTACAACATTTAGAATACTACTGGGGCTCTCAATGAAACAATCCATAGTCAGTTAGGGGACCTTCCAACTGCAAGGAACATGTAGTTGGTAATCTTGGTCCGTAGCTTCTTCAACCTAACATTATTAGGGCTTTCAGTAATGATTTGTCTGATGATGTTGTTCTGGGATAGTCTGCTTCATCCAAAGTTTTAACCACATCAAAATCCTTTTTAAGAGAAGCAGGTCCTGGCCTTGGTTTTGTGTCTTTGGCTTTGTTAGTAAGCAGATTTTGTCCCTGCTTTCGCTATTATATATATATTTTAAATTTTTTAAGAATCCTTGACTCGCCTAAAGAGCAATGGCGAATATACCAACAGTTGGATAAGTTGTTATGAATGAACAACTTTCCTTTGCTTTAGAGAGGGACAGCTCCCTCGTATGATAAATTTTAAAGATTTTTTGGGGTATGCTTTTGACCAGAAAGCAGGAAAGGCGAACTAACCAAACCGATAAAGGAATGGAAATATATAGAGTATGAACACAAAGTTTCACAGCAGATGTAGATACACGTGAAGGGCATAAAAATTACAGAAAGATAATCACTAGATATCACTTAGATATAAAAATAATCAATAAGAATACCATAGATGAAAAATGATTACAAGATCTATAGAAAACTGTTTATACCAGTGTTGTCGGGAGACGTGTCTCCTGCCCCCTGAGACACGTCTCGGAGATTGGTACGCATCTCTGGTACCGGAGACGTCCCCAAAAACGCCTCCAACAGCATGGAAACTCAACGTGCCGTCTCTTGAGTTTCCTGATGTTTCCTAGCGGAAATTTTGGCATCTCCCGTGAAATTTAAAAGCATTAAAAAATTATAACATGAAAAAATTATAATGTCATGATATTTTCTATAAATTATTCATTTATTAATTTTTATTTATATTAAAAAAAGATAGCGTTTCCAAGTACCCTTGTCTCCTATTTTCAAAAAAAGCCGTACTGCTAATGGTACCAGTACTAGTCTCCTGGCAACTATGAACTTTATACCTCACGTAGCATTCATGAAATAAATTTTTCAGAATGTGTTGGAAACTTAACATAAGAAAATATTTACAACTACGAAATTACAGACCCAAAGTTCTTTGAGATGTTTGTATTCAATTTGTGGAGCCCAAGATCTCTTCTTTAAATCTTCACAAATGCTTGTGTAGACATTTCACAGTGAAAGGAAAAACATTAAGAGATAACCCTCATCAAAGAATAGAAAACTAGTAGGAATGCTAAAAAGGATCTTCTCTCTCTCTCCTATACCTTATATAGCTTCACAATTTAAACAGTTTCTTGATTTGTATCTGCCTCATGAAAAGACGTATTAAAAATAAACTTTATTCATATTTTTCTTTTCTTTGAATAAAGTCCATTTTAATTTATTATAAAATAGTAACAAAAGTTACTTACAACATAAAGGAAAAAAGTAACAAAATATTATGATATTGTGGCTTTATCTTTATTCTAGTTGGGGGTGTTGTATATATATTTTTTTCTTAACATTGGCTAGGGTAGCAGCAAGTCTTGCTTTGTATTCTTTGAATTTTGCCAATATTGGGGGTAAAGCTTTGCCATTGGGAGTAGACATGTTGCTTAACCTTGATTTCCATGTCAGCATGTCTTCATTTATTTCATCCAATTTCTTGTGCAGTTTGGAAACTTCTTTCTTAAAGGTGATCAAATTTGTTGACATATCTCCTAATTTTTCAATTGCATTGCAATCAAATGTATCTTTGTTGCATATTTGTTTTGATATCATATCTTTAAAGGTTTTCTGAACAGCATTACTCTCTAACAAACTAGCCTCATCATCTTTTAGGATATTGACATCAAAAGATAAACAATTGATTCTAATGTCAATCAGTACAAAATCACAGACCACCATCAATCTTTTGAATTTTGCAATGGATTGTCTCAAAACCATTATTTATCATTCAATGCTTTTCGACCAACTAGGGCAATCATTCTCTTTTGGGTCACCAAAAACCTTTACATTGATCGGAATATTCACATTTACTTTCATCATTGCCTGGACTTCTATCAACAGCAAGGAATAAACATCATCTTCCTTCTTTGCAGCTTGATATTTAGCATCAATCTCTACCATTTATTTTGAATTTGTTGATACAACTTCAGTGCTTCCTCAACATATAAAAGGTATGAAGAGTAACTTGTTCTGCCTAGGCTTCTGTTACTCTTCCATAAATCTGATACTTATTGATCTTTTCTACAACGTCTGAGCTTATTTCATCAGGAGGCACATTGGATGACGTTGATGGTAAAGCATCAAGTGGTTGTGCAGAAATATCAATAATAGATTTGATATATGAAGTAAGAAAATTTACTTGTTCTAATTTCTCTTTGGCTTCTCTTTCCTTCTCTGCCCTTTCAATCAACTTTGCAATTGATATTTGGGCATTATGAACATCTCCTTCATGTGTAGATGGGCCTAGTTCTAACTTGGTAATATTAAAATATTTTTTTTGCAATGTTTTCTTCACTTTGATCCATTGTAGGCTCAACAATTTCCACAAATTGGTTACCAGAGGAGTCAAACATAAATTGAGAAGTTCTATGAACCTTCTTTGGTTGACGAGTAGCTCTTAGCAACTTAGCTATTTCATTAAAACTTGGATCATCTACTTGAGAATGCTTCCTTTTCTTTGCTACAACTTCTTTAAGCGGTGGGGAAGGAGATGATATTGTTTGGGTTTTTCAGGGTTAAAGGAGGCAAAACAGTTCTAGGAACTCAATCAGTATGGGTGTTAACTGGTGGGGTATATGGAGGAGGATTAAGAGTATGAGGAAGAGATGTGCATGGAGGAGAAGGAGGATCAGAGGAGGGAATATGAACTACCTGTGGCTGTTCTCCAGTGTGAGCTTGAGAAGTATCCACTTCTTTTTTTGGGGAGGGCTTCCTAATTTCCAGTTTTTCTCCTTGGAACTTGGCTATTTTCTTCACAAGGTTTTTGCATATCAACTCCCTTTTTTGGATCATCATCTGTTGATGTTAATGCAGCGTCGGTCTTCACTAGTACATGGGCCGACCTTATAATTAAGTTATACAATGTACTTATTCTGGCCGACCTTATTTATTATTAAATGTTTATCAAAAGGCCGACCTATATGAAGAGGCGCCAAGAAGGTATATATACAAGGTCACCTTTTTGATGTTAACATATATTCGAATACACAAAAGAAAGTTCGCTATTTTGGCAGAGCAGAATTCGCAGTCATAGAAGAAGCTCATACTTGGATTCGCATACATAGAAGAAGTTCATACTTGAACAGCAGATCATCTTTTGTAGCAGCAGACCGATTTCAAGGAGAAACATATTCATTTGTATCCTTGCATCTAAGAGAGATGCTATCATTCATTGTATCAAATTCGGCATTGTGTTGGGCCTGAGCTCAAGCAGATTTCTGCTCTTATTCCTTCAATATATAAGAGATATATTTGCTGGGTTTTTCTCCCTCAAGAGGAGGGTTTTCCCAGGGTGTCTTGTTGTGTTCATTGTCTTATGGTTTGCATTTCTTTTATTCAATTGATTAAATAATCTGATCTAAGAAACACTAACATGGTATCAGAGCGGGTGTGAAAAAGATCGTGATCAGATTTAGTTCGCAACACTTATTCTTTTTTCAGTCTATCTTCCAAATTTCTCAAGATGGTGAGCGGTCTGAAAATCGAGGATAGACTCGAAGGGATCTCGAACTACATATCATGGAGATTCAGGTTCATGCTAACCTTGGAAGAGAATGATTTGGCTGAGTTTGTGAAAACAAAAGTTCCCGAACCTGAGGGGGAAGAAGAGAAGCTGCAATGGAGGCAGAAAGACACTAGGGCAAAGAAAGCATTGGTTGATTCCGTCAAAGATCATATTGTACCAATTATCTTCAAGTTGGATACAGCAAGAGAGATTTTTACAACCTTGGAAGAGATGTACGAAATCAACAACACCAGTCGTGCCCTTGCTCTGAAGCAACAACTTCATCATGTGAAAATGGAGAAAGGAGAATCTGTTATTACATACTTCATGAGGATTTCAGAGATAAAAGATCAACTCTCCACTATTGGACACATGATTGATGATAAAGAACCGACTATGCTTGCTCTCAATGGTCTTCCGCTTTCATGGGAGGCATTCATCCAAGGAATCAGTGCAAGATCCGAACTTCCTAAGTTTGATCGATTGAGGATTGATTGCATTCAAGAAGAGTCAAGACTAACAGCAAGGGGGATTGGTCAAAACTCAAAGAATGAAGAATTACAAGTTCTTACCTCTCATTCATCAAACAAAGGAAAAGGCCTTAAGAAAGGATTCTTCAAAAGGAATCGAGAAGATGGAAATGATGATGCTCCTACCTTCAAAAGAAAACGAGACATGTCCAAGATTCAATGTTTTCGTTGTGATAAGTATGGTCACTTTGCGAGGATGTGCCCTCAACGACCTAAGCTTCAAGTTGCCACTGCAGATGTTGAAGAAGTCACTCCACAAAAGGACTCCAGTAATTATCTATTTTATTCAGCCTTGTCTAGCAATGTTTCTATGGACTCTTACACTTGGTTGATTGACAGTGGTGCTTCTAGACACATCACCGGATTCAGAAGTCACCTTTCAAACTTAATGGAAAGCAACTCTAGTGATCAAGTTGTTATTGGAGATGATGCTAGATATTCTGTAAAAAGGTTTGGAAATTCCACTCTTCACTTGGATTCTGGAATTTCTTTGGAATTGAATGATGTACTGTTCGTACCAGGGATAAAGAGGAACCTTGTTTCAATTTCAGCATTAGAAGACAAAGGTTATCAAGTTGCCTTCTCTAAAGGGAAAGTTCTTATATGGGCAAAGAACTCCAGCTTCAAAACTGCTCAAGTGATTGGAGTTAGACATGAATGTCTCTACACGTTGTGCACTCGTCCTCTTCAAACACTTGTGCATAACAGTACCAGCATGTGTGATCTTTGGCATCGAAGATTGGCTCACATTCACTTTCGTGCTCTACCTATCATGGAGAAGATGGTCACCGGTCTTCCGAAATTCGATCAAGAACATGAAGGTACTTGCAAGGGATGTGCCCTAGGCAAGAACACAAAAGGTATGTTCCATTCCAGTGAAAGTAGATCTAAATGTATTCTTGATCTCATTCATTCTAATTTGTGTGGTCCAATGTCTATTGCATCATCTAGTGGTTTCTTGTATTATATTATTTTCATTGATGATTACTCTAGAAAGACTTGGATTTATTTCTTGAGATCGAAAGAATCAAAAGAAGTATTAGTAAGATTCAGAGAATTCAAAGCGCAGATTGAAAATCTGTCTGGGAAGAAGATCAAAGTATTAAGATCTGATAATGGTGGAGAATACACGTCTGGCACCTTTCGAGACTTTTGTATTGAAGCAGGGATTAAGAGGGAGTTCAGTGTTCCCTATAATCCACAACAAAATGGTATTGCTGAAAGGAAGAATAGGTCTATTGTGGAAGCAGTGAAAGCTATGATCCATGATCAAGACTTACAAATCTCCTTTTGGGCTGAAGCATCGAGAACAGCCGTCTATGTTCAAAACAGGAGTCCCCACAGGATCTTAGAGAATAAAACTCCTGAAGAAGCATTCTCAGGCGTGAAGCCTGAAGTTAGTCATTTGAGGATCTTTGGCTGTCCAGTCTATGTTCATATTCCAAAGGAAAAGAGAACAAAGCTAGAACCTTCTGGGAAGAAAGGAATTCTTGTAGGCTACAGTGAGACATCAAAAGCTTACAGGATCTACATTCCAGGACAGAAGTCTATTGAGATTAGTAGAGGCGTCACATTTGAGGAAGATGTTGCTTATAGAAAGTCCAAAGGCACTCCGATGGAGGTCGATGAAGAAGAACCTCCTCAAGATATGGAAGTTGACCATATCCCAGAGAATCTGGAGGAGGATAGAGAACCTAAAGAAGATATTGATCCAGCTAAGCCTTTGGATCCTACTGATGGGCCTCTAGACATTGTGATTGGAAAGAAAAGACCCCTTTGGGCTCGCAGGACAATGCAGGAAGCAGAAAGGTTTGTAGCTCCAAGAGGAACCTTCAGAGAAAGCAAGAGACCTCAGAAGTTCTCTAGCTATGTTGCCTTGATGAGTCAGATTATTGAGTCAGAGCCTTCAAATGTTGAAGAAGCTTCTAGTCAACAAGTATGGAAAGATGCCATGATTGAGGAGTATCAGTCTATACTTAAGAACAATGTTTGGGATATAGTTCCTAGACCCAAAGACAAATCTGTGGTATCTTCTAAGTGGCTCTTCAAGATCAAACATGCAGCTGATGGGAGCATTGAGAAACACAAGGCTAGATTTGTGGCTAGAGGGTTCTCACAAAAAGAGGGAGTTGACTATGAAGAAACTTTTACTCCTGTGGCTCGTTACACGTCTGTTAGAACCATCATTGCTATTGCCGCATCTAGAGGATGGAAGATTCACCAAATGGATGTAAAGACAACTTTTCTAAATGGCATAATAGAAGAAGAGGTTTACATTGAGCAACCAGAAGGATTTGAGGTACATAGGAAAGAATCCCATGTCTGCAAGCTGAAGAAGGCCTTGTATGGTCTTAAACAAGCTCCTCGTGCTTGGTATGAAAGAATTGATCAGTACCTTTCAAGTCTGGGTTTCTCAAAGAATGATGCAGATTCTAACCTCTACTTCAAGGAAGTAAATGGTGAAGCATTGATTTTAGTTTTATATGTTGATGAATTGATCATTACTGGTGAAGAACATCTAATACTAAAATGCAAGAAGGAATTAGCTTCAGAGTTTGAGATGAAGAATCTAGGTCTTATGCATTACTTTCTTGGCTTAGAAGTTTGGCAAAAGCCAGATGAGATGATTCTAAGTCAAGGCAAGTATATTGTTGACATTCTCAAAAGGTTTGGTATGCTTGACTGCAAACCTATGTCTACACCCATGGAGTCTAATTTAGATAAGTTGAAAGAAGCTGCAGCTAGTTCAAAACCAGTGGATTCTACGATGTATAGACAGTTGATTGGTTCATTGATGTATCTAGTTAACACTAGACCTGATATCTGCTATGCAGTGAGTGCACTTAGCCAGTTTATGTGTGAACCAAAACAAATACATCTTGTAGCAGCTAAACATATCCTGAGATATTTATGTGGCACAATTGGATATGGGTTGAGATATTCTTCAAATGTGGATTTGGAGCTGCATGGTTTTACTGATTCTGATTGGGTAGGATGTGTTTCAGATCGGAAGAGTACTTCTGGTTGTTGCTTCAGTTTGGGGACTGCTATGATCTCTTGGTGTAGCAGGAAACAGTCTTCTGTGGCCTTGAGTACAACTGAAGCAGAGTATATTGCAGCTTGTGTGGCAGCTCGTGAGGCAGTGTGGCTTCGTAAGCTCCTTGCAGGATTGTTTGGTCAATCAATGGAGCCTACCATCATACACTGTGATAATCAAAGCTGTGTGAAGCTTTCTGTCAATCCTGTGTTTCATGACAGAACAAAACATGTTGAGATCAAGTACCACTATATTAGAGATATGGTGCAAAGGAAAGCTATACAGTTGAGGTATA
>CM021103.1:12461155-12649733 GCA_007115665.2 Sequoiadendron giganteum
GCATGAATTAGGGTTGGGAGGAATATTTTATTGCTTAAAAGTCAAAAAGCAAGTTAAGAAATCATTAAAAAATTGCAAAAATGTGGTCAAATCTGCGGACTGGGCATGAAAATTCTTGAGTTCGAACCGGGTTCGTTGTGATCTGGACCCTGTCTGGGCCCACAATCTGTGGGCCAAACCAAACTTGGACCTTAGACTCGGGCCGGATTGGACCAGGACCTAGAGGCTAGGTAGGGCGGATCGTATCTTAGGAAAATATAAATGCAGAAACAAATAAAGGATATTAGAGATAATATCCATGCAAATGAAGGTTAAAGATTGTTCTACTTTACATATTTGCATTATTAAAAAGGACATTGAAGGCTTTATTTCTGATCTTGATAAGAAGGATGTTGGTAAGGATGCTAAGTGTCTGTTGCTGCTTAGCGTTATACTGATGTCTCGTTCCCTTTTTGAAATGTTGTTAATATCGTTGCTGCTAATTCTGCTGTTGCTTAAGGGATATTCTTGATAGACATCTCTCATGTTGGTTTATTTTGCAACGGTCGGGTTAATAGTGGTTTTGGAAGTCTTCTTATTGGCTGCTTTCTTCTTATAAGTAATAGATAGCAGTGTATGCAATAGATGACCTTCGCATGTAATGGATGGCCTTTGTAATGGGCTGATCTGGGCTATTATGTCAAGGTTCCTCTTTGTGATGTGTGGACTGGCTAGTTAGTCCTTTGATATATGTTTCACGCTTGGTTCCATTTTGCACTTTGGAGCTGGTCTGATGGTGTTTTTACCTTGATTCTCCTATGCTATATTTGTAAACTACTTCTACATTTGTTTATTTTAAATGTTTAAGTTTCCCATCACATACTAATTCTCACATATTATGAAGTCTCAACTTTATTGATTAATTATTTAAATCTCCAATGACTGATTAGAAGGAAATCATATGCACTTAAATAAATGAACTTCAAAATAATTTTATTTTCAATTGTACCATTGTCAATGTTAATTCACCTAGTAATATTTAATATTAATAGAGGCAAGGACACTCAAAATCTGCTAAAATGTAATATTGAGGAATTGAATTAAGAATGCAGATTTGAGTTTAATAAAAATGTTGGCAATTTGAAAGAAAATGTTGCCAAAGCTAATTTCAAAGGCAATAGCCATATTAAAATCCAGGGCAAAATGGTTTTCTTAGGGTATTGATACCCCACTAGATTCCTGCCAGTGTCCATCTAATTAGAGAAGCTGCGTAACTAGTGATGTTGGCAACTCTTAGCAAGAGAGAGCAGCTAGGAGGTTTACATGCACCTCAATAAAAATATTTGGCTGCAATGCAATGACAACCTCAATTCTTCTTGTGTCCAAATCACTAGGACTAAAGTCAAAGTGCTGAAGTAGAATGAAAGTGTATTGACTAAGCAAGAGCCATCTTAGCACAAGGCATTTTGTGAAGAATCATTTGCATTTGTTGTTCATAGTGTTTTTGTTGGGTTTGTTACTTCTGTTCATAGTGTTTCACAAACAACTTACAATGAGACCTATGATTAGGCAATGAACTTGGAAAGTGAGAATAAGCTAGATGCCACAACAAACACATTTGTTACTCCAACAACAATGACACTCTAACAAAAAATGCATAAGTAACAATCTTGAGGAGAGCATAATAAGAATAGATCGACCATTTACTTGCATCTTGCAAGTTGTTGATGAAAAATCACAATATGAAATGAGCTATTGTCAATGCGTCACTATTATTCCCCATGTCTTGGTGGCGTGTTCGTGTTTCCAGTTTTGTGCTTAGAATTTTGCTTGAGTATCGATTAAATTTTTTGTAGTTTTTTAGGGTTTTTGAGATGGCAAGAGTTTTTTTCTTGATTTAGACACAATTTCAGCACTGAAAAATAGTTGAAAATTGTGGTCGACAAATCATGATTTTTTTTTCCAAAAAATCACCATAGGATCCAATTTAATTAAAATTGCGATTAATCATGATTCTTACACGTTTCAAGCTTCTATGGTTCTATTTACAACACAATTTGTCCATATTTTCAAGGATGGAAAGTGCTAGATTGTTTAAACTTTGTGTCCATTTTCTCCCACAACATCCACCAAAACTTGCTTAAGAATCTAGCATTTGTTCGAACCTTGGTGTGCTATTCACTTGTGGAGAGTTGTGTGAGAGAAGATTTTGGATTGTTCTAGATCTCGTTGAGTTGTTTGATTGTCGATTGGTACAAAGTGTCAAATGACTTTGCAGTAGAGTGTGGTGGGAGTTGGACATTGTAATATGGCATGGAGGTTCATATAACCCAATATTGCTATGGTAGAATCTGCAAAACATTTGTTTAAGAACTTATTAGCACATATTAAACTAAGCAGGGCAAATGTGATGTTGTTGGAGTGCATGTAGTGATGGCTAAGGATGTGTAGATGTTCTAGAGGGTGATTAGAGGTATCATAGGTGGTTATAAGCAATCAATAATTTTTCTTTGTTATTGCAAGCCATGGTTTGGTCTTGGCTATAGTGCAAGAAGACATGGCCGTATTTAGGTGTTTCGGTCAACAACCCTTGACTAAGTATGTTCAAAAGTATCTAATCATATGTTGTAGTATGCCTTCTAGGTTTTTCTTTTTTAAAAATAAAATAAAATCTAACTCATAGTTATATTGGCACAATTAATTATTAATAAGAATTCTTTGTTTTAATTGGTTGATTAAATAATTACAACTAAAATTAAATTTATTGAATTGCTTTGGATACTCAAAAAATTTGCGTAGATTTAGATTAGTTATTATTTTCTATAGTATTGCCAATTTTCTTTAGGTCTACAATAGTTTAATGCCTTTGGTAACTAATTTCTTATTATGCTCGAGTCAAGGGTTTTCATCCAAAAATAAAGGGTTTTTGTCCTTAAATTTTAAGTCCTTAAAGGGTTCTGTCCTAAGGTTGTTGAGATACAATCCACACTCCACAAGGAGTAATAAGTAGATATAAAAAATGCATTTGATAATGATGTTTCATCTCCTTGCTTGTCCTTAAATTCGTTTTTCCTTCCAAGAGTTGTAACCATTCAAACATGATAGTAGATGCTGCACCATCGAATATAATCTTGGTTAAGTTTTTTAATGGAGCAACTAATTGAGAGAATCCTTCAACAAATCTTCTATAATAGCTAAAAATCCCAAATAACTCTCTTAATTGAGTTAAATTGGTTGTTGGGGGCCAATCGAAAATGGCTTGTATCTTTTGTTGATCAATTTTCACCCCTTAGCATAAAAGGACTATTGCTCTAATATTCCATAAACTTCATCCAAATGTTGTAGATGTTCCTCCCATGATTTGTTGTAGATCAAGATATCATCAAAGAATACCGAGACAAACTTTCTCAATTGATTTCTGAGTACATGGTTCATACATGATTGGATAGTGGTGGGAGCATTAGTTAAGCCAAAGGGCATAACTAAAAATTCAAAAAGCCCAAAATGGCATTTGACAACATGCTTATGCACATTTACTTCTCGTACTTGTATTTGATGATATCTTGATCTCAAATCAATTTTTGACAAGTACACCGCCCCTTGCAATTTATCAATATTTGTTTTTAATAGTTTTTTTATTTAAAGCCATAAATCAGTGCACATTTGCATAGTTCCACCTTTCTTTTTTACCAAGACAATCAAAGATGCAAAAGGACTAGAACTTGGCCTAATAAGACCCATATCAAGAAGTTCTTTACTTGTTTTTTCAATTTCTTCCTTAAATCTTCATTGATTCCTATGGGGAATAGTTATTACAGGTTTTGTTTTGGTTTCTAGCTCTATAGTATGCTGAAACTCTCTCTTAGGAGTTAATCTTGAAGGAATGTCTTTAAAAACCATGCTATGCTTGTCCAAGTTTTTTTGTATTTCCATATGAAAAGCTTTCTCACTTGTAGTGGTTGTAGATGTTACAAAACATTGTGCTGTCATGCTACATGTCCACTCCTAAAACATCTTTCTATTCTTTTTGTTGATATAATTCTAGGGACTCCACTTGAAATGCCTTGTAACACCACGTCTTTACCTTTTGGTTTGAACTTGAATTCCATCATTTGATAATTTTTTGTAAACTCTGGCAAAGAGTGTAACCATTGCACTCTTAAGACCATACCGATTTCTCCTATGCTCACCATATAAAAGTCATCTTGCATCTTGTGTCTACCAAGGGTAACCCCAATTGTTGAATTTTCTTAGTGCGTGAGATGGTAAAATTGTTCGCCACTATAACATCGAATCTATTGAAATCTTTTGTTTGTAACCCTCTTCTAGTAACTAATCCTTCATTAATGAAATTGTGTCGCTCCACTATCAATTAGGACAATAAATTCATGCCTTTGTAGGACCCCTCGTACTCAAAAGGATGATATTTTTGAGCACTTGGCAAGGTTGCAAGTGTTCCCTTTGAATATTCACTTTCTTCTTTTGATTTAGTTCACAATTAACTACTTTGGGTTTTGATTCTTCCTCATTAAACATTACTTCTATGTAATGCACTTGACCATTTCCTAAGCAATGATGTCCAAATTCCCATGGTTTCTAAAAGAAAAGCATAATTTGTTTTGGTGTAGTTCATTTTAAGTTACTTCATCAAAATTCCTCTTTGGTGGTAATGCCTTTTGTTGAGAATAATCCTTTTGAAAAGGTTTTGTATTAAGCCCTATAGGAGGGGTTTTTTGAAAGAACTTATTTTTGACTATGAAAGTTTCTAAATTCATAGCTTTTTTGATAGCCTCTTGAAGGGTTAATGGATCAAATGCGATTAAACCCCTAAGTGGTTTAGTTAACCTAACCCTTCAATAAAAAGGATAGTTAATCTTCTTTTTGAAACATTTGGCACCATTACTATAATGAAGTAACTTGCACAATAGAAGAATATGATAGGAAATATGTTGCAAATATTTGATAAATGAGAATGAAAAGCCACTTCAAGGGGACAAACCTCCAAATATCTCCAATGAGAACACAATTAGCAATATGATAATGAAATAAGACTCACTTCCTCCTATATATGCCTTATTTATGCCTAGGATATCACCTAGTAGACTGACTTATATAGCCCTATATAAGCCTTAGGCAGACCTAAATAACTAAATAATAGTATAATAGTGATAATATGACTTAATTAAGAGTTGAGATAGCTACAAGCCGACTATTCATAACCCTATGTACACTAATATTAAGGGCATAGCATGCCCCTCCTCTTCAAAGAAGCATTGACCTCAATGCTAATCAAGTGTGGATTCTTCTGAATGAACTCCTCATCCTCCCACGTGGCATCTTCAATTGGTAAATTCTTCCATTGGATGAGATACTCACTAAGTGTTCTAGTCCTTAGCTTCTTTGTGCGTGTTTGACGAATGAACTTTGGTTCTAGTATGATTCTTTCTTCTGCATTGAGCTCTAGCAATATTGTTTGAGTAAGGATATTATGCCTAATTACCTTCTTCAAACAAGAAACATGAAAAGCTGGATGTATCTTTGTTGTTGGTGGCAATTCCAACTTGTAGGCAACACTACCTGTCTTTTGCATGATTTGGTATAGGCCATAATATTTTGGAGACAACTTGTTCTTTTTTTGTTGCTTCAATGACATTTGCTTATAAGGTTGCAATCTAAGTAGATCCAATCCCCAACTTCAAAACTTCTTTCTCTATGGTGTTGGTTTGCTTGTTGTTTCATTCAATTTTGTGCCATGACTAAATTATCCTTGAGTCTTGAGAGTACCCGTTGTTGAAAGCAAGTGATCCTCCATTGCTTGAACTCTTGGTGACACCTTCAATGATGATGTGATGGAAGGAGGCTGATATCCATATAGTGCCATAAATGGAGACATTTTTGATAAACTATAAAAGGAAGTGTTATACCACCATTTTACTAATGGTAGCCAATCTACACGTTGAGACTATTTATCTGAATTGAAACAGTGTAGATATCCTTCCAAACACTTATTTACAAATTTCGTTTGCCCATCAGACTGAGGGTGGTGTGAAGAACTATGGGCCAATTGAGTGCTCAAATGTGAATACATCTATCCAAAAGTGATCATAAATGTAGGATCACAATCATTGACAATAACCTTAGGTGTACCATGTAGCTTTTATATATTCTCCAAAAAAGCTTTTGCCACTGTACTTGTTGTAAAAGGATGTTATAGCACAATGAAATGTGCATATTTAGTGAGGCGATCTACTATTGCCATAATGACATTATTACCTTTAGATCTTGGAAGCCTTGTGATGAAGTCCATGGATACCTATTCTCAACTTTGGCTAGGAATAACTAAGGGCCGCAAGAGACACGATGTCTTAATTATCTCCCCTTTATTTCTTTGACAAACCAAACATTCAACCACAAACTTTTGAACATCACCTTTTAACCCTTTCCAAAAGAAAACTTGCTTGACTCGATGATATGTTTTCAAAAATCTTGAATGACCACCAATTGGAGACTCATGAAGTTTTATGATAATCTTGTCTTTCAGAGTGGAATTCTTGCAGAGATACAATTGCTCTTTATACCACAAAGTATCTCCCTTCCAACAAAACTTATTTGAACTACTAGGATCACTCTTTAATTGTTGAATGAGATTTACTTGTAGCATCATCATTTTGCCACTCTGCTTTGGCTTCTACCACCCAATCTGCTTGTAATATTGAAATAGCACACAATAAAGCTTTATCTTTCTCATCCTTCTTAGAAAGTGCATTTTCCACAATATTTTCCTTCCCTTTCTTATATACAATCTTAAAGTCATATCCCAAAATCTTAGTGACCCATTTTCGTTGCTCTTCAAGACATATAAGGGACTCCTAGTTGTCTCTGAGCTGTCTTGAAGATGCCTAGGCATCTCCTGCGACCAAATGACCAAAAAAAAATTCTTTTAAAATTTTTTGTGCACAAGGCCAAACCCTAGTGGCTTATGGGCCCCACCTAAACCCCACAAACTCTATAAAATTGCCTCCTATCCTCATTTCAATTCACTAAAAACAAATCAACATGAAGCTAATAGTGAGTGTGAGAGTGTAAGGTGAGAGTGAGAATGAAGAGCAAGAAGAGGAGTGATGTCAAGTTAATGTTCATTTCCAAATTCAAATGCTTAAAACTAGTCTGCCAAAGTTTCGTTTGTAATTCTTATACTTATACATCTTTTTATAACTATTATTTCACGTACTATTTGTATTTCAGTGTCGCTGCCCCATTGCCATGTCGCCATTGTCCCCTTGCTGTCCCCAAACATAGGCCCTTGGTCCCCTCGTCCTCGAAACCCGTCCCCATGTCCTTGCATCCCCTCGTTTGGAAACTCTGTGGAACTATGGAAAATAAACACATGTATTCATGCTCAATAGCCTTGGCTAGGACAGTCTGAAGTGTACTTTGTGCCTTAAGCTGGACACATTTTGTGTCTCTTCTCAAATGCATGGTTCTTGCCTATCCACTATCTTCCTTGGATGACTTGAGTTCCTCTTCCTTCATTGCATTCCCTAGTTTATACAATATTTCAGAAAGTGGGTTCTAAACCATCACACACTTTCATATCCCAATTACGATTTAATTAATTCTTGAACCTTGTTTTTTCTCGGGTTTATTCTCTCTCTATTCTTTTCACTTAATGCATTATTCTTTTCAAAGGTAATTACTTAAGAATTACATATATTTCCCCCCCATTTTTTCACAAACATTTTAAGGATATTAACATGAATTGCATGCAATCATATAGATGGGGAAAAAGTCCTATAATAGTGAATAAGAAAAATAAATTGTTTATTGTAATAGTCACAAGGAGATGCATCTTTCTTGTAGCTTACTTCAACTTATTTTTGAAGTTGTAGAAAGATTGTTCTGTTTTTTCTAGTTTAAGAGAGAATTTACATAGGGGATGATTGTTTTGTTTTCATGTGAACTCAATTGAGGTTTGGGTCTAATCACTACACACAAGGGATGGTCATTTGGTTTTCCTATTGAGAATTTCTCTCATAACTCAGTTGGTGAGTACTTCTAATTTTTTTTTTCGTTTGTTTAACTTATGTCAACTTATCGACAACATATATGTTGTAAGACTTTTGTTGCTGCCAATGCAAAAAAGTATTCGTAAGTTTTCAAAAATCTTATGTTAAACAAAAGGAAAGCTTCTATGCAAATGCTAGAAGTACGTGCAATTTTGTTGAAAATATGGAGTCAGCATACATCACTAGTGAGGGAAAAGTGTGTTCGGTGTTTTTTTCTGATTTGGTAAATTCCCCTTTTTGGGGTAACCTCTGGTTTAGTTGCAACATTTTACTCAAGTTGACACTTAAATATTTTGCTTGGGATTTGAACTTGAACCTCCACTTTGAAAGGAGGTTCACATTTGCTACTTGAGCTCATTCCGTTCAACGAGTGTGTGTTTCTTTGTTATAAGAAAATGTGTGAAATCAACTATATTCATCTTCACCAGTAAAGTTTACCATGTCCATATATTAGTTTTATCAGAACTAATATTACATGCAATGTGCGTGGATATTTTAGATAATGTTATAGAACTCACCGAATTTGATTACCTAATTTATGCAGTTTAACAATGACTGTAGCAAGTCATTGTATGGAGATATCAGTTATATATCTATAACTGATTTGAGATTTTCATTGCGAAACATTTTTGATAATTTACCTCGAATTAAAAAATCACAGTGCAGTCTAGCTGCTTCTTTGTATCAATCCATTCCTTGATATTGAAAATATCTTTCTTTTGTCTCTTGGTTAAATCTTCTTAACAATTAATATGAACTTGTAATGGTAGAGTTCTTGTCAAGCTCCTTTTTTTGATAGAGTAAATTTAGGACGTCACTGGGTCCATATCTGGATGCTGACTTCTCAACACTGCTTTATCATGGTATCTGCATCATCATGGCGCTACTTTATCAGGGAGATATACTCTGAGTAACAAGCTATCTAAGCATAAAGTGGTATTTAAACTTGGGTCTCTCAAATATGCATGCATTGCATTCACCATTATACTACCGCCCTTTGGATTGCCAAGTTTCAAAATTGAAATGAGCTAGTGTTTTTTAAAACTTGAACTAGTTTGATGCTTATAATTTAATATTATATGCTCGTCTATCTTCCACTATCTGTATGAACTTTCAATCTCTAATATTTCTGTTTTGTAAAGTGTTTGGTATGCTAAAATGTCTTCTATTTAACATTTTGGTATTGTTGGAAATAAAATTTCTTTATTTTGTTTACTGATAACAATGTTAGCTATCCACATTATTTTTGTGGTTATGTACCCAAGCTTTTCACATTGAAGAAATTGTTTACACACAATATCTTAATAATTTTTGTTATGTTTGTAGATCTTGTATAGACCAGTAAAGGATTTCAGAGGCATTCCAGGTAGCAAGTCCCTTTGCTTTTGCCTAACAGGATATCAAAGTCAAGATCGATCAGACATTATGGTATGTTGGGCACTTTGGTTTTAAGTTGCAATAGCTTTGTGTTTTTTCTTTATTTTGTTTGCTTGCAGTTTTAATTTTAGCAAATGTTTCTAAAGTACAGCTTTATTGGGCCTGATGTTGGATTGTTGTGTACTTTATAGAGGAGGAATATGTTTGATTCTAAAAGGGGCTGGGTATGTACACCTTTTTGAACAATATATATAATATAAGCTAAACGAAAAACCAATCTCCTTGTGGGCTACCTTGAGGGAGGTCTCATACATCAAATTCATTTCTCATTTGGTGCCAATCTAAACAATGAACTATTTTTTGATTTTAATTTATTTCAAGGAATTGTGAATCCTTTGTATTTTTTTTCAAGAGTGTCACTTTAGCGGTTTTACGGGGGACCTCATCCTTGGCATGAATGCACAACATTAACACGAATAGTAGGTTTGGATCACTATGTCATTGGCATGAATGCCATCAGCATCAACGTGAAGGTTCAAATCTATGAGTGCAATGGATCAGTGAGGGCACAATGCTTGCAATCACAATGACCCAGTGGGGTTTTGAACCTTGGTGGCTACAACAACAAATTCTGATCATACCAAATGCTGTAGAAAGCATTGAAATGACATAGAAATCAAATTCTAATCATACCAACATGATTCTAAAGACTTGGGACGATGATCAAAGGCAATTGGGTGACTTTTTAAAAATAGCTTGCTCCTTCAAGAAGTTTGGAGAGCTCCCAAAACGTTGAAATGAGGTTCACCAAGGCCAGTTGAGCTCATTGCCAACAACAACTGTGCAAGATTGATCCCGTGTTCTCCAAGAGCTTTGGAGATCCCCCTTGATCACCAATTAGCTTTTGGAAGAACTTGGAAACTAGGCATTGTTCACAAATCATTTTTGCTAAAAATGGGGACATTACAACAAGAAAATTGATTGTCAACTTCTTGGAGGAAATAGTCACTAGGTTTGGGGTCCCTAGTATCATCATCATGGATAATGCCAAAGCATTTCTTAGGGTGAAAATTTCACAATTTGACATTGAATATGGGATATATCCTTGAAGACCTCTAACTATTATTTCTACAAAAATAGTTTGGTTGAATCAACTAACTAGAACTTGATTAGGATTATTAAGAGGATTGGTCTAAAAAACCACCTCCAATGGCAGCTAAACCCACAACAAGCTTTGTGGGATGACAAATTATGCACAAAGCAAAAATAGGATGCTACCCATTCACCCTAGTGTATGGTAGAAAAGCAAGAATGTTGATATCAATAGCACTCTTAGCCCTTGATTTTATTGAATTGAACTATAAGAAAATGATGTCTCCATTAATCAAATTGCTGAAATTGGAGGAACCAAGAGAAAACACTAGAAACTAGATGCATGATCATTAGGAAAGTGTTAAGCGATGGTTTTATAAAAAGTCAATTCCTCAAGTATTTGTAAATAACAACTTTTTTGAAATGGGATGAAGATGAGCACACACTTATATTGAGAGGGGGGGCGTGGGGGGTGGGGGGTGAATTAGTATAAGATTATCTTTTTTTTTCAAATTAACAACCACAATAACTTTAAATGCACAACATCAACAAAAAAGAACATAAGATTTATGTGGAAACCCTTTTGCCATAAAACCATGGCGAAATATTGCTTATATAAAATTCTCTTACAAACTTTGTAGGCACCAACCTATTGGATACACCAACCCCCAATACTTGAGCACCAACTTAGTATGAGGCAACGATGCAAAACTTTGCGAGTACTCACATAACTTAGGAGCAAAAATAGGTGGCGAGTAAATTGTCGAAAAACTTGTCACTGCATTATAGTAAAAAATCCGGCGATTTTTTCATCAAAAAATGTTGAAAATTCATGTTTTTTGCTTTGGAATCCGTATCAATTGTTTTGGGCAAATGTTAAAAAAATCAATGATTTTAGGCATGTTCGGGACATGATTAGGGCCGCTTGTGATGTTGTAGGGCATGACGCGACGGGGCATGGACATGAAAGTTGGAAACATGGATGGGTCACCAGTTGATAAGCCCTGCCACAATGGAGAATCTATGATGGCATGAACACGAACATGTTCGAGAGCGAGGAAGAAGTAGCCGGACAAGCAGAGGCATGGAAACACATGTTTGTGTTTGTCGAGTCTTTGGCAAAAAAGTTCGTCGTTTTGCTTGGAATCCCTGACATCATTGCGCGACTCGGCCCCAAAGCAACGCTTTCCCTCTCACAAATCGCAATAGAGCTTCCCAACAAAAAGCTCGACGTCAATTGCTTTTCAAAATCTTGCGCTTCTTGGTTGCCAAGAAGTTTTTGAGGGTTGACAAGAACTTTAAAACATTTGAGATATTAACGATAGAATATATCACAAATAAAGTTCAATATAAGATTGTCTCATATATTATTTATTTGGTATTGTTATTTTATTGGAAACAGTTTATATTTATATTATATTTTTTAATAGTTATATTATATTTATTTATATTTATATTTATATTATATTTATTTATAATCTTACATTTATATTATTTATGAATTTTATTTTATCTTATTGCTGCCTTTTGAGGACAAAATCTTCCTTTGGAACGATTAGTGGCTTTTGGCCTTCATTCAATATCTTTTAATTGCAATATGAATGGTAGCAATTAGTTTTCCTTTCGCCTTTGACATCAATGACAATAATTCTAACAAAAGATTGAAGCAAGATAGGCTGCCACAACAAGTTTGGCACTCTTTAGGGTGGACCATATACCATTTGTGCTTGCAAGTAGGGGAATTATTTCCAATTGATAACACCTAGTGGCCACATGTTACCCATCCTGGTCAATAGGATGTATATTAAGCGGCACACATAGGTCTTTTCCTCCCTTTTTTTGTCAAATATGTACCATATTCATGCCCTTCCCTTTTTGGATCTATCCTTGTAAAAATTTGTAATGCAGCTTGTAAAATATGTGCCCTTCATCCCCATGTGGTATCTTTTGTTGTGTGTTCCTTTTGGCTCCCTTTCTCTCAGTGCATCCAATGCTTTCAATTTGTTGTCCTTTCGGTTGCTTCCCTATTATTAGCTAAGTGTTCTAAACTATTAAATAGCCAATTGTTTAATTATCAGGAGTGGCTAAGATTTAGCGGTTTGTGGGATTCTTGGGTGATTAGGAAGAATTGTTCCATCCCCTTCCACAACCTTCAGATTAGTAGAAGATTAAGTCCCAAATGTCTAATCTTTTCATCCAACAACAATAGATAGCTTAGGGCACTAAATGTTTCACAAAGAAGAGTTTGCACAAGCAATTATGGGTGACTAACTCTCTTGGTAAAAGGCTAAGGAGCTTATATGGGTAGTCTTTATTGGATGGGGACTTGTGTGCTAGGTTCATAGGGGAAGTATAGGTTTCCCAAAATGGGGTTTGCCATGTGGTACTTATGTTAGCATCCTCATACACATTGAGTCCAAACAAAGGTTCGTAAGGGATCTTGATTGTCTTGTTTTATGTTCTTGTTCATTTTGACCCTCATGTTTGCTTTATTTGACGGTTTGTGGGGGCTCTAATCCAAATAGTGGTAAGATTGTAAAGGCCTCTTGTCGTCCATTGTATTATATGAAGATGCATTGTGGTTGTCATTGTAGGCACATGGTTAGTTAAGCTCTAAAGTAACTTTGGAAATGGCCAAGTCATTTTTGCATCATCTTTTTAAGTGTTGGTGTGGTACACCTACTACCATTAATGCAATTATGGAACTTGGTAATTAGGGTTCTCTCACATCCATGAGAAGATTTGGATTTAACTGTTGCCTTAGGCAAATTATAACTATTTTTATATTTGAAGATTTGGAGCTCTAGGCCTTCAAAGTAAAATTCTCTAAAATAGAACCACTTGAACCACTGGTTGAAGAATTATACATTTTGAGCCAAGTGACAAGGGTTGGCACACAAACCAAGCCAAGTCCAAACAAGTTTGCCTTGTACAATTTATTGTATTTTCCCAATAGAGAGATTAAGGATAAGCAAAGGCCTAAGAGCTACCTTAATATTGTCAATTTTGCTCTAGTCCTGGATGATACTTATGCAATTATTGAGTCCAAACTCACAAAATCCACCAACTCCTTGAGAAAAGGGGCTTTTGTTGGGGTAGTCAAAAGGGGTAGTCTAGATGAAACATTCAATATAAAGCTTTGGGCTATAAACTTAGCTCAATATATGATCCTCAAAGTGTAACCATTGAGAGTTTAGATTATTTTTGGAACGATGACATTAGGGATAAATTGTACTTGCTTAGAAAGGAGCTTGAATGTGCCAAGGGTTCAAGAATCCAAAATCTCCCTCTAGCTTGCTCCATGTTCAACAAGGATGATAGAGATGCTTGTAACATGCTCCCATATATCTTGGGGCAAGATGAAGACAAACATGGTTATCTTCCAACATGGTTGCAATTTTTCAAATGAGGAAGGAGGATGTGGGTTCCACACTAATATTTGACTTTGTTGGAGCTGGTGTAGATAGGAGGGTGGAGGATGTTGGTACCGCCATATTTCGTGTGATGACATGATTTACTTTTGTTGGAGCTTTTATGTATCCCATCTACCATGAAATTAAGGGCAAGCACCGTTGTTTGCAAATGAATTATGGTTCTTCTTTCATTTCTAGTGCCATCTTGATCAAAGGTTCTTGCTCTTGTTTATTTAAGGTATTGCCATTCTTAAATGTAGATCCTTATATGCCCTCCAAGAGATGCCTTCACTTCTAGCCATTGCCTCCCTCAAACCTAACTTCTTTGGTAACCGATCTTCGTTTCACATGGAAAATTGAGATGTCTATAATGCATGATATCATTGCTTTGACGTGTTGATTGTTTATCCATGTTTGGTTTTACACCTAACTATCTAATTTGAAATGGTTATTTAAAGGTGTAAGTAGCTTGATGTATTCAATATTATGATTGTCTGTCAATTTATCTTTGTTTCCAAGCTATTTTTTTGTCAAAGATTTGATGATGGTACTAAACATGGGACCATATTGTCTTTAAATTTTGGACAATTTTGGGTGCTTATTGGTTCAAATTAACTTTTATGTGTGTCATGTTTGGAAAAGTGCAATTGTAAGGTTTAAGCAATATTTAATGAATTCTTTGCTATTATTCATATGTTTGATTGTGTAGCGAATGGTGGATATGATGGGAGCACGATTTACAAAGCCATTGATTGCGAAAGAAGTAACTCATCTTATATGCTACAAGTTTGAAGGTAATATTTATGTAAAGTGTCTTCTATTTGGTAATTATCAAACGAGTTTTATGCCATTAGTTCATTATATATCATTTGGTATTTTAATCTCTTTCTCTACTCATTTGACCCTAACATTCTTTTGCATCTAAGTTTATCTTTCCTTTGGCTTTGTATTACGATTAGTGTTTTTAAATACACTTGTTTGTCTCCATCTTGTAGGTGATAAATATAAGCTTGCTAAACAAATGGGACTAAAGCTCGTAAATCATCGTTGGCTTGAAGATTGGTAGGTGCATGCATTATGTCTTTGTTGTAGAGGATGTAAACAAACATAATGTTTTATTGAGTATGTTCAACATTTTATTGATAGTCTATTGGGTGTTGTCTAAGTTGCCAATTCTGGTTTGGATCTTGGTTTGGTTTTGTTAATTTTGTTCATGGATTTGGCAATTTTTTTGGTCTCAAGGTTGTTTGTACAAAAACATATACAATTCATATATATAAATATATATATACATATATAAATATATATATATATATATATATATATATATATATATATATACATATATATATAAATATTTATATTTATATATATATATATGTGTGTGTGTGTGTGTGTGTGTGTGTATACATTTGTAGCCTAGGAACAAGAATTAAGTTTAGAATACCACATAACATCATATGATAAACAAAACCATGATAGAATTGAAAGTCATTTAAAAAATAAATGATAAACATTATAAAATTTTCGTTTTTCAAACTTCAAGTTCAATATTAAAAAATAATAAGTTCAACAATCAAGTTTTAGCATCATATTGGTCTTCAAAAACATCATCGTCATTGACATTAGTAGGAACATTTGAAGAGCCACAAGCAATGCCATTGCCACTCACACTAAAAATGTGTTGCCACTCACACTAGAAATGTGCTCACCGTTTGGCTCCTCAAATGCAACATGTTGGGAAGTGGAAGCATCCAAGTTAGTATGCTTTGGCTCTATATCCCACAACCTTGTGTTCCCTTCTGGCCATTTTGTTTGTGCGAAAGGAGGTGCAAGTTAGAATTCACATATGTTATGTCCTTTGCCCTTTTTGAGTGCAATCCATTGCACTTTACTAAGTGGATGAAAGAGTATATGCATCAAACCCTCTTAGATGTAGATGAACTAACAACCTATTAAAACAAAGTTAGAGAGTTAAGAGTTACACAAATAATAATTAAAAATTATTATAAATGAAACTTCAAATATTTATATATTTTTTATAAAACTTATTTGTGATAAAGTTTTTATCACAAGAGGTTATAGGTGTTGAAATCGTTGGCCATGGAAGTACCACCAATTGTGACCATCCTTCTTGAACTTGTCACAAAGAGCTTCATGAGTTTTTGAGCATTGTAGGATACAAAATCAACAAACTCATTCTTGACTACATCTTGCAAATCAAGATCAAGGAACAGTCTACAAAATGTTGCCTTGTACCTTTCAACAATTTTGAAATATCTTTGTGGGGCTATCCTTATTGACACAAAGAACTTCAATATTATAGTATTTTGGATTCAATGTGAAGGTAAGAAGATGTAGTGGATTGGTAATTGTGTTCCATCTTTCTTCAATGATTTTGTGCACATGTTTGTAGAAAGTTTTTTTAAGATTTTACTCTTTTTCATTTATGATGCTCCTCATCTTTTCAATTGTTTAGTTGATGCCAACATATTTATATCCCAAGCAAGCCTTCTGCATATCAGCATAACTAATCATACTCAAAATGGTCTTGATGAAACTAAGGATATATCTCACACAATCCCACTAAGAGTCATCTAGGATCATCTACCTAATAGTTGTTGCCCTCTAAGTGTTGGCTTGCCTACTTATGGATCAAGTTTGGTTAATGATTGTTAGAACACACTATTATTAGGGGTCATACCTTTATAACATCTATGAATTGTTCTAATATAAGGCTATAAAACCTTATATATATTATATGCTTCATTATGCATATCTTATTTAAAATAATTATAATCTAATATAGATTATTTATACATGGTAGTTTTGAATAGTTGTGATTAATACTCTTTCAAATATTTTTCCACCCCTTTTTGTATATTTAAGGAGATTTTCTCTCATTGAGAGTCTGTGAGAATTGGAGTTTTTGTATAAGACTATAAAGGCCATGTGGAAGTGAGGAGATGTGATATCCCTAGGTTTTGTTAATGTTTTGTTGGCGTTTCAATTAGCACCTCTGGAGTGCTTATTGGAAACGGACAGCTATTGCAAGTGTGTTAGTACATGCTCTTCGGATTATAGAGAGGAAGATCTCTCTTTGCTGATTATTTCTATGTAAAAAAAGGGGCGTACTAGGATTCCTATCTTTTTTTACTTAGCGGTAGGACACAAGGGTGCATAAACACAATGTGCCGTAGCTAAGCTTTTTCTCTGGTTTCTGCAGATTCTCAACTACGACTAACTAGCTTCTAGACTATCCTACCTCCTCAAGATAAATAGAGCATGAGGGTGTAGGAGCGAAATGGATGGGTTGGATTACTTGAACCCTTCGTCTCAGTGGAATATGGCCGAGGCTTTGAACTCTCAGATATATACCAAGATAAGGTTCGATGCAAGTAAACACTCTTTTATGGTAAACTGGATCTGAGACTTGCCAAGCAGGAGGAACCCCTGTCCGAGGTATAGGCTTCGAAACAGCTCACTGGAAACAACAAGGTACGATGATCTGACTAACAGGATTCCTAAGGAGGTGACAACACCTGTCCAAAGTGTAGGCTGAAAGACAACTCATTAAAAAACATCGCACGATAATGATCGATAACAAAATCTCCAAGGAGGCAACGACACCTGTCCAAGGAGGAGATTGAAACAATACACTATTTAGAACAAGACTTTGAAAAGACTCAAGTATTTAGATCAAGCAAGCATGCACCATCTGATTTATTTCTTCAAGCTTCTCCAAAGAATTACAAAGGTCGGGACAACAAAGGCACAAAATCATGCACAATTGCGATCAACCAACGATCTCATCCAAGAGTGAATAGATATGAACAAGCTAACTCTGGCAACAATGGCGCAACAATTTTTCTTAGCAAATAAAGGTTAAACAAATAATGAGCCTAAGGCTCTTATTTATAGAAACTCAAAGGAGTAGGCAACCCTAAAATCTCCTTGAGTTAACAAACAGTTCTTGCCAATCAGCAAGATTTATTCCTATGTCTAAAAGTAGGTGAGCAAGCAGTTAACAAGAAAACTACTTCAGTTAACTGATACTAAACAAGAGTCAAACTGGGAGTCTACCTCCGTTGACTAACACCTAACTAAAAGTGAACTATAATTACAAATGTGTCTCCAAATAGACATCCACCTTTTAAGGAGATTTGAGATCCATAAATCATGGGAGTCAATTAGACATCCTAGATCAGTGGGATCTGACATGCATGATTTGTGGAGATTTGAAGTCAACTTGGAAAGGGGCATCAAGTTGACTTCAGTCGTATTTATTGCTATTTGGAGGGTAGGACTTCCTTCCTTGGTGCTTTACACCTCTTCGCCACTGGTCAACAAAGTCTCAATCCAGTCGTTGACCTCATCGGCCCCCGGGAAATTAATGCTTCTCAAGATGACTGTGTCGCGTCTCATCATCTCTTTGCCTGTCACAAGTTGTTGCTGATAGTTTATGCATTGGGCAGCTGCTTCATCGAATTGGATAGACATGGCTGCAATTTTGGCTAACTTGCAACCATTGGGATCTTCAAGGAATGAAGCATGGATGACGTCTTGAAACTGTCTCTGTACCATTCCCAGCTCAACGTATTTTCCTCCCTCACGTTGATATTCCAACTCAAGAAAGGATACTACCAGCGTTCTTGCAAAGTTGATAATATTAGCGACAAAGTGTCTATAGTCAATCAACTCCATTGAATTGGCATCGTAGGCTCTCACCTTGTATGCCAATTGTTCTTTCCAATCAAAGAGATGGCGTTTGTTCTCTGTGGTTGTAACTGATTGGTATGCTTGTTGCAGATCAACAACTGTCGCTTCCTCTCCTGGCCTCTCTTGAGCTGCCTTTAGGTCTGATTATTGGATCTCTGATCGGAGTCCATGTGCTCTGTCTCTCAGTTGGTATGTTTCTGCTAATACACACCGTCCTTTGACGACAAACTCATCCACTTGACGTCTCAAGTGTTTGTTGTATGTGATCAACTGATGATGGTTTCTCTCAGCTGGGAGATCTAACATTTCTTGAGGCAAAGCCGAGGAGTTGGGAGTGTTGTGCATTGTAGTGTTCTGACACTTTGCTGATCTGTTTTCCATTGAGTTTCGTAGATTTGATTTGGTTTCAGTTTGTGTTTGCCTTTTTGTGCTTTGAGTTTGTTTGCTAATAACACTAAAATGGTACTAAAGAGCATATGCATACAATGGAAACTTCAAATAAACGAACTACTGAAACAACTTTGAATACATTGCTCAATTTAGTGGCCAAATATGTTTTCTTCATCACATAATAAGATGCATTCAACATATAACTTACATCAGATTTCAAGCTAACAATATCTTATATTGCATTTTAACTTACAGCCAAACATCACTGTGAATAGTGACTTGCTACAATATCCACGCCCAAATAAATGCATACAACTTTCAAATAACGAACTTCTCCCACCAAAATCCGGATTGGGAGGCTTCTTCTACCTAGGGCGCCCCTTTTGGGTGTGATTGCAGCCACATAAGAGAGGCGTCTTTTTTCCTTTTGCTGGTTGAAACCCTCAATAAAACGCAGCTGGCTGTAGCTTACAAAAAACAGCTCCAAAACTTCTCAAAAGCGAACAGCTCTTGTATAAACATCAATAGAGACTATGGCCGCTCAAAACTCCATCAAAACTAGCTCGAAATAACTTGCAAACTACAACACAGGTTGTAGTCGGCCGACAGTGTACTTGGTCGGCCATGAGTCAATGTAGTCGGCCGAGAGCGTACTTGGTCGGCTATGAGTCATAAGTAAATAAGACTTTAGTTTATATTAATAATCCATGTACTTATGTTATGTACGGGTCATGTTAGTTAGTTGTCTTGGGAACAGTTCCTAATGAAGTAATTAGTTATAATGAAGGGACGCGACGGTTGGTACGTTAACCACCGCCAACGTACTATATGTACTTGAGTCATGTAGTCGGGAAGGGAGATGGTTCTACTATGCTATGCTATGTTCTGTTTGGAGACATTATGATGTAATTGCCGAATACTGAATAAAGAATATTTATGTTTTTTGTGATTGCCATGTGATTATTATATGCTGTCAATGTTATTTTATATCTCCGTTTACTCCGTATGTCATTGTACCCGTAGCGAGTAAACATTTGGCGCCGTTGCCTAAGCGAATCCGGTAACCACCTAGACAGGAGAATGGCGTTGTGATGGGGCAGCCGACCGAAGGGCCGGGACAAGCAAACGAGGATCGTGAAGACGCTTTGACAGAAGACCTTTGCAGTTTGTGGGAAATCTCGTTAAAGGACCACGTACGGAGGGAGGCTCTCAGGCGAGAGATCCCTTAGGCAGTCATTTGGGATAGATTGCGCGTCAACGAAGAGGTCGACCATCTTCTTACTAGATTGCCAAGACTGATAGCACGCCACTACATTATCTTACAGGATCTTCGAGCGGAGGAGGATCAGGAACGCCGAAGGCAACCAACAATGATCGCGTGAAAGACCTGTAAATGCCCGTACGACCGAACAAAGACAAGAATCGAGTACCATTTGGGCACGAAGCAGAGGAGGAAAGAATTTGGCGATCATTAAGAATACAAGAGCAAGAAAATTGGTGATTGAGACTTAGTAAAGCACATCAGTGCCCTGTGGAAGAGAGGGACGAGGAACCATTCGCCACCTCGTACGTAGAAAAATATAAAAACCGAGAAAATGAAGATGAATTGAACAAAGAACTTGAGAATAGCATCCAACGCATTTGGGAGTTGTCCATATTGGACGACGACGAAGGGTTGAGGAGAGGGAGATCTGAGCCCAAGACCCCTTGGCAGAGGGAGCATTGGAGTGGAGCCCACGAAACTCAAGGTGTAGAGGACGTTGACGGAGGACGGGAAAGTGACTCGTACGTGGCCGAGAGTGCAAGTGACGCACCAGAACGTAACGGGGAAACCCGTCCAGTCGGGTCCAATATACAAGGAGGACAGCGGGGAAGGATGGTGACTCCAGAATGATAAAAGTTGTCGAAGTTTACAGGGAATGGGTTAGAGGATCCAGTTCGACATTGCAAAACATGCGAGACAATTTGGATAGCAAGTGGAAAAGATGACCCGGATCATTGGTTGAAAGCCTTCCCGGTGACACTCAGAGATAGTGCCATCGACTGGTACTTAGAGTTGGACCAAGCACAAAAAGCTACATGGAGATTACTCAAGAAGGCCTTTCAGGACGAATTCAAACTCCTAAGGGATGACAGTGAGATTGTAGCAGAAATCTATAGTACGAAGCAGGGAAAACACGAGAATGTGCGCACATACAATCGGCGGCTAAAAGACTTGTTGGGAAAATTGGAGGTTCAACCAGCCCATGGGCTAAAGAAGTGATGGTTCATTGAAGGCTTGCTTCCGTCGCTGAGGAAGAAGATGAAAGTCGTGCCTCCGTCGTCGTACGTTGAAGCATACAATCGGGCGATGGATATAGAAAGTGAAAACAAAACATCCTCCTGAGGGAAAAAGAAGACAAACGACGAGGAGAGTGCAGACGACAGCGACGGTGAATCCAAGACCGTACAAGCACTCAGGAAAGATATGATGCAAATGATGAAAGAACTGAAGGCCGACAAAGAAAGTACGAGGGAAGCACGAGAATTATGGTGTACAGACTGCAATAGGGAAGTTCACATGAAGGCGAACTATCCGAAGAATTTATTCTGCGATATCTGCCAAGTGATGGGACATTCTGTCAAGGAATGTCCATACAATTTAAAAACCAAAAGTGCACAAGTACTCTTCGCTCAAGGAGAACCGTCGACACCGTCGAACACACCACCGAAGCCCCAGTACAATAGCAATGCATCCCTTGAAGGTTACCAGAGCAACAAGAGTCCGAGGAACAAAATACAATACGATGGTAAAGGACGACCCATGATCCAATGCTGAAAGTGCAACGAATGGGGTCACTTCGCCAAGGATTGCCAGAACGGCCAAGGTTCGAGAGGAAGATTGTGTAAGTGGTGTGGACCAGGCGACCATGAAGATAGTGAATGCCCCAAGCAGAAGGGTATCCATATGTTGGAAGTAGAAGAACAAGAGGTATTGGCGATCACCAGAGCGCAAGCAAAGAAGGCAACCTACCCAGATCCACGTACGGAAAAACAAAGGATGAAGGAAGCAAAAGCCGAAGTGGAATTGGCGATGGCGAAGGAGAACAAAATATCTCTGGAGAAGCTAGAGACCTCTCGGCGGTCGGAGGCAGAAACCAACATCGT
Organism: Sequoiadendron giganteum; assembly: GCA_007115665.2. NCBI lineage: Eukaryota > Viridiplantae > Streptophyta > Pinopsida > Cupressales > Cupressaceae > Sequoiadendron > Sequoiadendron giganteum. Next base: position 12,483,339 of record CM021103.1, read on the forward strand.
ACGGCAGGTATTGCAGACCACCATAACGATCAAAGTAACTGACCTTCTCCAGACGTTGCCGCAGTTGGGACTGGCAATGACAAATGTCCTTGGGGATGTCAAGCAATCGCAAGTGGAGGACCGAAGGCAAGAATTGGTACTAGATTCACCACCATACGGTGAACAAACCATTGACCCCATACTACGCACGGCGAACATCGGGAAGATGCCGACGGTTGTGCAGATGGAGATTGGAGGGAATACCTTGACAAATATTATCGTCGATGGAGGATCGGGAGTCAGTGTACTGCCCGAAGACACATGGAAGAGCCTCAGGAAGCCTACCCTCTGGCCACCGACATTCCAACTTGTCGGTGCCGATCAACATGGTATCAAACTGTTGGGAATGTTGATGGCGCAAAAGGTGGTGATCAGAACACAACCATTTCTGCTGAACTTTGCAGTCATTCCATTGCAGAGGAAGGCGTACGATGCATTGCTTGGACGAGGGTGGTTAGTGGCAGCCAAGGCGAATCATAATTGGAAAAGAAATACACTATCCATAGAGAATGACGGGAGGAAGTATGTGATCGACTTGAAGAATCAGGTTGTCAGTGAAGAACTGGCATCTTCTGAATCAGAATCCGATGAGGGGGAGTTGGACATGGACGAAGAGAGGAAAGCAATGGAGCCTAACGAGGAGGGTGTACTTGAAATCGAGAGTTGCTCGGAAGACGAGACAAGTTCGTTGAATGGCTTATTTCATTGGCAGATGGAAGATTATGAGGTGTTCCAGTGAGAGTGTAACATGCTGTAGATCGGAGAAATCCAGGAAGGAGAAGAGAACGACATGTCTAGCCAGACACTTTTGGCCGAGTCCAGAGAGTACAAAGAAAGAATATCAGAACCGGATGATATGCCAGCCCAAAAATCCAAACAGGTACAAGATAGAAAAATTGTGTTGGAGCCAAAAAATGGAGAAAATAAAGACAATGAGAAGGAAGACAAGGATAAAGAAAAGAGACAAAGGAGAGAGAAAATAAAAGAGGAAAAAAGACGGAGATAAAATTAAAAGAATTAGACGAATTAAATAAAAGTGCAAAAAAGAAATTAGAGGAAAAAGGAGAAATAAAAAAAAAAAAACATTAAAATATTGGCAAGGGCGGAAAGTGCACGACCTAAACTGAGAAAAAGAATTCAATTAAAAGCAAGGACCGTACGAAATTTCCAAGTAAGAAGAGAGGAGCAAAAGCAAAAGGCCATAAGACAAGAAGGGAGGAAACCGGTATGCCAAAATAAGAAAAGTCCATACGAATTGATAGACAAGAGCCAAAAAGCCGTATGCCACATTAATGAGCAAGCCGCACGCCAAAAGCAAGAAGCCGTATGCCACAAACAGAGATCCGTACGGCAGAGAGAAGACAAAGCTCGTATAGCACTTGCCAAATTCGTACGCCAGAGGAAGAACTTCGTACGGCAAAAGGAGAAGTCTGTACGACGGAGAGAAGATAGAGCCGGTACAGCACTTGCCAAATCCGTACGCCAAAGGAAGAACTCCGTACGCCAAAAGGAGAAGTTCGTACGACAGAGAGAAGACAGAGCTAGTACGACACTTACCAAATCCGTACGCCAAGGAGGAGATAAATCTGTATGCAATTCAGGGGAAATCACCATACGCCATTCACTGGTACGCCAGAAGTCCGTACATCATGTCTCAAAACCCGCACAGTGGAGACAGCTAGCCATACGATTGCATCATGGAGGAGTCATACGCTGCAGGAAGAACATCGTACGGCAAGAGAAGAATTCAATTTGCACGTCTGAGAAGGGGAACGTACGGAAGGAGCAGAAATCCGTACGTGTACATGTGAAAAAGTCCGTACGGGCTAAATAGGAAACGGCCGTACCAAGCATCGACCTGAAGAAAGTGAAGTCTCGGGAAAACAATGCAAAACCTATATTTTTCGGGTTCATCAGCACTATTCGGAACATGTGGAAAAATCATGAAAATGAGGCATGTGATGCTGCTGCCTCTCGACCCCACTGGGGGCGTTGCCCCCAGACCCCCGCAAGGGGCGCTGCCCCTTGACCCCGTTGGGGGCGTTGCCCCCAGACCCCCATCATATTTATTGGAATTGCCAAATTGTAGTACAACCAACCATCATAATACAGTCGTAGGAGCAATTGCTTGTCGCACAGATGAGAGTTGTAGCCCTTGAGGAGAAGTTGGCAAAGAGAGACAAAGTATTGGGAGCGAGTGACAACCAGTTGGCAAGGAAGGATCAACTATTGGTAGAAAAATATACATAGGTGGTTGATGTGCAACGATTTTCAGCTGAGGGGGAGAATCAACCACAGGGAAAAGACAAGGAATTGGCTAGCACCAAGCAGGAACTCGAGTTGTTATTTTTGGTTTTTAGTCGCCTAGAAGACGACTACTTTGTGGGGGGAATGATGTAGTCGGCCGACAGTGTACCCGATCGGCCATGAGTCGATGTAGTCGGTCGAGAGCGTACTTGGTCGGCTATGAGTCATAAGTAAATAAGACTTTAGTTTATATTAATAATCCATGTACTTATGTTATGTACGGGTCATGTTAGTTAGTTGTCTCGGGAACAGTTCTTGATGAAGTAATTAGTTATAATGAAGGGACGCGACGGTTGGTACGTTAACCACCGCCAGCGTACTATATGTACTTGAGTCATGTAGTCGGGAAGGGAGATGGTTCTACTATGCTATGCTATGTTCTGTCTGGAGACATTATGATGTAATTGCCGAATATTGAATAAAGAAGTATATCTATGTTCTGTGTGATTGCCATGTGATTATTATATGTTGTCAATGTTATTTTATATCTCCGTTTACTCCGTACGTCATTGTACCCGTAGCGAGTAAACACATGTCTCCAACTGAAGCATCAATAACTGATCAACAACCTTAAGGTGGTGTTTCACACCCTCAAGCAACTCAAGAACGAAGAACAAAGCCCCACCAAGCTCACCCACTGCAAGAAATTAGGAAACCCTAGCTTCCTTCTTCCTCCAAGCAACACTCCCAAGTTTTCAACAAGCAAATCATCTATGCATGAAGAGAGTCGAACTTTCTCTCTTCATATATATAATTTAACATTGAAATCACTATTCATTAAAGTGAGCACTATTCACTTATGTTATTTCTTTTTCCACTTTAGCAATGAATAGTAACTACAAAATATAAAGTGACCCCTTCATTTTAAAGACACATGGTCCCTAGGTCGAGGATGGTGAAATAAAAGGTGAGTATCATTAATTTAAGCACAAGTATCGTGCCAAACGCCACAATTCACCCTGCCACCATACTCTGGAGATCCACATTGCAAATTGACGACCAAGTGCTTGTCCGAGAAACCCTCTATCCAGAACTATTAGCCTACGAGGGTCAAGAAAATAGGCTAATCCCCCAACTTTGATGCACGTGAAAAAGGGGACATTACATGAATCAAGCTAGAAATGTACATTCTTAATTGACGGTTTTCAGCCTTCAAGGCTGCTTTGTCTTGTCCATCCTTTGTCATTCTTTCCTTGACGCTCACTGAGGCAATTCCGAGAAGGTCTACCTCCACCTGATGAGTGGTCTTTCTAAGGTTCACCTTTGATAGCGTGAAATCCTCAACCCTCACATTGTGTATGTCTTTATCTTCTGGTGGGGCAGCAGTCTCTATAATAACCTCGTTTTCTGCATTTCTTTCTACATGTGTCTGCTTCTTCAACTTCTTTGCCGACATGTTTTGGGGGACATGATTGAACTCAGTAAAGTCAAGTTGATAAGGTGGTCTTTCCCTCTTCCTTCCCAGTGAGCTTTCCAGCCAGATAGAATCTCAGTTAGCTTCGCTGGGAGGAGCAACATAGGCCCCCTGAATGCTCTAAGAACAAGACTGTGCCGTGGCAATGCCTCATGGTGGCGAGTCCAAATCAATGGGACTTTGCGACCTCTGTGATGATGGTGAAGTTGGTGGCTCTGTTTCTATCACAGGCACCGCTTCTGTTGCAACTGCTTCTGCTAAGGGTTCCATCTCTGCAGTGATTATTTCAATCAATGGCTCTGGTGCAATTGCAGTGTTCTCAACTGTTTCAGGTAAATTGGTGTTTGTCTCCACTTGTACCTCTTGTTGATTTGTATCAACAATTCCTCTTCTTCCCCATGTGCTCCCTGGAATGTGCATTCCTTCTGGAAGGATGCTCATCTTCTTCTGTCTAGGTTTCCTCTTAGACGTGGAAGGTAGTGTAGACTGAACTGCTGGCGGCTCTGATTGGGGAAGTACTACCTTCCTTGTCCTTTTACTGTCAAGGTAGAGTCGACTGTGTCAAACTACTCTACCAGTTCTTTCCTCGATAGATGTACTCTCTTTTGCGTACCAATCTACTCTGCCAAGTGGTTGTGCATCTACTTGATCCGCGAAGAAGGAAGAAAGAATGACATCTTCTTCGTCATCAAATAAGCCCTCGATGTCCTCTGACATGAAATCTGCAATTTGCAAGAGCTTGAATCTGTTGTAGTTCCTTCTTCTCACTTCGAACTCGTCCTCGCAGTTGACCCAAAAATCCTCTATGAAAGATTCATGTGATGATCTTTGCTTGAGATGTGCTGCGAAGATTCCTCTGGGATCATATGATGACCTCCTGTCAATGAGGTACTTGAGATTAAATCTCACTATTTCCTGGCTCATCAACCTAGCATTGGCTGCAGTCTTGCATTTGTAGAGTCCCATCTGAATAGGAAAGTTTGCAACAAACTTCTTCTTTTGGCGAAGGTAAGAGTGAACCTCGACTAACTGACTCAAGAATTCCATGAACACTACCTTGTTTGAGGGGTAGCGTGGCATCATGGCGGGGTGGCCATTGTAGCCATACACGTGTATATAGGTGAAAGTGGGGAATTGGATGAACCAATCCGTCTAGTCCACCATTGTCGCCTTGGCTGCTGGTGAAATACGGACGTGCATCTCATGGTCTAGCTTGCGCACGGTGTGCATAGTGAAAAGGTCGTTCATCTTCTTGAAGTGCCTTTCCTCTAGAGTAAACTCAAGGCGAGGAAAGTATTCTTGGACCTTTTGCACACCCAAGGTTCCCACAGTGTTTAGCATTCTGAAATCGCCTTGGAAGGCTATCAGGTACACCAGGTAGGAACACACGTGGAAACGGTGCTCTTCTAGAAACCTGGTGAATTGTTGGTGGAGCGTGTCACTGATCAGAGAGGCTCAGTTGTAATGTTCTTTCTTGCTGATTATTTTGCCAATAATATAAAACATCCACGGCTGGAAGGATTTTCCCTCCTCTTGTCCAGTGACTCTGCTGAGTAGGGTGATTAACACTCCGTACTCATCTTTGAATTCTCCTCGCCCAACCAAATTGGGCAAGCTGGTTTTCTTCACTTTTAACCAATGTTTAGCCATTATAAGTGAACACTTATCTTGTGAAGCCTCGAATGCCTTTCCGCATTTTGTCACAGATATAACCTTCTTGGTAGGGCATGGTGGAATTGCAAAACACGTCTCTATGTCGTTTGGCTTTAAGTTGCAAATCACCTTTCCGTCCACTGATAAGATTTCTCTTGTAATGGGGTTGTAATGCTTTATGCAAGCAGTTACAAGCTCAATGCTCTGTAAAGTGATCAAAATGGATGCAGCTTGGAATAAGTCGGACTCTTCAATGTTCTGCAATGTAATCTGGTTCATGCCCTCCAAGTCCTTAGAACTGACTTCTGGGTTTTTTTGCCATAAGTCCGTGTCAGTCGTCTTCAGATAATCATGGTACAAGATTGTCTTGGTCTTGTATTGTACCTGGGAGTATTGCATTCTGCGAGACTTAAAAATTGATTGGACACTTGACCTTGTTTTGACACTTTCTCGAAATTCTTAAATATAGCGCCTGCCGAGAAGTATTTTTCCGAGAAAAATCTGGCACGTGGGTTTTGTTCGTGCTTGGGAGCTAAACAGACCCAGTTCCTTGGATTTTTTATTTGGAGATTTTTTCGTGAAGATCCTTAAAAATAGGGGCAGCAACTTTGCTGATTTTGGTAAATTTGAGAAGATGGGTTTTGCTGGAAAAATGCGTTGATCATACCCAGCTGGTCAGATCTGAGGTAATCTGTCGTTTCTTGTGACATGCAAAGAATTATAGACAGAAATAGAGGAAGTAGATAGAAGGTGGATTAGAAGTTATAAACTGCCACTTTGCAATAATCTGCCTTTGGAAACAATCCTCAGAGAAGAATACTTTTACTGCCACTGATCTTCAAAAATATCGAAGATTCGTCCAAAACCTCTTCGAGATCTTGAAAATGTGTTCTTGGCAGCAACTTTGCTGATTTTGGTAAATTTGAGAAGATGGGTTTTGCTGGAAAAATGCATTGATCATACCCAACTGGTCAGATCTGAGGTAATCTGTCGTTTCTTGTGACATGCAAAGAATTATAGACAGAAATAGAGGAAGTAGATAGAAGGTGGATTAGAAGTTATAAACTGCCACTTTGCAATAATCTGCCTTTGGAAACAATCCTCAGAGAAGAATACTTTTACTGCCACTGATCTTCAAAAATATCGAAGATTCGTCCAAAACCTCTTCGAGATCTTGAAAATGTGTTCTTGGCAGCAACTTTGCTGATTTTGGTAAATTTGAGAAGATGGGTTTTGCTGGAAAAATGCATTGATCATACCCAACTGGTCAGATCTGAGGTAATCTGTCGTTTCTTGTGACATGCAAAGAATTATAGACAGAAATAGAGGAAGTAGATAGAAGGTGGATTAGAAGTTATAAACTGCCACTTTGCAATAATCTGCCTTTGGAAACAATCCTCAGAGAAGAATACTTTTACTGCCATTGATTTTCAAAAATATCGAAGATTCGTCCAAAACCTCTGTGAGATCTTGAAAATGTGTTCTTGGGAGCTATTTGTTGTTTTATCCTTCAACTTGCAAAAGAATAATGAAGAATGGGACGCCTAGCAAGAATATATGCTGATTTGAGTTGAGATCCACCAAGTATGGATGCCAACTCATGATTTAGGTCTAATTTGAAGTTCCAAAAGGTGATTTCCACTGATTGTGGAGTGTTTGGCCTCTTTTTGCCTCCAAATTTGCTAACTTAAGTCAACATTTTTGCTTTGACTTCCTTTAGGCATCCATCCTTGGAGTTGATCCTTTTTTGTCAATTTTGCAAGCTAAAGTGCCTTCATTTGATCTTCGATTATGGCTACTCAGTTGATCTTTGACAATGGTTGTCAGTTCCGTTGTTGAGGTAGGATTGACCTGATGAAATATGTCAGGGAGAGATCAACTCAGAAAATTGAGTTTGGGGCTCCAGAAAGAAGGGCGCCTTTCCTTGAGAGGGGCGCTTTTGACAATGCCTTAGTCAATTTTCATTGATTGTTCTTCGTTTTGACCTTTTCAGGCCTTCTGTGCTTCGATCTGACGTTCTCGTTGATGGATGAGTTGTATGACTCTGCTTGACGATGCATCGGGTAGCGAGCTCAGCTCTGTACGAGACGATTGACTTATCAGCTGATGAAAGTGAGTTTAGGTCCTTGAAGTTCAAGGGCGCCCTTGGCTAGCAGGGGCGCCTTTGACCTTTTGACTGGTTTTGGCTGTGTTCTAAACTGTTTGTCTCGACTTCTGTGATCAGGTGATTCAGCTGTCAGCTGTTTTTTGTTGACTGTCTTGTTGATGAGATTGATCATAGCTAAGAAGGTTATCTTGGGAGACAGTGAAGATTCCAGTTGAATCTGAATACCTTTAAGAAAGGGCGCCTTTCTTCAAGAGGGGCATTTTTGGCAATGCCTTAGCTAGTTTTTGGCTTGTCTTTTCAGTTCTTCAATTCTAGCTTTTTTTGCTTGATCTCAATTGGAGATTGGTTGGTGTGTCTTGTGAACCTGCTGTCAGATTGATCACGTAGCTGGGAGGAAGTTGGAAAGATGCCGTGTATGGAGCAGCTGCTTTCAATTGAGGGGCGCCCTTGGCTAGCAGGGGCGCTTTTATCTTTAAGCTCTTTGATATGACATCTTCATTGTTGTTAGATCCTCCATACTTCATTGATGATTGGCCTTTGATCTCTGAATTGGATGATTTGACTGATGGTCGTGTTGTCGTGACAACACGAACAGGAAGGAGATGAATGATTTGAAGGAGCAAAGTGATTTGATTTGTCCTCTGAGATCCAAGGGTGCCTTTCTTCAAGAGGGGCACCTTTTTCACCTTTAGATTGTGTTTTGCCTTGGCAGCAAAACGTGCACCTTCCAGAGTTAGCCAAATTTTGGCCTTTTTCGTTTTGAGAAACTCCCTCGCTATAACAACATCTTTTTGACCTTTTCCACCATGTCTTCTTCGTTGGAGCTTTTGAGGTTTAGCTTTCAACACCTGGTACTGGCCAATCTGCCATTAATGGTTGCAGAGCTCCTAACTTTGTTCTTGAAAATCGAGAATAGACCCATCAGAGTAAAACGTGTCTTTTGATGATTCTGACTTGATCAATGTGATCGTGAAGTCAATTAACCCTATCAGAATCATTTCCGGGAAGGTCCTATTTTTAAGGGTTTCCCTAAAAATAGGGGTGTAAAACGCTAATTTTCAGATTTTCAGAATTTTAACCATAGGTTCCTTGATAGAAACCCACAAAGACTTCATGTTTGTTTTGACCTAAAACATACATTTGATGACATTTTACATTGTTTAGCTCAATTTAAGTAGAATGCCAAAAATTTAATTTTGGGTTCAAAATATTTATCTAGACAATTTTCATAAGTGTTTTAATATTAAAATGATGTTTATGGGGGTTTTCACTCGAAAGGGTTTTCCCCATGTATATATTGTGTAATGTATATAATATATGAATCTCGTAATTCTCATTTTATCTATTTTATATTTATTTGTAATGATTAATAACCTAAAATCCTAATTTCCATCAATGGCCATGTTAGAAAGTGCCTTCCAAACCTTTACAAGTTGTTTCAAAACGATTGTGTTGGAAGTGAAATGGGTCTCAACAATCTATTAAAAAATAAAAATAAAATAATAGAAAACAAACTCCAAAGTAGAAAACATAATCAAATTAAGTTTACAAAAATAAATTTCTAAGTAACTAAAGTGAAACATAAAATTTATATTGTTTTACTTACCTTCATCAACTCCAATTTTGAAAATGATTTAGGTATGCCTAGCGACATGTGGTGGTTGGTGATAAATATTCAAATCTATCCAGCCTCTGCATATGCCTTTTTGATCCAATCAATTTTGTTGCTAATCTTTTGTAGCATAAAGTTGATAGAGTAGACAACATGAGGTGTCCAAAAGATGTGTGAATAATGTTCCAAAAACAACAAACCAATCGCTCTACAATTCTTTTCATTGTTTGTTATATATTAAAAAGGCACCACTTCCTTGATAGTTGTGATGAGAGTGTTAGCAACAAATGGCCATCTTTCATGTCCCCTTCACAATTTATGATTCTCAAAAACATTGCCCTTTTAATGAACACTGCAATCACATTTATCAAGGGCCAATTTTTAGCATCCTTTCATCCATTGGAAACGATGAACACTATTATTTCAGTCCATGAATTCCTTGTGGGCTTCAATGTGTTTGTTTTATGATCAGATTAGATAGACATAATTTAATTCAAAATCAACACAATAACACAGCAGATACCTTGGGAAAACCCTCCACTTGAGGGAGAAAAACCCAGCAACAATATATCACTTATATATTGAATGTCAACAAGAATTGTCTCTTTTACAAGAGACCGATATGAAGGCCAAATAAAAGCACCACAAACTGATGCAACACAGATACAAGATGATGTAATTCGCTGATTTTAAACTCAGCCTTCCACAGAATATCAATCTGCTCTTCTACAGAATTCGCAATCTGCTCTTCTACAGAATTCGCACTTGAATATATCGAACTTGTGATGAACTACGAACTGCATATATAAAAAATGATCAACAATGAAATGCCATCGATCATATATACAAGATGAGGTAGAAGACGTGACCCTTCAAGGCATGATGTCGGCCTTCATAAAAGAATGTGTCCCTACATTAAATCGCGACCACAATAAGCATGATGTTGGCCTTAACAAGAATCGTGCCTCTTCATGAAATCGAGCCACTTTCATAATTAATTATCTTTTAATTCAAGAGATGTGCCTCTTCATAATGAATCGCTATCTCTTATAAATTAAATAGCCAACGGCTATTATTTAATTTATCCAATAGTGTAAGGAGATCGGCTGGAAGTGACAACCAATGCTGCACAATAACATCAACACAATGAATCTTTTACAAGTTTGATTTCTTTTTCCGATAAGATGCCACACACCTTCTCATAACTTGGGCTCTTGTATCCTTTAGGAACCTTATTAATTTTTCTCACCACTTCTTGCAAATATGGTAAGAGAGCAATGTTGAAAGCCAACCCATTTGCATAGATACATCTTGCTATTTTTAGATTGGCAATCTCCCAAAATGCATTTTAAAATGTAATTTCCCAAGGTCCTTTTGGTCTCTTATTTGTAAGCGGCTGTTCTTTAGGCGTGGCCAAAAATGGGTGGCTCTCTACTACAACATTAGGATGAGTTGGGGCCAGAGGGGAATTCATTCCTTGAGATCTTTTCTTTGGTAAATAATGATTTATTCTATGGCTTGCTGCCTGATCTACTTGCTCTTTCTCGTGAATATATTCTATTATTTTTTTGATGGCATGTGTCCACCACTCTTTTTGATGCAAGTTTTCATGTCTCGTCTAGGTATGCTACACAAACGGGCATTCGCTTGGCTAGACAAGCTTGAATACTTGGCACTGCATTTTTTGCAAACCCAATTATAGCCACCACCACTTGGAACTGGTTTTATCATACCAACATATTTCTAAAGAGGATAATTTGGATTTGTGTTGAAGCAAGATTAGCCCATGGAGATCAAATTAACTTCCATTGTAGTTCCTATGGCAACAAGTTTGCAACAACACTAACTCATTTAATATTTTAGGTGCAGTGTTACATTTATAGAAGAATGAAAAGAAAACTAGAAGTTGAAAACAAAACAAGAGAGTTCATTTGTAAAACAAAATGTAGTAAAGGAAAAAAACTTACCTCTTTTCCAAAAATCTTCTTCTATGATGTCCTTGGTAGTGAATGCATAGGAATAGTAATGCAATTGCTTTGGAACCTTCAGTGATCAATTTACAGCTCTCTTTGTCTAATAAAAAACAAGAATGAAAGTTCAGCAAAAAGGAAAGGTTTTTATCTTTTGCAATAAAAAATGAGGTAAAATTAGTTTGTTTTAATGTTTCAAATGGTTTAGATGACAGTTTTAGGGCTAAGGATTCATTTTGGTGTATCAGAGTTAAAGTCAAATGTAACAAATTAATTAAAAAAGCCAAAAAACAAAGCTTGTAAAACCAAATGGGTTTGTTGTGGTTCCTTTTGGGTTTGCTTGGATTCATTTGAGACAAACCCAGTCCTTAAGCTACCCCTCATGAAAATTTGCAGTTGTATTGATCCTTATCACAAATTCAATTCAAATCAAATCTGGATATGGGAGCAAATACTAGCGAATTGGCAACATAGATTGTCATTTGGTGGGCATATAACACTGAGATCAGTATATGCATATGATGTCTTTTCAACTAGTTTATTGCTAGATAATCATCATTAATTTGATGTTTGATGATAGCATGTCGTGTTTCTTATTGTCTTTGTAAATTTTAATGTTTGCACTTGTTAGATGTTTTTTTTTTGAATTTGCTAGATTGTCTAGTAGTTGGTAGTTTATTGCTTGATTTGAATCCCTCAATGGTTGTATTGCTCAATTTTGTAGCTTGGATGCTTGGATGTTGCTTCCCGAAGACAACTATCAGAAAAGGTATGTCTTGTCATCATTTAGATATAGAGATCATCCCACTTTTTTTTTCTGTTCATTGCATTCAACATGAAGTTGTTGCCTTGTTCTTGTCTTTCATGATCTAAATATGTCGAACAAGTCCTTGCAATTTTAAACTAACAAATTTCTACATGAATATCTTGGAAGATGTCTAGTAATTGTCTTTAATCAAAAGAAAGTAATATGTGAAAAATAGAACATCCACCTGAATATTTTTGAACATGTATGTAAATATTGGGTTATTAATTGAGAAGGAATACGGCCTCAATTTTGTTTGAAGTTTTAGCCTTAGTCTTGTCTTTCATGATCTAAATATGTTGACCAAGTCATTGCAAATTTAATCTAGTTGCGTTGAGATGAGATGTGTACTTGAATATGATCTAAATATGTAACCATGAGATGTCTACTTGAATATGATTTAAAAATGTAACAATTAGATGTCTACTTGAATAGGTTGGAAGATGGCTGTCAAGAATGAGTTTTAACTTGGAAAAAATATGGTCTCAATTTTGTTAAGTTGGTACAAAATCATTTCAGTTCCACATCTGATGCGCAATACTTGTTTCTTTTGTCATTAGCCATTTGGACATCAATTCTTTTTTATTTAAGTAGCTGGTTCGTTCAGGTTTGCAGGTAGGTATGCAGATTTGGCAAATGTTTTTGTGAGGTTGGGATTGTCTGTACAAAAGCATATACATTCATGAATATGTACATATTTCCTTCCTATAAGCAGGAATTAAGTTCAGAATACCCCATAACATCATACCGTAAACAAAACCACCATAAAAAGTAATGATGCTAAATAAATATTGATTAATCAAACTTGAACATTCTGATAAATATTCATTGTTCAGTATTCAAAATAATAATGTCAAACCCTATGGGGTGTATTAAGGAATATTGTTGCTCCTTTATATTCATAGTAGAGACTAAAGTCCATTTTAATTTATATGAAATTTTTTAGTCAAATTAAAAAAAGTGATGGCCGTTAGGCCATGTCACCAAGAATATGCGTAGCATAATGTTTCTTCCTTGCGCTAATTTGTCACATCCCCCACCAGTGACATCCACGTTGGACAATGTAGATGGGGGAAAATAATTAAAAAAATGAATAAAATAATGAGTAGAAGCAACCGAGGGGAGACCACACATTAATGGGGCATGGCACCCCCACTATTTTCCTTGATCTTTCACGTGAAGAGACGCACCAAGAAAAAATGTAAGGAGGTTAAAGAAATAAATGCAAGAGACAAACACTACTAAATGAGAAATGGTGTAGTAGGAAAGAAGGGTCGTGTCATTAATAGGGTATGGCCTCCCTTATTTTGGTAGCGAAGACTTCAAGCAATGTGGAAAAGAGGCACTTGGCAGACATTAAAAAACCACCACAACCCCCCCTTCTGAAGGCATTCACATGATATTTTGGAGGAGACAGGAGAAGAGGTGTGAGGAAGGGTAGAATGCTAGTAGCAGAGGAAGAAATTGCAAAAGAAGGATGTCCGTTGATTGGGAGAGAAAAATGGTCTCATTGAATGCACATATTGTAGGATATGAATGAAAGGGACTGTTGAAGAGGCTTGATAAACCAGGCAAAAGCAATTGGCATGGGAAAAGGTAGATTCCACAACTGCTGCTTGCATCTTCCCTGTATATGCTAAATGAGAGCTTTCAAATAGGGATTAAACCAGTGTCAAACCAAAAAGATTAGAGGAATTTTGTGAGAATGATGGCATGTAGGGTGGAAGAGGTAAGCATCAACCTCTTTAAAATGTGGTTTGGAAAATATAAGGGCATTGAAAAACCAGATAATGTGAGCAGAAGGGGTCAAACGTGATTGAAGGAGAGGAATGGAGAGTATGACATGCACAAGGAGAGAGAGAGAGAGAGAGAGAGAGAGAGAGAGAGAGAGAGAGAGAGAGAGAGAGAGAGATGAAATGCCTTAATAAATTGGGTTTTGAGTCTGCAATGGCGGCAGGATATTATTGAGATGGAGTTGTAAAAAATGGTCACATAACTTTGAAGACAATGCAGTTGGCAAATGCAAAAATTGAGAGTCTGTAACCCTTAATGCCATCCTCCTTGCCTGCGTGGAAATCAGAATTTTGGGGAAGAGACTATTAGAGTCAGTTGAATTACTGTTTGGCAGCTACCAAACTTATGGTTGGCATATCTCTCTATGTCATGTGCTAATAGATTAGCTTGGTAACAAATGAAGACTTTAACGCCTACATTAGAAATGCTTTCAACACCGTCCCGAAAGATAAGTACACTCCTCCATATTTCCCTTTCTAAATCGTATTTAATTTTGAATTATTCCTGTTTATAGCTAAAAAGGGGTGGTAGGCAGCTCACTCTGCTTAAAATGACACTAATTGGGCAAAGAAGTCATGATAACACTATAATTGCTATTGTTTAACTTTACTGTATAATGCCTTATGAGACATGTCCTCAAATATTTTATAAAGATCTTTTCTTTTCACCAAAATGTAGGTATGATTTAAGGGAATACCCCATTACACTCCAAGCTAATATAGAATTGGTAGGTATATTCTATTCATATGAGGAACATGTAAATTTTATGTGAAATATAAATTATTTTGATATTATAGCATTTGGTGGAAACATGATAAGAGTTCTCCTAATTGGCACAAGTATCAAGAAACCATACTATTGCACATGTTATAATAGATGGTTATTATGGCATCAAGATTACATTTGTTTATATAATAATACTAGTATGGTGAATTGAGAGTACTCATAGGAAAATATGGTGGGAGTGCAACACTTTATTGAGCTATTATAGGAAGTGTTCATAATATCATAGTTCATGTGAACAAAAAAAGCAAATGAATGTGTATGTCAAGCATAAATTTTATTATATTAAGTTACATAAGTCTAATACTTAAGTGACCGAAGCGATCGAGGCCAGTGTTACTCAGGATTGTGAAGAAGATAGCTAACAATATCACTAAGGTTACAAGGTGGTATATGTCAGGAACTACTTTTTCCTGGGTGGACAAACTTGTTGTCAGTGGCCTATAGGTGATTGAAGTCGGAATCCATCGGGTTTGGTAGGTTCACTACGGGGAAACCCTTGGGATGGTGGATAGACCCACAGTGTAGTATGGGATCCACTAAATCCCCTTCCCAATTGCTAGACTGTATACCTAGCCTTGTGGGGTTGAGGACGGACCCACGATGTGGTATGGGATGCATCGAATCCTCTTCCCATTTGTCCAATGGTGCAAAAGACTGAAGGAAAGGATAGGACCCACGGTCTAGTGCGCAATGCATCGATATTCTTTCTATCTGGGATGCATCATGGACATGTGTTATTCAGCCTTTGTGGATGTGTTAGCCAGTCACTGCCTGTATGTGATGCATGTTGGAGCTTGTCACTATGCATTTGTGATGTATGTTGGAGCTCGTTACTGTGTATTTGTGATGTATGTTGGAGCTCGTCATTGTGTATGTGAAGTATGATGGAGCTTGTCACTATGTATTTGTGATATCTGATGGAGCCAATCACTAATGTAAATATGATATGTGTATAAGACAATCATTGTGTACTTGTGATGTGCAAATGTGGCAGTTACGGTTGCACTTATGATGTACATATGAGCTGATCACCATTGTACTTGTGATTTGTGTATGATCCAATCACTGTTATACTTGTGATCTGTGTATGTTCCACTCATTGTTGCACTTGTGATCTATGTATGATCCAGTCACTGTTGTATTTGTATTATGTATGAGCTAATCAACTTGTGTATATGGGGGTATGCTCATGATAGCAATTGTGTATAATCTTTGAGATTATGGTATGAATGACCTCTTGTGAATATTGTGAATGTTTGTACACTATCGTTTGGTAATGGCTGGTATAGACTTGACACTTGATGGCGAGTTATTATCATTATATTATAATTGACTATGTTGATAGCTTACATGTACTAAATTATTAGTTATGGGTTAAAGGTGAGATAATACATCTCATACAAGAGGAGAGATTGAACTCCCTCTGTCATTGTGGGGCGAACTACGAAGCCTCTGATTTTCGACGAGGGGATACGTAGGCAAGGTCATCATGAACCCTCGAGGCTTAGGTTGTAGGTTTAGGAAAGACCTAAACCTTGGGACCTTAACACTCTTTTGTGCAAGCATAAATTTGGCAATAATGAGTTGATGCCACCATGGGAATGGAGAAGTATTGATGTTAACACTATTAAGCTTCGTGGAAGGTGCTCAATCGTTTAAGTTGGTTGTGAGTGCAAAATAAAATAAAATTGTAGTGCTTGAGGGGTGGATTTTACATTAGTGCTCATTCAAAGGTGAGAAGGGTGCATGTAGGAGAAACCCAATGGGTAAAAATTTGAATGAAGCAAATTTCATTCTTTATTGTTTAATATGTAGATACCCTTCCTCGATCTTGGGTATGCAAATTTGAGTGCACTGGACTTGGTTGAAAGACCAAAAGGTCAATTCAACCCATGATCAAGAATAAATTGTCATATAACACCTATTCATCATTAAAAACATGGTAGGGATGTGGGATGGGTGAAAGGAAAATTAAGTAATGTTTAAACTCTTCATTGTTTGTTTCTTAACTTCAGCATTGATTTCAATATTAGTTTATCACTTGAGAGAACACTTGTCAAATTGAATTGGACACATTTTGGGTTTTGCAAAATTCGTTCTAAGTTCATCTAAGATGAACCCACAAAGGAAATGATATGCCTTGGCAAAACCCCACCTTGATCGACCTTGCATTTGAATTGGGTTTGAAGTAGACTTGGATCCAAGGCTCGTAGGGCATGAATTGGCAACATAGGTTTTTATCTTTGTTTGTCTAAATTGTGACCTTACACTTGGCCGGAGAACGATTACATTCTTTATATATTATGGGTTTTTTCCTTCAATTAATGATTGCAATTGTTCCAAATAATGTTAAACAAGTTAGAGCATCGAATAATAGGCCATTATCCAATCATTACATGCAAAGGAATGAACAAGAAGACACCTCTTTCAGATACTTATTTTGCAATGGTTGACTTGAAAATTGTCATGCAATGGTGTTAGACTGTTAGATATTATAATTCTCTCTAGATTCTTTTTGGGTAGACTAGAAGGGTGTTACCTTTTGTTAAAGAATGGTGGTTTTCATGATTTCATTGTCGAGGCACACATCCATAGTCCTTTTGAATTTTGGGAATATGTTCCCTAGTTCATATGCATGTAAAATAAGTGGAAGATAGGGTCTACACTTGACAATCTTTTAGAGTATGTTACTTGCATTCATCCTCTTATAATCTATGCTCCCCCAAGTTATAGGGATAGGGATGGTAGAGGATGGAGAGATGTGTTTCTGGTATGGGGGTACTTTTTGGCCATTTTTAGGGGACAACTATTAAAAAAAAGGAAAGTTTTAAAATATGAGGAAATTTCAAATATTCATATGATAACATTGATAAAGCATTCATCATAGACATTATTGAAACTTTGTGAGCATGGGTAATAAAATAGGAATTATGATGTTCTTTATGCATACATAAGAGCATGAGTTAATAAAGTCATGCGTGACTTGTGTGTATATTCAAGTGAGGGATTTATTATTAAAGTTTTTCCAAAGCCTTCAAGATTGCATGTTTTGTTGTCAAACTCATTAACAAAGAGGATTGATTAAGTTAAAATATTACTTGTTATTTTCCAATTTGACCTTGGATGGAATACTAATAGATGGGATTATTCGGTGAGTTGTCTGTGCAAATACATTTTTGCATTATGAAAATGGCATTTCTTGCCAACTATCACTTAACTTGTATTCAGCAATATAATGACTATAGCATGCCAACTTTGTCTATGGTAGTCCTTGTATATTAAACAAATTGTCCAATGTATTAAAAAAAGATAATCTTTGATTGTGAAGATTTAGAGATTATGCAATAGGCGATATGTATTTTGTAGATTTTGTGATCATGATTCATCATTGGTCTATTAATTGGTTAGACTTATAGTTTGATGGGGGTTTGGGGGCAAAGCACCCAACGAGGTTGAGTGTAGCACCCCCAATGGGGTCAAGGGGCAGCATTGAAAGGCTGTAAGTTTTTTTTTAAAGTAACTAAAATGTCCTTGGATATGTTAGGGGACGACTAGGCGTCCCCGAGACAGATGGGAGGCATTTGGACGTCCCTTGGCCATCCTAGGGATGGCTAGCTGTCCCCTAATATACGTTGGGAATTTTTTGACATCTTGGGGACATTTCCTAAATTTTGACAAGAAAGGGTATAGGGAGGGGACGTTTCCATGGCATCCTCGTGTCCTTGAAATGTTTCTTGTAGGGGATGGGGATAAAAAGGTAGGGGATGCGTCTCCGGGGAGCACTGCTTATAATACATGGTGCATCATTGTTCCTACCCTTGCTATACTTTAATTAGACAATAAAAATTCAATATCATTTTTAAATTCAAATGTATCACACTTAAAACAAAATGTATCGTAGCTGGAACAGATCTATCCATGTCTCAAGATGTTGAATTGTAACTGGACCATTGGCTAAGAAACAATATTGATATATATTGTTTGAAGTCAACAAAACAATACCACTTTAAATGTTATTATTTAGCCATCTAAATGATTGGTTGGAGTTAAATTTTTGTCAGTTTCACATTGAAATTACAAGTTTTTGACCAGTCTTTTGCTTCAATTGTCTTAAATGGTTTTATAAGAGATGGCATATATATATTTGTATGGTGATGGGTTTTAATGCCTTCTTAACCAAATTTATTCATAAGATCTATCAAATCATATAGCCAATATGGTTCTTCTTTAGCCTTGCTGCAAAGCATATTCTTGTAGTTGTCCTCATTATATGCAACCTTCGCTATCTACCTAACTTTCAACAATTTCCAAATTTTTTTATTATGAAATGCTCAGAATAAGAAATAAAACAAATCATAAACATATTAATGAAATAATAAATAATTCTAAACAAAAACAAATTAGAGAGATATGACTTTTTAAAATCTTGTAGGCCAAAAGTATTTTGTAGGACCTACCTAAGTCATATATTTTCCTGTTTATAGGATGTTTGCTATAAAGTTTTGTTTGATTGTCTTGGTTTAGCATTTCATAAACCAAGTTATAATTGCAAATATTTGTTTACTTATGCTTGATATCATTTAATAATGGATATATCAAGAGAATATGTATTTTGTCTTCTCTTCTTTTAGCTTGCACATCTTGCAAATTCTTTTTTCCTTGGGTGATTTTAGGAGTGTCCATCTAGAAATTCACTCATGTGAGTGAGTTTTTGGTTTTGTTATCATTCTTCTCCTTTTGAAGCTTATGACTTTATATGGGTAAGATGGGTGCTTAGGTTTGGGACCAATGATGTTTTTAGATTAATAATTTTTTTCTATCGTTAGGGCTTTGAAATGAACTATTTTAGTTGAGGTGAAGCTAAATGCACCATATTGATGCAGGGCCATCTTCAATTTTGTTTTCAATTTTTGGTTTTTGCGTTGTGGTGTTGTTTTTGTTGGGGCAGATTCTTGCCCTTTGTTTTGCTTCAGACATGTGTCATTTGGCTGTAGGAAAACAAGTTTCCAATCAAGGTTGTTCTCCTAACCCGATGAAGTGAAAACAAAGCGAGGAAAGGCAATTAGAGAACGGCTTTGAAAGAAAGAAAAGACAACGACATAGTTTGGGTATGACGGTTTTGCTAGGGAGGAGAAAAGGCGCAGGATATTCTTGGAAGAGGTTGTTGCGTGGGGAGATTAGAACATTGTAAAGGTAAGAGTAGCGTGCCATGAACAAAGAGTAGAGGTAATCGATTTCAAATAAAAAATCTTGCTATATGTCAATTGGTTTGGGAATCGGTCTCCTTGGTGCTAAGTTGCATAATTTTAATCCAATCAATTTTGTTCCCTATCATGGAGTTGGTGAATTGTGATTTTTCTTATTTGCAATGAGTGGTGATGAAAATTTTATATGATGTTATGTGATATTCTAATCCTAATTCATGCTTCTAGGCTGGATATAGATCACATAAAATCATATAAACAACAAAAACCACCATAAACTTGAATGTCATTTAAAACATACATGATAAATATTCATTGTTGAAACTTCAAATTGAATATAACAACACTTTTAAAGTTTTTATCATCATATGGATTATCTAAATCATCAATATCAATGTCAACATTGACATTAGATGATGTAGGAAGACTAGATGAATCACAAGTAGTGCCAATGGCACTGTCACTAGCAAAAATGAATGCTTAGCCTCTTGGAATGAAAATGCTTGTTTGCAAAACAAATGAATAAGAATGAGGTAGTTTAGGTGTTTAGAGTGATTTAAAGGTCACTTTTAGGGTTCCCTTGGGCGTGGGTCAAAGTCAAACTCCAAAAAACATTAAAAAAATGCTAAAAAGGTCACTTTTGGTCGAGTGGGTGTGCGGGTTCTGACTTAGTTCGTTTGGGTTTTGCGTAGGTTTGTTTGGGTTCCTCTTGGGAAAACTAGACCTCTTTTTGCAAGATCTTGATCGAACTGGCCTAGGATCCAAACTAGGACCAAACTAAACTCGAACCAGGGGTTGGCAGGGGCGAACTCGGTAACACAGTTTAATCTTGCAGATGGTAGTCGCCTTGGAGTATGGGTTTGAATAATTGATCGAATCATTTTGTAGGAAACAACGTCAGTTTCTTTGGCATGTGTTGCTGTTTTTTGTTACTTGTTCTTGTAGATTGTTTGGAATCAAACAAGGTTTCAATTAATTTGGTATTAGAGCAGTAAGAAATTGGGAGTTTTGGAAGTGGGCAGAATGCCACCAAGAAGGATGAGACGAGGAGGTGCTTGAGGTGGTGGTCGAAGAGGCGATGAAGAAGGAATTTTGGAGACGTTGTTGAACCTGACAACCAGAATAAATGCCATGGAGCAAGCATAACGAAGGGGATTAGTTATTGATGATGTCAGTGAAGTGGAGGAAGAAGAGCAACCCCAAACTGAAAATGAAGCTCGAGAAGAACTAGAAGGAGTGGGAGAAAGATTGATAAGAGCTATTATGAATGTGGGAGCCAAACCAAGAATTGAAGTTCCTACGTACTCGAGAAGCTTGAATGGGGAAGAGCTCATTGATTGGATCAATGATTTGGATAAGTATTTTGAATACAAAGGAGTTGTAGAAGAAAGAAAAGTGAAGTTTGCCTGTACAAGGCTTAAAGGCCACGTGACTATGTGGTGGGATTTCGTGCAGTCTGAAAGACGCAAGAAAAACAAGGAAAAGATCACCCCTTGGGATTGAATGGTTGCTAAATTAAAGACAGTTCCTCCCAACAAACTATCAAACCTCCCAACAAACTATCAAACCAATCTCTTCAAAAGATTGCAGAATCTCAAGGAAAGGGATATGTTAGTTAAAGAATATACAGAAGAATTCTACAAATTGGTGATTCGATCAAGCCACAGTGAAGAGGATATGGAAAAGGTGGCAAGATATATGAATGGGTTGAAATACAGTTTGCGAGATGAGTTAAGTATAGTGTCTCCAAGAACTCTTGAGGAAGGCTATCAGTTTGCCATTAAGGCAGAAGAGAAGCTCGTGAGGAAGCAAAATCAGGAAGGAAGAAATAGAGGAAGAGGACCACAGGTTGGTAGGGGATAACAAGCTCATCAAGATGAAGGGGTTGGCAGTTCTAGTGGGCCAACTAATCAAGAAAGAGGAGGCTGTCAGAACAAAGGAGGGAGATCTTTTGGTAGAGGTGGTTATCAAGGAAGAGGAAGAGGTTTTGCTGGTAAATGCTTCAAATGCAATCAATATGCTGGTCATGAGAGTTGGGAGTGTCCAGAGATCGCAAGAGAAGGTCACCCAAGGTCAAAAAGGAGCAATCAGATTGTGCAAGTAGAGCAAGAAAGTGTGGGGTCACCTGCTCATCACACTAAGGAACCTGAGACAGGAGAGTCTTTGCTGTTCAAGAGAGTGTTGTTGAAGCCACCGAAGGAGAGTAAAGAACCAGAACAAAGAAGAGCCTTATTCAAGACAAAGTGCAAGGCTAAAGGTAAGTGCTGCAAATTGATTATTGACAATGGTAGTACAAATATTTTGGTGGCTATGGAAATGGTGGATAAGTTAGGTCTTAAGAGAACTAAGCATCCTACACCTTATAAAGTTTCTTGGCTTCAAAAAGGGCAGTAGTTGTTGGTAGATGAACATGCCTTAGTAGAATTCTAGATTGGTAGTTATAAGGATGGGGTGATTTGTGATATCATGCCAATGGATGTGTATCATGTATTGCTTGGTAGGCCTTGGTAGTTTGATCATAAAGCTGTACATGATGGGAGGAGTAACACCTATACCTTTGAAAAGGATGGAATCAAGCATACTTTGTTGCCTATGCGTGAACAAGAAGAGGACAACAGGAGTAGTAGCAACAACAAGATGATGTTGGTGAGTGGAAAAGAGTTTTTTACATATCATGAAGAAGGAAGAAATGGGAATTGCTTTGGTGCTCAAACCTAAGGAGTTGCTTACCTCTACAAAATTGGATGAGTTGGCTAAGGAGGTACAAGATATCTTGGAGGAACATAAGGATATTGTAGTAGTAGATTTGCCTAATGAGTTGCCTCCTATGCGAAGTATTAGCCATCACATGGATTTGATACCAGGGGATAGCCTTCCAAACAAGGTTGCATACAGATTGAATCCCCAAGAGAATGATGAGATTAGAAGGCAAGTTGAGGAATTACTCCAGAAAGGGTTGATAAGAGAAAGTCTTAGTCCTTATGCAATTCCTACAGTCTTGGTGCCTAATAAGCGATATGAATGGAGAATGTGCACAGACTCTCGGGCCATTAATAAGATAACTATTAGATACAAGTTTCCAATTCCTAGAATAGATGATTTGATGGATTGCCTAGGCGATGCTAAGTATTTTTTCGAAGATAGATCTGCAAAGTGGCTATCATCAGATTCAAATCAGACCTGGAGATGAGTGAAAGACATCATTTAAAACTAATGATGGATTGTATGAATGGCTGGTTATGCCATTTGGGCTCACAAATGCACCCAATACTTTTATGAGGCTCATGAATGAAGTCTTAAAACCTTTTCTAGGGAATTTTGTTATTGTGTATCTTGATGACATATTGGTGTTTAGTAGGTCTAAAAAGGAGCATCTACAACATTTGAGGATGGTGATGACGAGGTTGCATGAAGAGAAGTTGCAGATTAATCTGAAGAAGTGTGTGTTTATACAAATTGAATTGACTTATTTGGGTTTTGTGGTATCCAGTGAAGGGTTGAAAATGGACAAGGAAAAGGTTCAAGCTATTATTGATTGGCCAACACCAAGGACTGCACCTGAGGTAAGGAGTTTTCATGGGCTTGCTAGTTTTTACAGGAAATTTATTAGAAATTTCAGTCATGTAGTTGCTTCTATGCTTGAAACCATTAAGGGGTCTAGAAAGCAGTTTATATGGACTCAAGAGGCTGAAAAGAGTTCTAAGTTTCTTAAACATAGAGTAACTGACCAACCTATACTTGCATTGTCTGATTTCAATAAAGTATTTCAAGTTGAATGTGATGCCAGTGGCTTGGCAATAAGGGCTGTTCTTAGCTAGGAAGGTAAACTAGTGGCTTATTTTAGTGAGAAATTGAATGAAGCTAAGAAAAATATTTTGCCTATGATCTTGAATTCTATGCATTGGTTCAATCGTTGAAGAAGTGGAGGAATTACTTGCTTCCTAAGGAATTTGTTGTTTACATTGATAACCATGCATTACAATTCATTAATAATCAACATAAATTATATTGGAGGCATGCAAAGTGGGTAGAGTATCTTCAAAGTTATAATTTTCTGTTGAAGCGTAAGAGTGGGCAACAAATAAGGTTGCTGATGCATTAAGTAGAAGAAGTTTATTGTTGCATGAAATTTGGGCTAACGGTGTTGGTTTTGATAGTTTGAAGGAGTTGTATGTGGATGATCCACATTTCAAAGATGCTTATGAAACTTGCAGCAGTCCAATCAACAGAGATAGGTGTCCTTGGATTGCTTATATGCTATTGGAAGGTTTGCTGTTCAAAGGTAGTCAATTGTGCATACCTAGGGGATCAATGAGGGAGCTTCTCTTGAAAGAGAAGCATAGTGGCTGTCTAGGAGGACACTTTGGACAGGATAAAACTTATTTGCAGTTGAGTACACACTATCACTGGCCATGAATGCGGGCTGATGTCAAGAAGCATGTGGAGAGATGCAGAGTATGTCAACATGCAAAGGGAATACGTCAGAATACAAGGTTGTATCAACCATTGCTAGTTCCATCTTTGTTGTGGGGTTCTATACGTATGGATTTCATTATGGGTTTGCCTAGGACTCAAAGAGGCAATGATTCAGTATTTGTAGTTGTGGACAGGTTCTCTAAAATGGTGTATTTTATCCCATGCAAGAATACTAGTGATGCAACCAATATTGCTAATCTGTTTTTCAAAGAAGTGGTTTGTTTACATGGTATTCCACGAAGCATAGTGTCAAATAAAGGGATACGAATTTTGTTGGGCATTTTTGGAGAACCCTTTGGAAAAAGTTGGGAACACATCTTAGTTTCTGTTCCGCCTATCACCCCCAAACGGATGGCCAAATTAAGGTGGTGAATGGAAGTCTTGGTGACATGTTGAGGTGCCTTGTTGGGAAAATACCTGGTAATTGGGATATGGCTTTGGCCTAGGCTGAGTTTAATTTCAGTGCTTCTCCAAATCGGAGTACAGGTTTCAGTCCTTTTTATATAGTTTATGGCATGCATCCTATGGGTGTCTTGGAACTCAAAAATCTTGGTGACATGGAAAAAAGAAGCGCAAATGGAGAAGATTTCGCACAAGTAATTCATGACCTTCATGAGGAGGTTAAGCTGAACATTGAAGGAAGTAATCAGCAAAGAGAGGTTCATTTTTAGGTGGGTGATCTTGTTTTGGCACATCTGAGGAGGGAAATATTTCCTACAGGTGAATACAATAAACTGAAGATGAAGAAATTTGGTCTTTGCAAGATTCTTCGAATGTTTTCAGCGAATGCCTACGAGATTAGCCTTCCTCCAGGCATGGGGATTTCACCAATCTTCAATGTGGCAGATTTGTATCCATACAAAGGTGCTATAGAGTAACAAACATCAGAGTTAGAGTTGAGATCCGTTGAAGACCAGCATGTGATCAAACCTGTTCCGTTGGAAATTGAATGCATTCTGGATAAACAATTGTTGAAGAAGACCTGCAGCAAGGAGTATTAGGTATTTGGTAAAGTGGCGTGATCATCCTTTGGAGGATGCCTCTTGGTTGACTGTACCTGAAATTTCCGCCTATGGTCATTCCATAGATGACCTCATGATTTTTGTTCCCTCTCGGGAAGCCTAATGCAGGGGCATCTTCAATTTTGTTTTCAATTTTTTGTTTTTGCGTTGTGGTGCTGTTTTTGTTGGGGCGAATTCTTGCCCTTTGTTTTGCTTCAAACATGTGTCATTTGGCTGTAGGCAAACAAGTTTCCAATCAAGGTTGTTCTCCTAACCTGATGAAGTGAAAACAAAATGAGGGAAGGCAGTTAGAGAACGGCTTTGAAAGAAAGAAGAGACAACGACATAGTTTGGGTATGACGGTTCTGCCAGGGAGGAGAAAAGGCTGTTGCGTGGGGGAGATTAGAACAGCGTAGAGGTAAGAGCAGCGTGCTAGGAACAAAGAGCAGAGGTAATCAATTTGGAATCAAAAATCTTGCTATTTGTTGATTGGTCTGGGAATTGGTCTCCTTGGTGCTAAGTTGCATAATTTTAATCCAATCAATTCTGTTCCTTATCGTGGAGTTGGTGAACTGTGATTTCTGTTATTTGCAATGAGTGGTGATGAAAACTTTGTATTCTGTTTTGTGAATAAGGAATGAAATTGCACGTCCTTGGCACCATTTTCTTAGAATCGGCTTGTTTGATTGGGGGCAGCATTTTGAACCCTGCTTTCTTTCCCTTTTAATGCTGATACGTTCCAAGAGGGTTGAGTTTCTTTAATCTTGCAGATGGTAGCCGCCCTCGAGTATGGGTTTGAATAATTGATCAACCATTCTGTAAGAAACAACCTCAGTTTCTTTGGCATGTGTTGCTGTTTTCTGTTACTCGTTCTTGCAGATTGTTTGGAATCAAACAAGGTTTCCATTAAATACCAACAGTCTGTGAGATGAAGTCTATAGTCCAGTATCCTTGCTACCCACAGAGTTCCTTAAATAAGCATCTATGTTTTACTTGATATTGTCAGTTTGTTCAGTTGATTGAGGATGGCTGTCTTCAAAGTTTTCTGTATGCTATCAAATATATTAAAGTGAAAGTGATTTAGGATCTTAGTCGTTCATTAGAGAATTTGAAATAGTATGCAATTTATAGAGCTCTTTTAAACACAAACAAGCTTTCGCTGGTTATTGATTAGTCTTGGTGGGATACAATGACATGCTTGCTTAGACCATTAACTGGTTTGAACATTCAAAATACAGTACTTATGTTTGGATTCCAGTGAACCTGTGAGGATTCGATATACATATCCTTCTCCTGGTGAGAGTTTTGTGAGGATTGCAAATGTTCAGGACTTATAGTCCTTAGCTCCTTGGTACATTATAAAGTCTTCAATAATTCTTTTGATCTTTTTCCTTATCCATCACTATAAGTACTGTTCCACCTGCATATATTTATTAAAGAGGTTTGAATAATCTGCATGAATGAATGAATGACTCATTTCTAACGTCTTAAACATAAAAGCAGGGATCAAGAATATGCAAGGGATAAAGAATATGCATGTCTCTTTTCCTTTTTTATTTGACTTCATCTTTCTCTGTTCCTTGCTATTATTGAGAAGTTGATCTAAAACATAATGGTTTTTGCTATTATGGCATGCAAAGATTTGGTATTTACCAGCCAACTGCACTACATAGTCATTGTTGTATTCATATGGGCCTCCTGAAGCATTCTAAATAAAGTTATATCAGTATCATCTTTCCTGTAATGAGATTAATGATAATCTGTAATTTAAAATATTGTAGCTTACCTTCTCGCATTTGTTTAAAAACAAGAATCTTCATAGACAGGAAATGCTATAATCTATCATTATCAGGAAAAAATCAGAATGGATTCTCAAGCAAATAAGGCTGCTATTTGTATAAATACCTGGATGATGGTAAATGTTTGCTTATCACAGATAGCTTTCCACAGTTTTGGTGGCTAAGAGAATGTGCATGATAAAAGAATGTGCATGCTAGAGGAAAGGGAGATGGCTGAATGTGGTCAAGAAGAGTGAAACCTGTGAATGTGTGATTGATAAAGGGGAAGTGGGAAGGTACATAAAGGTCTTCTATGAATGAGATAAACCAAATCTCTACAAGGACATGCTACAGCTCAAACTCTGAGCACCATTGGAAATGTCTTAACTGTTCGGTATTAAAAATGTTAAATAAACACACAGATAAAAAATCTACGAGGATTCTCAGGAGCTAATGATTGTTCTCAATAGCCAGAATGAAATAAAAGATCATTCAAGGAACTCCCATTATCCAAAGATTCTATAAATTATATTCTAGAGTAAAATAAACTAATGGAAAACTATGAATGAGATCTAGAAAGATCTTTTTTGATCAGCATCATATGCCCTTAGAATGATTCAAAATTGGATCATGGAAGGAGTAGTCTTTGTGAATAAGTTCAAGCATGGTTAATATATCTGTCTTCGAAACACAAGGATTTAGACGAGGGAACACAAGAACCTGTAGTGTATCAGGATCCTCTTGAGGGTTCTAATTAAGCTGCAATCAAAAGAATCTTGAATGTTAAAAAGATTAAGCAAAGCAAGTAGAAATCCTGTGGGTAATATCTAGTGAAAAATGCATCCACTTTGAAACCCTGAATTATTTGTTTCCAGTTCTCTTATTAGAATTTGTAGAAGCGGTATCACACTGTAAGCCTGTGATTACTCCTATGCATTTAGAATACTCAAGGATGTAGTTTAAACATTCTCTGAACTTCAAGAGTTGCAATTAAGCTGTGAACACAATAATTTAGAATTCTAAAGACTTCAGGTCAAGGAAACATAAGTCTGGTTGATCACAAACGAGGCATGTATCTGCTTCAGAACCTTGAACTCTTTGGAGCTCACTTCTCTTGATTAAAAGTTGGGAATTAGATCTTTCTTGCAAGCTTTTGGTTATTCACATCTTCTTGGGCTGCAAGGAAGAAGTTCCTCTTCAATTTTATCATGAACCATTTATTATTATAGGTTTATGTGGCTCTTGCTATACTCTTAGCAATTTGTCACTCAGACATCACTAATAACTTGACCAGGAAAGGTTTTTGGTGAAGTCTTTTTAACTAGAGTTTACGCTGCCATTCCATTACAGAAGTGCTTGTGAGTATGCAAATGTCTTATTACACAGTGCTCTTATAAAATTCGTATCTGGATTTACTTGCTCACATTTCCATATGTTTATCATATTATTTATCATATTTTTATTTAGTAACAATTCTCATTTATTTTGGGATAACATTCGGCACGGTCGCCCTTACTGAAGGATATGTCTTCAATTAAATTTTCTTGGGACCCACATCTGGCTTTCTGCTGGGATCACACTGTGGGGAAGTTGGATGTGTTATTTTTATCCAATTTCAACACCGTAAACATGTCTCTTCGAATTTGGATTCGGGGCTTCATTATGGAAAATCTGATGCTTGTTACCACTTGAGCTCATCCTAGTTGATTAATTTACCATATGGTTGCTAGGTTCAACATTCCTTTCAGATATTTGTTAGTCAGTAAAATTTAAGTATGTGGAATACATGCAAAAATAAATATGGTATTATCCTTTTTGAATATTTCTATCTCGTGTTTCTACTTTTTCCTTTGGGTTGTTTACAGCTACACTAAAGTTTCCAGTTTGTTTTTGGTAAGCTTAACTATCTATCTCAGAGCTTTAAGCTTTTCTACAGTCTATCTTATGCAAAACAATTCCAAAATAAATGGAGGAGACAATTATAGATCAAGCTTTTGTTTTTCTTCTCACCAATTCACTATCCAGTTTTTGTTCTACTTTTTTAATTGTTTGTATTGCACAACAGTGGATGGGAGCTTGAGCTTTTGGAGGCAGAGGCTGGGGACTCTGAAGATGATGGGGTAGGCAAAATTGGCAGCCCCACTCCATCCAGGCAAACCATTAAGCCTGGAAGTCTTTTTAGGAGCCCCCGTAAATCTCTTGGAACGTTGAATTCAACACCGTTGCAGGTAAATAAAAAGCAGTTAAGTACACCAAAATATTTGCCCAAAGTTTTCTCTGAAGCAAATAGTGGTGGGGAGCAACGTATAAAGAAGGAAATCATAGGTGTGCAGAGTAAAGTGACACCTGGTTCAACAAAGTGTGACCTGGGCTCTTTGCTTCGAAAGAAAGATTTAATAAATGGAGATTTGAATGGAAAAGAAAATGGTGTGCATCTTAATGAAGTTCCTTTTGTAGATTTAGAGGTGCCATATCGGGAAGAAGGAACAGGAATTAATTTACCAGTTGAGCAGAAGGAAAGAGATTACATTGGAGGTGTGGTTTTGACAGAGAAGTCTCCAACGTCAGCAGTTAGGGCCTTTGATGTAGCCTTTTCAAGAAAAAATCATATAAAGACTGGAGCTAGTGATGTTGGAACAGGCTGGATCGAAATACCTATAGACTCTGTACAGGCAAGAAATATTCTAGGTGAAACAGGCAAGGATGATGTCAACAGTTTACTGGCAGTAGAAAATAAAGCATCCACTGGGGTGGTCCAACCTAGTCATGGATATACTGATGACAGTGTCCAACTAAGAGATGGAGAAGGTACTGAAACAAATGTTGATAAGAAACTTCTCGCCAATGCTACTTTAGTGAAGCAGCACTTTGAAATTGACCTGGGAGGAAGAGAAAATGTAGATGGCCAATTTAAGACTTCGGAAAGGACCAACATGCAGACATGTAAAGATGGCCTATCACTTGGGTCTGATTCAGTGCTCAATAAGGTAGGTCTGTGTGATCTAAAAACTATATACTTTCTTTTTTTAATTCATTTGGTTGCTATGCCTTGTCTGAATATTGAAAACTGTGTAGGTAAGGATGACTGGTGTTGGACCAGATTTGTTGAACATTTCAAGCAACATTGATGATGTTTTTGGCACTGGCAAAACTGTGAGGCCTCCAGAAAAAATCTTAAAGCAATCTTTTGTCTCTAAGAATAATATCCACTTGGGAAATGATGGGGCTTCCAATTTTGAAATTGGGAATCCGGTGGACAGTGTAGATAGAAATGAACAGAAAATTTGTGATGTCAGTGCAAATGTTCTTTCATCTGGCATTGTGACGCCAAATGCAGATTCTCGACAGGAATCAGTTGGTGAGAAGAGGCAATATAAATCTAAAGGTTCTGCTTCAAATAAAAAGAAGAAGACAAGATCAGGTGGAATGCTCATGTCATCAGGCAAAACAACACCCTTGGGATCAGAAATAAGTCATGAAGACGAAATGCACAAATTGGAATTAAGTGCAGAAAAAGAAAACTTAGATGATGGGATTGAAAAGAATATTAAAGGAGACAAAGGGTTCAAGATGTCCTCCCAATTGAATGCTTCTGGTAGCCTGCTTTCCAAAGCTCCCAATGGTACTACTTTGCAGTCTATACCAACAAATGACATCTCAGTTTTGCCTAAAAAACGAGGCAGAAAGCAGGGAACCAACAAGAAAGCAGTGATTGATAAAACTCATATATTGGATGTTGGGATTCATACTCGGAAAGAGGGAGCAGGACATATTGATCTGACTATGCCAAATGGAACTGGAACTTCCTGTAATCTTCAAGAAAAGCTTCTTGCTGATGAGGATAATGAAGTTTCTCCGGAGTTAATTTGTGATGCTGCTCAATTAAAGTCTGATGCTTTAGATGCCCATCAACAGAAGGTAAATGAAGGGAGCAGTGCAACAGCAATTTCTAACCAAAAAATTGTTTCCTCAAATATTTTGGTTGAAAAACCTCAAGCCATAGCAACAAATGAAGTACCTCAGAAAAGAGGAAGAGCTTCTTCTAAAAAGGGGAAGTTCTTTGAAATGGTGGATAAGTTTAATCCAATGCCAAAGGATGCTGAAGATCAAGTAAAAGATAAAGCTGCCATGATTCAGGTTGCAGTCAATAATTGTATGTCTACAATGTCTGGAGCAACCGTTTCTCAAGTTGGAAGTCCTAATGAACTGCTGAAAAATGATATCTTGTCAACACCTAGGACTGCAAATTACGGAACCCCTGATTCAACTAACCAGCTTAGTTTGGGAAAGTTACCATATGCATCAAATGTTCAGCAGAGTGGTGATGATAAATCTTTGCCTCAACATTCAAGAAACTTATATCCAGACAGCAATGGAACCTTTGATGTTGATCATAATAGGCAAGTTTCTGGCAATTTTGAACAAAAGGCACTAATTGAAACAAAGGATGCAAAGCACTTTGAGTTAGAAACTCCACAAAATAATGTGGGTGAGGTTCTGCAGATTAATCAGAGTAACAATAACAGGAAAAATGGTGCCAATGGAAAGAGTGGAGCTTCTAAAAAAAAGAATTCCAAAAGCATTGCCAATGGAAAGAGTGGAGCTTCTAAAAAAAAGAATTCCAAAAGCATTGCAAATATTACTGACACAAATGAGACAAATTTATCAGGTGTGAATGAAGAACGTCTGGATTCCACACAGGATAAAAAACAAAAAGCATCTATTGTGAAAAGAACTCCTGAGGTTAAACTGGGAAAACTTGCAAAGATGGAGATGCCCACTAAAGCTGCTAAAAGATCACGACAGGATTATGAAAATGGTGCAGTGAAGGAAGATAAAGATGTTAATCAAGTGGCCAAGCAGGAAAACCCTGTGATAGTGTCTTGTTCGGAGCCAAAATGGTTTTTATTGAGTGGGCATCGTCTACAAAGAAAAGAATTTCAACGGTTAGTAAAGAATTTAGGAGGGAAGGTATTGAAAGATTCTCATAATTGGTCTTATCAAGCTACACACTTAGTGGTTCCAGAGCCACTTCGCAGAACAGAAAAGTTTTTTGCAGCTGTTGCAGCTGGAAGGTATCCTTTTCTACATTCATCTTTAAGCTTTAGAATTTTTATTCTACTGTAAATTTCAGATATTGTAAAGCATTGGAGAGAAATAAAACGACTTGCAATATCTTTTATGCTTGGAAGTTTTTTCAAGTTTCATATTTTGTTGATTATTGGTGCATGCTATGCAGGTGGGTACTTACAACAGACTATCTGACTGCAAGCAAACAAGCAGGAAGGTTTCTTGACGAGCAAGAATATGAATGGCACAAGAGCGGCTTGAATGAAGATGGTACAATCAGTTTTGAAGCTCCTAGAAGATGGCGTTTAATGCGTGAAAATACTGGTCATGGTGCATTTCATGGTTTTAAGATCATTGTCTACGGAGAATGCATTGCCCCATCTTTGGTAAGCTTTTTTGGTGTTTTCACAAAGATAATTTCATAATACTTATTCAATTAGTAATTTTGAATAATTAACCTGCATGATACGAACTGATTATTCCATAATATGCAGGATACTTTGAAACGTGTGGTGAAGGCAGGTGGTGGATTAATTTTAGCAACTAGTCCTCCATACACCCGATCCCTTGCTGCTGGTGTACATTTTGCTGTTATTAGCCCAGGTATTTCTCGAGATGATATATGGATTCAAGAATTTCTGGGTCACAATGTTGCTTGTGTTTTGGTTGACTATTTAGTTGAATATGTGTGCAAGCCATCCTATCCTCTTGATAAGCATGTTTTGTTCAACACTCATGCGGCAGTTGAAAAGTTATTGAAAAGTATGGAAATGAATAATCAGTTGGCATCGTCTAAGAGTATACATCAATTGACTCCCCAAGTAGATAGTGATGCACAGATGAGAGTAAGGGAAGGAGAAGTTAAGGAAAAGCATCTTTCAGAAATTACCTGCACTGTCTGTGGATCTGCAGATAGAGATGATGTAATGCTTCTCTGTGGGGATGAACAAGGGAGGGGCTGTGGTCTTGCAATGCATATTGATTGCTGCCAACCTCCTTTAGAGGAAGTCCCTGAAGAAGATTGGTTTTGTTTTAAGTGCAAGTCTTTGACTGATCCCAATAATTCCTAGAAGGCTAAATATTCCAAGAAATCCCAACCAATAATGGATTCTAAAACATTGAACTGTCATCAGTTCAATCATGTGAATAATTCTCTACCTGCTATTTTCTGTCAAATATAGCAGAGCAGAGGCTGTACAACTATATTTCTAGTGCCTATAAAATAAGTCTGTACATTGCTA
Source organism: Sequoiadendron giganteum (assembly GCA_007115665.2). Taxonomy (NCBI): domain Eukaryota; kingdom Viridiplantae; phylum Streptophyta; class Pinopsida; order Cupressales; family Cupressaceae; genus Sequoiadendron; species Sequoiadendron giganteum. Next base: position 12,516,596 of record CM021103.1, read on the forward strand.
CCTAAAATTAAGCAGTGCTTAAAACTTTCAGAGGTATACAATATCTGAGGTCGTTTAGTTACTAAAAATGCATGAGAATACAGCTGTTAAGATCTAGATTACTGTTTTCTCCATTTTTCTCGCACCTAGAGTCCTGATGTATAACTATTTTGGTTATTTTTTTATTCCAATATTTTCATTCAATTGCAACGTTTTATGTGCGTAATTATCACTTGAAGCAGAAGGTTTAATTTTATTTGCAATGCTTTATTAATAGCATGTAATCAGCTTCGCTTAATTTTATATCAAGATGAATCTTCTCTACTAATACTAACTGTTTTTTAGTGTAAAATTCAGCACCGGTGGATCAACTGTTTTTATTTGAATATAATGTCCTTGCTACACAGTAAATACATGCAAAATGGTATATAATTTTAACTAAATTTAATTTATAATGTTTTTTTGAGTCTTATAGCTGACTAGCTTACTTTTGCTTAATCTAACAATTTTGGTGTCTTTCATTTTCTGCTTGAAAAATACACGTGGAAGAAACTTTTTAAACTCTGCAAACTGTGGAAACTAGGGTATCCCTATGCTTTATGACGAACGGCCACCGGGAAGTAGTTGCTAGTCATAAAATAACTTACCTCTTCTTGATATGATTCTCCTCTGGTAGGGTAATTTTCCACCTGTTGGTGGCTTTTTGTTGTCTTGACAAATTACTCTTTTTAGGGTCTTTTCTCCATGGATGACTTTGCTCTTGTAGGACAATTGATTTTCCTTGAACGACTTCCTTTTCTCTACAGGTGTCTCCACAAAATATTACTTGATTTAGATATCTTTCTCTTTGTACACTCGTTTTATGACAAATTTGCAACAACTTTTTAGCTATAATGTGGTTGCATGTTGGGTTTCTTTCTTGCTCATACCCATACAAAAGAATTGCTTGTGTCCCTTAGCTTATACTAACAAAATGCTCTTGACCACTTGCTAGTAATACGGAAATACAGCAGGTTCTCTTTCATTGTTGTGTTCAAAGATGTAGATTCCAGTGTTGGTGAGATGTATAAACTTTTCTATAAAGATTGAAAATCAGAGAAAACGCTTAGAGAAGTTGAGTGGATCTTTTTTTCTTTCTTTCTAAGAATTTATGCTTATTTGACTCTTTCATTGGAGTTACAAAAGGTGGGACGTGTGGAGATTCTTTGGTTTTTTCTAACTTGTTAGAATTGTGAAACAAGCACAAAACCACGAGCCACAAGATCAAATAACAAACAAATACACCTACACAAGAGATTTGCAAACAATATATGCAATATTCTTTAACAAGAAAATACTTGCAAAAGTAAGAGACTATAAAAAGTTATGAAAACTCAAAATATAATTACAATGAGGGTTGAGTGCTTATAAGAGCAAAACCCTAAATGAGAAAGGGATTAGATAATGACAAGTGTCAACATCACATGGGATGAGACAATGATCTAATATTAGCTCAATTAATAAAGCATAAAAACATTCTTAAGTTTAGCTTAAGTGCATGAGAATACATTAGATTAATAATTAATTAAAGAGTAATTAATTATTAACTAATACATGATAACTCTAACCTTCTTTTATGATGAACTTAGGGAGTAGTTAAAAACTCTAAAAATAATCATAATGTATTATGGGTCTCGACAAACAAGGCCTAGTAAGGTACCCATGTACAAACAAAAGATCTCTATAATGCAAAGTAATAGAGAAAGCCTTATGGGAAAAACTCTACTCCAAAAAGAGATGAAAACCAAGTGAAGGACTAGAGAAGCCTCCAAACAAGAGTGAAGGACGAAGAAGCCTCCAACACAAAATTGTCCCAAAAGATAGAAACAAAGGATGAACAAAAAAGAACACCACTGGAGCATGAAGAAGCTACGAACATTGTCGAAGAATGATTGTTGTAATGCCGAAACAAGAACCTCCCCTAAAACAGATGATAATCAAGATCAAGAAGACAAGAATCTGCATGAGTGTTTCCAACAACACTACTCGAATTAGATGGCAAGCAAAGACAAAACACTTGGAACTCGAAGATACAAATGGCAAAGGTACCAAAAAGTTTGAAGAGCTGATCATGTGAAAATGGAAGTTTGCCTTTGAAAATAGGAATGCAAGAGTGTCCATATGGTAAGTGATCCATCTCATCGAAATGTAGCAGCTGCATTCGAAAGTACATAGGAACAAATATTGTATACATAGCTCACTCCAACGCAAACCCAAGGAAGCATTAGCACCAACAGTAGAAACCCTCCATAATGCTGAAAAGGGAGAGGTGTGACAGGTACACTGAAATTGAATGCCAAAAAGAAGTGCATGAAGAAGAATCAGGAACATTTGAACGTGCAAACATGAAAGTACCAACACATATAAAGGGTGTCCAAACAAAAGGAACACACACATGAGGTTGTTGTGGAAGGGACACACATTTGACAAATGTATGATGGCAAACAAAGGTAAAACATCAAACCCCCCATGACACTTTATAGCATAGTACGAGTATAATAAGGCACAAAGTGATGTGCAAGATCCCAATAATGTGTAATACAGTGGCATTTTATTTTGGTGCATTTACATGATAACAAGTGCATACAATGGGAGCCCATAATGTCCAAAAAAGGATTAGATGTTGAAAATACAATTCTTTGATAAAAAAAGAGGAAACTGGTAGCACCATGATAAAGTACACAAAAAACATGCACTTAAAAAAAGACACCCAAAAAGGAGTTTGGATGCAAAAGATATGGCCCGTCGAAGTATCCAAAACGATAAACGAACAACACTGAGAAAACAAAATTTTGGAAAAGCCCAAAAATCCAAATTGGAAACCACCTACACCAACACGAAGAGCACAAATTTCTACCCCGTTTCAAAAAAAATTGTATTGAAAAATATCGCTGTATGATCGAGATATGGCCTTTGGAAGATAAGATGCAAAATTGAAAAGTCCAACGAAGAAGGGTTGAGTAGGGCAAAAAGCACTCCGCCAAAACTAGCAAAACTACCTCCAAAAAATAGAGGTTCGCCAATTTAGAGGTGCATGGAAAAAAATCCAAGTATAGTGCGTTTATTTTGCAAAAAAAATGCAAAAAATGAAATAGTGCATTATTGATGAATGTTCACATTTGCCTCCATGATTAAATTTTTTTGATTTGATTTATGAAAAATCTACCTACTGTTTGTAGACAATAACAGAAACCCAAAAATATTTTGATGCAAAGAAAAAAACCCATAATTTTTTTTCGATCCAACAAGCAAAAGATGAAAAAATAATTTTTTTTTTAACCTTCAACCTGCAGAAAAATGATGCGTGACACCTTTCAACCTGCAGAAAAATGATGCACGATGTTTTTTGGACAACAATTTTCTTCAGATTTACTCAAAATATGCAAAATCTAAAAGATACCCAAATGAGATTTCGACCATGGTTACGAAACCCAGAAATCATTTTTCCTACAAATAAGTGGAAGCTGGAATTCTGAAGCAAAAATGAAAACGGTTTCGAAAATTCGCCCACTTCCAAAAATTGCAAAAAGCGAAGGGGATTCAGATTTGAAGCCTGTAACCGTTGTTGAAGAAAAAAACCTCATAAATCGAGAAGGGGTTCGTTGAATCCACGCTTTGATACCATGTTAGAATTGTGAAACAAACACAAAACCACGAGCCATAGGATAAAAATAAATAAAAATACACCTTCTATGCAAGAGATTTGCAAACAATATATGCAATATTCCTCAACAAGAAAATACTTATAGAAGCAAGAGACTATCAAAAGATATGGAAGCTCGAGATATAATTACAATGAGGGTTGAGTGCTTATAAGAGCAAAACCCTAAATGAGAAAGGGATCAGATCATGACAAGTGGCAACATCACATGAGATGAGACAATGATCTAATATTAACTCAACTAATAAAACATAAAAACACTCCTAAGTTTAGCTTAAGTGCATGAGAATAAATTAGACTAATAATCAATGAAAGAGTAATTAATTATTAGCTAATGCATGATAACTCTAACATAAGCTACCAAGCATGCACTATTGTGGGTTATGGATGTATCATCTCTATTTATAAGTTGACACGGTGGAATGAAATCAACCATGTTGTGATGGTTGCTTGAATCCCTACCAAGTGGTTTGTTTTGTGCGAACCATCTATTTTTTTTCCTAAATTGAAATTTTGATAACTTTCAAAAGTATAATTCAAAAGCATCCACTTGTCTTCAAGAACTTAAATACAATCTTGTCTAAGATTTTTAGAAACCTTGACTATTTTATAGCCTTTTGTTTTTAAAGTGGAATGATTTTGAAGAAGGGATTTTGTGATCTTGTGAGTATATGTTTAGTCTATTAATGTTGTAGAGGATAAAATGTTGTGGAGATTGAAATTAAAGTACATAAATCAAAAGAGATTCAACACAAAACACAAGCTTTGAAGCTCAAAATCTTGGATCAAAAGATGGCAATTCGATTTTTTTTACCTTGCAAGCATAAAATGGTCACCTAGTGGTTGAAGGGTGATGCAACCTTTGTGAGCAGCAATTTGATTGTGAAAATTGGTGGTGGATTGGTTGAGCCACCTCCTTGGGCAACAAATTGGTGGTTTATTGGAGCAGGGGGACTTTTTGCCGCATCAGGGACTTTGCGATGGTGTTTTCCAACTGAGTGGTCGTTGTAAGTGATGGGATAGTTTCATTGCCTACGAGGAGTTTAGCACATGGGTTAGCAAGAACCTTGAGCTTCATAGGAGATATGACTATTTGCCTATGCCTAAATCCCTAAATAGGCATAATAAATTAAAAACCAAATGTTTTAATAATAAAAACTTGCAGATGTACCATATGATGTTGATGGTTGATGCTAGCTCGTACTCAATTGCATAGATTGATGACCACTTACATTTGCAAATTGAATATACCATCAAATATTCCTTGTTGGTGCCAATTGTACACATACTGACAATCACATATCGGTATGAATTGTATGGATCCATATGAACATACGATAAACCAACCTATAGATTCCTTCAAACCCTAGTAAAATGATTGGAAATTTTCTAGTGTCAAAATTTAAAATTTTATATATGAAAAAGGGGTTTTTGGGCCTTTTGGATTCAATAGTTGGTCCATTTTGTCCCAAAATGCACCAAGCAAAAGCTTATGTTCAAATTACCTTCAAATCTAAGAAGGGGTTTGTAGATTTGGAGCTTTGATACCATGTAAGAGCTAATAGTAAGTTGACTTGCCCCAAGATCACTTGCAACACCAAAAATAGCCTTCCACAAGAGATTAGAGCAAGATAATAAATTGCATGATATGGATGCAATACTTATAAAAAATGGATCAATGATAGTACTTACCCTACATTATATAATGTGCATAAGGCCTTGTTTATATATTGGCAAGGTTGAGCGATAGGATAAGACAAGATTGTGAAAAGTGTTCTAATTTGATGCCATGAGACAACTAAAGATAAGATCACATGACAACTATAGACTTCTAGAAAGATTTCTAAACCCTTAAGTAAATGTAACATGTGAACATGTATGAATATGCCCTTAAAGTGAACTAGTTAGATAATATACCTTGTTCACACCAACAAATACAAGTTGCGTATATTGAAAAGCTTTGTTGAATTTTGGTATTACAATGTTTGTATTTATTGCATATCTTTTTACTTTAATTTTGCTAGGGTTTATCTTATAGGGTGTAAGTTTTTTTGAGGATATTGTCACTCTCCCATGCCTTACATGAGTGGTCCTATAGATTGATATGTCAATGGACAAGAGTTTTAAGTGCTAGACATTAATTCAATTGCATACATTTGGATCTAAGCTCACACATTGCCGCTCAAGGAGGGACAAATTATCAAAGTGATAGTTTGGGACAAAATTATGAGAAAATAAAAAATAAAACCGTCATTTAGTCATGGACATAAAGTTTGGACCTCTAAAATCCACTTCGAAAGGCCAAAAATTGATAATAAATTCTAATATTGTTTCCGAGATAATTTCCATCATTGTACTCCCTATTGCCACCCAATTTGTCCCCATCTATTCATAATAGATGATTTCTTGGATTCTTATAGTGGAATACTTCATATTTCCTTCTAGTATTTTAATTTCTTCAAGTGGTTGGTTGTGTATAAGAACACACTTGAAAGAGGATAGAGTAGTTTCATAACAAAATATATCTTCACCGAGACTACCTTATTTATGTAAATGAATCTCACAAGTAAAAAATGTTTCATTTACATTGCAATATATCTTTGAGCTTATTAGATTAAATTTCCTTTGTTAATATATGCTAATTTTAAAACATAACAATTCTTTGTAATTTACTATGTTTGTGATATTGATAAAAGTGAGTTTTGAAAGGGTCCAAACCCTTGTACAATAAAACAACTAACATGCAAATAGAACAAGTAACATGAGATATAGGACAAATGAAACAACCCAACAAATCAAAATAGGGTGAGACACAATTGTCGCTAAGCTACAAAGCACAACAACAACCAAAAAGTAAAAAAAAAAATAGTTCCTCAGGATCGAACCTAGACAATGGTAGACCCAACCCAATTCAATCTCATACCCTTCACTCTAGTATGAGATTGGGAGACAAAATTGAGAAGACCTTTTTTTCACCATTGTAGAACTATCTAGGAAAAATTATCATCTAATCCTTATAACATGGAGAAGGGGGGTGGGCTTCCTCCATAAGGGGCTTGTCTATATGCACAATAGGAACAATGGAATTTCAAAGCGGAGTAGCCAAACATCAAACAACCACATCACAAGTAGGTTGAGTTAGATCTAAAGTAATAGCAAGTTGAGTTACTAGTGTAGAAGGTGGTTGGGACTCAACAGTAAGAGCCATCAAAGTAGTAGGGGTGGGACTCACTAGAGTCACACTATTTAGATGAGATTCAACAACTTGAGAAGTCTCGTCATCTTGAGAGAAACCATCAACTAGAGAGTTGGAGGCATGAATATTCAAACGATTTTTTGTTGACATTCTTCTACCACATTGCTATGCCATTCCTTTGGGGGAGTGGACAATTGATAGCTAGGTGGTCAATGGTAAAACATCATCTACATTTGAAGGGGAGACCCTCATAGTCAAGTGACTAAGTCCAAGGTTTATCCCCAACTATCAAAACCACATCTCCTTGAAGAGGCTTGGAGACATCAATATCCACTAGAATATGGACAAATGTAGAGAGTAACCTATGTAGGAAGTGGTAGAGTCAAAATTTAAGAATTGACCAATAGAGTTGTCTATGGACTCATGGTAGGAATATCCCCAGAGCTAGAGAGGAAGATTCAAAAGGCGGACCCACATAGGTTTAACATTGAGAGGTTCATAAAGGGGGTTGAATAAAGTAGTCCAAGGCTTGATCAAGAGAGAGTGGTCTCCCACATCCACAACTTGCAGTCAATCACCAAATCATTCTCCTTTGAAGAGTAAAATGATGCAATGAAGAAATCCTTGACACAAGGGAAGAGCTTGATCTTGTCCTTAATTATGGGCTTCCAAATTCAATACTCGTTTGTGCAAACTAAGAAGGGAAGGCCAAAAGTTATCAAATTTTCAGACCAAGCCCCTACATAGATAAATATCTTCATTTTCAAGCACATCTTGTCCACAAATTACCATTGGGGAATATTTTGTATAGGGAAGGGGCCATAATTTATCTCATAGAGGGTGAGCAACACCCTCAAAATTAATAATGTTAATAAAGGGCCACTAATGACTAGCATATGTAATTGCTATCTCGCAACACTAGCACGGTGGGCACTCGAAGAAACAACAAACTCTACAATAGAGGCAAAACTAGCCTTGGAAGTACCACTATCCCCAAAAATATATTGAGCAAGGTGTAGAAGAACCTTGTTAGAATCCATGAGTAGGCCGATCATACTAAGGGCACCTAGGCAACTAACACTAAGTTTGGGAGATGGGCAACCATGACCAAAAAATCGACAGGGGTCCTATGTTAGTGAATAGTGAAGCAAATATGGTAGTGTGAGAGAAGCTCCAGGCATGAGGGATTTATTGAAAGCGTTGCAAATGAACTAATGCCCCCCCCAAAATCTTGAGTAGAGGCATTGGGAAAATCACCAACCATGAAAGGAAGATAAATATCTTCAACATGTACTCCGACGATTGAAACATATGATGGGGTGACCAAAATAGAGAGATTATTTTTTGAAAAAGATCTAGATGTAGTGGACTGGAGAGATGGGATAATGTGTTGTCCCCTTGATTTCTAATCGAATCTAGATCAAGAATGGAATGAGGGCATCATTGTTGTTTGCATAACATGCCCCACTTTTTTGGAGAAAATCAAGGAAACCCTTTTTGAAGTTATAGGGGTCTTTAAATGCTTTGATTAGGTTTTTATGAAAGACTTTTGCATTTTACATATGTTTATAGGCTATGAATGGTTGATTTAAAACATTTATTTTGGTTTATGAGTTTTTTCTTGTGGTTTTCAATTAGTGTTTATCGTCCATATTTGTCCACTAGTTATGCTTTATGTTTCCATGGCTAGTCCTTTTTGTTTACATTTTAAATATGACAAGGGCTTAGTGTTTTGTTGGTTTGTGGAGCTTGATCAATCTTTTTGGAGTTTATATTTTGGCCACTTTGTTCAGTGCGGTTTCTTCCCAAATTAATTAACTGTTGAAAATTTGAATAAAATTTGATTGCTATTGTTTGTGGATGTAGCCCAGAAAAGGGTGAACCATGTTGAATTTTTGTGTCTCGCCTTTATGAATTTCCATTTATATTGTTTTGTTGCATTTAATTGATAATTTTAATTCCTCATTCCTATCAATAAATCTTAATAGGTTTAAACCCTATGCCTTATGTTCTATTTTAGTGTTGATAATTTTATTTTAAAAGCTACCCTTTATGTTTAATTTTAGTTTTGCACCATTGTATTTTACCTTTTGGGGACATTGCAATTGAGGAAAATGGCAAAAGGAGGTAGCTCACAACATTGTATACCCCTATTTTCCTCCTAGCCATTGATCTATCATTGATCAATGCTTAGATGGGTTATATCTTAGTGAACCTTGTTTCAAGCCCACACAATTTTATTTTATTCAAACATTGTTACAAATAGTTTCCAACCACTCAAATGGTTTTGTTATAATGCAATGGTGATTAGTTACCAGTTCTATGGCCAATAGTTAATTGTCCCAATTGGTTAATACATATTTTTTGCAAGCCCATAATGATTCACTTTATTACTGTATATGTATAATATGTGTTATCTTGTAATTAACTTTGACAAAGCAATTAAATCACTTGGGTAGTTGATTTATCATTGATCAAAAGCTAGTGGTATGATATTGTCACCTTTCAATAGTTATGAATGAGTTCAAAAAGGTAAGAGAAAAGTTTTTAAGTACATCTAAGTTCAACGTGTCATGCTTTTATTAGTTAGAGAATGTTTGTGTGGGTGCCTATGTGGGCCTCTAGGATAAAATAATGAATCAAATTTTGTTGTGTAGTTAAAATACATGATTTTGTGGGCCCACTTGATTTTTTTTAGCATATGAACATTATAAGTATTATAGAACAATTTAGTTATGTGTAAAGGAACACTTTACATCTTTGGGTTTGGCCATTTAACCCTTGACCATGTTGGAAGTGGAATTACTCTGAGATGTCTTTTATGACTTGAAATGCAAAATTAAACTTTTTGACTTGAATGAGTGATATATATATATATATATATATATATATATATATATATATATATATATATATATATATATATATATGCAATGTGATTACAAAGCTTTAGAACAGAGAGATTGCTTTTAATGACTTCATCAACCAAAACATGAGTGGCTTAATAAACCATATTAAAGTATAATGTAAATTGTTCAAATGATGCTCACTGAACAAATTTTTTAATGGTTTCTTTTACACAGGACAACAAGCACAATAATACCAGGTTGAACTTTCCTTATGACAAATTTATCACATTCATACATTGAACATTTGCATGACAGTTTTGAACAATTAAACTTTGAACTTTTAGACAACTTGAAATGATGCAAGTGTATCAAAGAAATCATAAAATCTCTACAGAACAAAATGATATTCATTAATTCCAATTACACAATGTACTGATTGCAAAAGTATAAGAAATAATAACTCTCACTCAAATCCAAATATGATTCTCTGTTTTAGAAAAACCAGAGACAATGCACAATAAAACCCTTCTTTTATCACTTTTTCAAAACTTCAAATATAACTCTGTAAAAACCCTTCAACAACACTCTGTTCTCTTCTCCAAACCACCGACCGAATAATGTTTTCAAGCCATACATTTATACAATGTAGAGTGTCTGCAAAAAACTTTCAAAACCCTCGAGTTTAGGGTTACAAAAATGTAACTGAAAAATACAATTTAAACAAACTGTCAATTATTTCCATAGCCGTTTCCTTAATATTTGTTTCAATTTTTTTTTCAAAGAACAAGATTCAAAATCTTTTCAAACAACCAAAAGATTACATTTTTCACCTTTTTCACTTCGAAGAAACAAGAAGAATGTTAAGATATTACCTTTGTTATCTCTCAAGCTGTAACTGTAATCTCTTCATGGTGGTGCAAGGGTTAATTGTGTTTACAAAATGAAACAAATCTTTTGTTTACCCAATTTCTTCCTTCTCATCAAAACCCCAAAACAGAATGAATGAAATTTGAAAACCATAAAACATATCACAATAATTTTGGAATCCATGTATAACCGACACAATGATGCATTAAATGAGTGCCAAATCATAAGCCACACGTGCTTTCCAGGACATCGTGTCAATATAATCAACATGCTCATTGAAACAATAATATTGTCACTGCCATGTAAGCAAACCAAATTTAATACATATGTCGACAACTCAAGTCTTCAAATGACGTTGTATATTGACCGCTGTACAATGTATAAGCTCGATAATACTTACCATGTCTCCCCAAAGTGTTGTGAAATATACACTCTTAAAATAAATAGTATGTGCAATAAAACCCGATATAATATTGAACCCATGTAAAATGTGAAGGCCCAAGTGTATGTTGAAATACACTTTATATGAAGTGATATGGTAAGTCCAAGCAATACCATTGCTTATTGCCTTTTGTAAACAGATGCAATATATATATGTATTATTGAGTAAAAAATGAACTCCATGTAATGAAAATCTTATGCAACTATATACAATAGCCAACTCATGAATACAAATCTGACTGTGTATCAATACTAGGTATAGCATGAAATATAGCTTGAAAGAGCCCTGTGAGAAAGCAATACACCTCATGTGAACTAAAGCCAAATGCCATAGAGCCAAAACCATATTATCTTCAATATGAGTAGTGATGTAACCGAGCAATCACCTGTATACGTTTGAATAGAATTAAGTAAGAACTGAAAGACATCATGCCAAAATGAGTCCCATATGATTTAGTATCAAAACGATATAATGATCAAACATATAAAGTGATATCACCTGAAAGCCAATACCATAACCCAACACTTGTATAAGCACGATAACCTTTATCTGCACATGAAGATCAACCTAATCAGTACCACATGATATAAAAAATATGGATGTAAACCAATAATGCCAATGTCAAATGTCAATATCAATCACGAAGATGCCAAACCAAATCACAGTTTTGACATCAAGGACAAATAACAAAAGAGAAGTTCGTTCAACAGACCATAGATCTTGTCATGAATAATTTGAGATGTGGATGATAGATGAAACTTAACCATAAAAATATTTATAGAAAACTACCAAGGAATGAAGGAAATCAATATGGATTGTTAATTAACATAACATGTCATGATCTTACATACTTTGGTAAAATGAAAAAAAACATATCGGACAATGACTTTAGCTACACTATAATTAACAAATTTTAAATGATATGATCGAGCGATCTTTTCTTAAGGGATGCCTTGCTTATTATTTCACAATATTATAGGATAAAATTAATGTTGGCATTCTCCATTTGTATCTTTGGGGCGATTTAATTTAATGGTTCTTGATATCATAAAAAGATAATTAGTAAACATGTCAAAGAAGAGTCTCATTCACTCTTGGATTGAAACACATGGTGTACCACCTTACCCTTCTCCCATTTCGTTGATGCCATTGATTTTGAAAGTGATAAGTCTATATTGTTGATCACCGCAAAAAAAAATCAATAACAAAAGTGCTAAGCAAATATAGAAACATTATTATAGATGAACACATAAAAGAGCTTACAATCATATATCACATTATGTAATTGTTGATCCCTACTCCTTTAGAAATAACTATAACACTACAAGAGTGGAATGTAGTGCAAATCTTTGGATTGGTAATGATCAACATGATGAATGAAGAATGCCACATGGTCCTTGCTTTCTGCAATATTTTCCATTCTAGCATGGTCCACATAGATAAAAATGCAAATAAATTTGACTACAAATTTTTAAGTAGAAATTTTTCTATTATTATATATAAAATGAAAACTTTTAGTTGTAAGACTTGAGTTATGATCTTGACCTTTAATTGTGATATGAAAACATCAAATCAAGTTTGTATGACATAAACATGATACAAAATCAAGATGAGAGATGAAAAGTTTGTAATATAAGAAATTTGGTTTTTTTATTAAATCAAAGGGAAGTAATCAATGTAACATTGAAATAATTTTTTTTTATATGATTATGAATCAAATTGGATTTTAATATGCATAAGGGAAATTTAATTAATGCCACGAGGATCAAAAGAAATGTTTTGAGAGGTGTTCCATTAGAATTTGATACTTTTTCTCTTCATGTAAGGCTATTATTAGATAGTTGGATCATACTAGACACTAATCTTGATGATTGGTACTTATCTTCAACAAGTATGGATAACTAATATTGATTTGGAGTACCTTTTGGAGCTATATTGCTAAGCTAATTAAATCTTGAGGTAGATTAATTCTAGAATTTGTGAGAATTTAGATGGCTGGTTATACGCCTACTTGGAGAAGGATTTGGGATGCTTAAATCCCAAAGAGCATATTGCCACCATAATTGAGTGAAGAATTATCACTAAAGGGTTTGGGACATTAGATTTTTTTTAAACAAATTGGGGGTAAACACTTTTGATTGGAGCTATGAATTGATGAGGTCATAGACGAGGGACCTCATCCCCAACATGAACACTCAGTTATAGCACCCCAATAGAAATTTGAGCCTTGGTGAGAAGAATCACAACACCATGATTTGATATTATACTATGCCATTATCGACACAATAAGTTTTCTTGATTCAATTATGTACTCATAGATTTATTTATTCTTGAGAAATGTAAATGCATTAAAATATTGTTACCTATTAAACTTGTTGTACTAGAAAACTTAGTATGAAAAAATTATTATGATTAATTGAGAAATCTAAATAAACTGAGTGGATTGAATTTATTAATAGTTGAAAACTAGTTTTATTGAACTCTTTGTAAAAAAAATATTTTGATTTTTAATATATAATTTTTTCTTTTTCTTTCATGTTCCCTAGTATCCAAGCCAAGTTATAATATTCTATGTTCAAATCTATAATTCATCAAAGTGTGATAGATTTGAATTGATTAATTCATAATACATCTTTTGTATTGAAGGCAACAAGAATTTTGTGTGTTCAAATTGGGTATGTAATATGCTAGTTTTCCCCCACATGTCTTCACAGTTGATGTGTTCCTAGGAGATTGCACCATCTTGTGTTTTTGATTATGTAAAGATTGGTCAAGCGAGAATTGGTTTGATTATATTATTTTTAAAATTTTGATTTTTAATATAATTTTTTTCTTTTGCTTTCATGTTCCCTAGTATCCAAGCTAAGTTAAAATATTCTAAGTTCAAATCTATAATTCATTGAAGTGCGATAGATTTGATTTGTGTGATTCATAATACATCTTTTGTATTGAAGGAAACAAGGATTTTGTGTGTTCAATTTTGACATGTAATATGTTAGTTTTCCCCTATATGTATTCAAAGTTGGTGTGTTCCTAGAAGATTGCACCATCTCGTGTTTTTAATTATGTGAAAATTGGTCAAGCAAGAATTGATTTGATTAGATTTGTTTGATTTACATAACCATATATTGGTATAGGATAATACTATTAAAGACTTATTCTATACTTTCTCTTTCCATTGGTCTTTGCATTTTCTTTAATTTATTAGTGTAGATTAGGCTATATTTAGTGTGTATTAAGTATGTTGTACATTTTTGGGAGTGTGTATTAATCTCTTACTCATGCTTCAATTCAATTTGACTATGGTCGCCTATACTTCACCACCCAATTGGAGCTTCAAAAATAATATTGATGGAAATCTTTGGCATTTATTTCCTTGTACTACTACAACTCACATCGACTATATGTTTGCGGTCTCAGTTTGCATTTTTCACTCCTCCTTGGTATCTTCTCTTTGTGGGTTGAAACCTATGTTGAACAATAGGATTCACTTCAAATAGTTGGAGGAGCCAAAAGTGGTTGCTTTGATTGGAGCCTACAACAAGGACAAGTTGAGGAATGCTTTCAAATTCAACTGTGATAATGTTGAAAGGGTGATTCGACATGTTATAAATGTTGATTTTTAATGGATCCCATGTGTTTTTATTCCTATTTAAAAATAGCTTCAAATTTCCTATCAAATGCTATGGATCTATTGAATTGCCAAGTCTTGCTTCATATGCTGTGTCAAAAGTATGTTCAAGGGTCGATTTTTAGTGATGCCCAAATGTTGCAAGCCATCGACCAATACAATTAGATAGAAGGAATATTCCCCATTGGAGGTACATTTCCAATTATTTTCTCAACTCATCCTCAGTTATCAAATGTACTTGTAGTGCTATGACTCTAGGTTTTCAGAAAAATTGCAATCTTGCCTTCAAAAATTCAGTTATGTCTTGTGGCCATCTATTTTATTAAGAGCTCCTACAAAATGCAAAATCTACTTTTTATCCTCTATGCCTGTTGTTGAAACACTCCCCTCCCTATCCTGTAAAAGATTCAAAGCTTCTCAAGTTTCTTAATGTTTAGTGTGCAAAAGAACCAATCCTCAACGATCAAGATAGTAACTAGTTTTGCTATATTGTGTCATTTTGAGTTTTTGTCAATGCTTGTAGATAACATCTTGGATTTGGTGGCTCATACTATAGTGGTTTTTTGTGCTTGATTATGTTCTCTTTTCTTAGGTTGTTGCTTTGCTACTTCACATATGTAATACTGCTACTTTTATAATATTAATATAATTATAGGTGGTCTCCACCTTATCAAAAAAATATTAGGCTAGGTTTAGAGTATATATTATTTTCCCTTGTTCATCATGCAAACACTAATAAATAGAGAGTTGTTGAGACCCTCTTTTTCATTATATAACAAATTTATGGTAATTTTAAATGAGTAGACTAGTAGTCTTCTTGAGTGAAATAATAAACAATGACCTTTGGATTACCCAAGCATGCCTAGACTAGGTGATATAAACCTTGGGGAAGAAATTCCTTATATGAATGATTTGTTCTAGTCAAATTGGTATGTTAAAACAAGCATAAAAGAAATAATGCTAAGAGGGTTTGATCATATGATTTATATTTTTTTATTATATTTATAATAGTCTATAAATATAGCTCAAGTGAGAATTTGATATAAATAATAAAAATACTTAACTCCTTAAAAGCAACAACTTAGAAATTACTACTAGAAGTTGAATAATGGAAGACCAAGAGTCCCTAATTAGAATTCCACCTTAGATGTCACTTTGGGTATTTGAAAGTGGGCCTCTCCAACAAAGATTATTTTAGTGACAAATCTTTGTCATTTGGTGAATAGTTTATATTGGCCAATTCAAAATTGGCAAATACATTGCAACCAACAGGGTGGCCAAATCACTCAGATTTAATGAGTTATTGGTCCAATGCATTTCAATTTTCCATCAATTTATTTTATGAGGCATATGTAATTAATAATTTCTCCATAACAAACTACGTGTTTGCAATGGTCTAATTAATATTTTCGCTTGGAATTTCAGAAGCATGTATTCAGTCACCCACATATTTGCTAATACTATTAAAATGATATTGTGTATTAGGACACATTTCCCCAACAACATTAAATGTTCACTACATGTGAGGATCCATTTCACCAATAACATTAAAAATAATTGTGTATGAAGACCCGTTTCACTAATAACATTAAAAAATAATTACGTATGAGGGTCCATTTTGTCAATACTATGATAACTCCATGCTAATATTAGGTCCACAATCACCTTGAAAATTATAATGTATGTATTATTTTGAGGTTTTATTTTCCCAACATTTAAATATATTTCTGTATAATCGTGTGGGATTTGCCAAATTTTCACTATACTATTTAAAAATCCCATGGAATTCACCAAATATATTGATATAAATACAATCGAAACTTTGATTTATTTTAACATATTTTGTTTAGTTATGAACTTGTGAGCTCTCGATTTGGATCATAAGAAAGTTACAACTACAGACATTATTGCATTAACGAATAGCGAGTAAGTGAAAACCTAAAAGTACGTGATCATTTCTTCATAGTGTTATAAGATTATTTATATCTTTACCATTTTTGGTTCATTCTTACTGATGATATTGAGTAGGGAATGAGATACATCTAGGACCCATGGATCTATATTCTATGATTCCTTCTTAAACAAGAAGACTTTTTGGGTAGCTTTTATTTCATGAGAGATGTCGAGTAGGAACAAGAGCAAGAGTCCTCAAGGTGGTGAAGGGAGGCCATCAAAACACAAAAAACATAAAGTTACCATAATGTTGTACTTTGGCAGTGTTTCTGGTCCATTAGATCAAGATGGAACTCCATCATCAACACTTGCACCAAATATTAACAAAAAAGGAAATACCTCAGAGGAAAATCATAATGAGCTAATTGAGTTGGATCAAGATGACAATGCCACAAAAGATGTTCCAAGGGATACCCAAGGTATCTAGAATGAGTTAATTGACTTGGATGAAAATGTCGATGTTGTTGATGATGTTGTTGCAAGGAAGGGGAAAAGAAAAGGCAAATAAAAAATGGGGTGCAAGTGGCATATGACAAGGAATTTTTAGATTGATTGGGTGTCAAAAGTACCCATTCATTGAACCAATATAGAATGTAAAAAAAGATGAACCTCCAAAAAAATGCAAGTGTAAGATTTGTAGCTGGAAATATAAGGGACACAAAGTTGCAGCTAAAATTTGACACTATAGAAAAACATATCAGTAAAATTTATGAAAAGCAAATCATAGACAAAAAGGAAAAATAATAATAAGATGTAAATCGAAGGAAGAATTTCTTTATGTTAAGCATGCCCTGGAATATGATGAGCATATGGAAAGAAAGGCGAAACTTACTAAATTTGGATGTTCTATTCAAGCTCAATTTGGATAAATAATGCCAGGAGCACAACTGGAAAAAATTGTTCAATTGAGTGTTTTTTTTCATATTTTGACCAGAGGGTGTCCTATGACAGACTACCCAAAATATAATTATTTATTATTTTTTGGGCATTCCTATCTTTCCTAGCACACATTGGTCAATAAATTGTGGATGGGAATGGGTGAGTTGTCTTGCTAAGGTGGGAAAACAGAATTTATAGGAGAAAAATAAAAGAGTCAACATTTATTGCATTATCTTTAGATGAGTTACTATGGTAGGTAATACTTCTTGGATATGTATGCATGTGTATAGTGTACACAAAAATGTCTGCCAACCTCATTTACTCTATGTTTATAAAATGAAGGAGAGTTTGACATCACAAAATCTATTTGAGCTAGTTAAGACATCTTTGAATGAAATTGAAGGTATGGATGACTTCACAATTACCAAAAAGTTGGTGTGTAGGAGTTGATGGAGCTTCAATAATGCAAGGTCATAGGAGCAGTCTTTGCGTAAAGTTACAAACTACTTGTTCATCATAAATGATTTTCATTCATTGCATGACCCACATAATGAATTTAGCATTTAATATTGTAAGAAAGTTTCCTTCAGTATCAAAAGTTAAAAATCTAGTCTGCGAGCTCTATACATACTTCTGCCGAAGTCCCAATTAGTTTGTGGAATTTCAAAATTTTTCTGAGGGAATAACCGCAAGAAACAAGCTTCTTAAGGATGTTGATTCTAGATGGATCTA
Organism: Sequoiadendron giganteum; assembly: GCA_007115665.2. Lineage (NCBI taxonomy): Eukaryota > Viridiplantae > Streptophyta > Pinopsida > Cupressales > Cupressaceae > Sequoiadendron > Sequoiadendron giganteum. The sequence goes on from CM021103.1 coordinate 12,534,824, forward strand.
CTTGCATGGACCAACACAATGATTTTTTTTCAGAATATCAATCCTTGATTGGAGTAATGCATGAACATCACCACACAATAGACAAATCTCCTGACCTCTTAACTATGTTAAGCGATTTAGAGACACTCTTAACTTTATCTAGTCTTCTCCCCATGCTGGAGGAAATGAAAAATCTTGTGAAAAGAACCCAATAAAGGACTATGTATATTTCATAATATAGTAAACTACGTAAAATGACATGTATGACCCTCAATAATCTATATCTATCAGATTATTCATTTGAAAGTTCAAAATTTAGAACTCGATAGTTAATTACATATTTGAACAATCCTAATAATTTTTCACAATTTAATGCGAGCAAAGAGTTATGTGTCTTTGTACATGGATTTGAGATATCGATGCAATATTGTATGAAGGTCAGGCACTCTACCAGAGAAGTAGCTATTACAAACGAAGCTTTTAACGACATTCTTAATTCTATATGTACTACTTTAAAAGGTTTTGCAAAATCTCTTTCCTTAGAGATTATAGAACGATTCCCTCAAGATGAACTACTTTAATCCATGTCTATTGTGCATCCTCAATTTTGGGTCTACCATTTATCAACCGATTATCATAGGAGAGTAACTACCTTGATTGAACTTTTTCTGAAAAGTTTAGAATTCAATGGACAACAAATAGAAAGAATTATAAGTGAAACTAAGCTTGTAAAGAAACTTGGCCATTTTGCAATAACTATGATCAAACAATTTGACTCCTTGGAGAATCCATCATTAACAAGGCTTTGGGAAACCTTAGGTTAGAGTGAATATTGTGTGATTCATTATTGAAATATTTTAAACTTGCTGAATATTTCAAACCATGATATTGGGTTCGGTGGAGGATGAGACAATTTTTAGTGCATTGGGGTTTTTAAATCAAAGATAAGAAACAAACTAGACAAGAATTTAGAAAATTGCTTGAGGATGTATACAACTAGGTACGATATCCAAAGCTTTCCTTTTGAAAGGGCACTCACAATCTAGAAGTCCATACGTGAAATAAGAGGGTTGTACAACACTTCAAATCTTAGTGGCAGTGGCACAAATGACAATGACCCAATGAATGTTAAGATGTAGTTACACAAATTTATGTAGGGCGAAGAAAACAGAGAACATAATCAGAGTCAAGATGACTCTCAATCTCATTGTGAAAGTGAGGATCCAAAGGTGAATTGGAAAATGCAAGGGATTTAGCAATAACTAGGTATTTACATTGTATTTCATGAATCATATTCCAAAATGTCGATGATATTTTATATTGTATTCCATGAATTAGATTGAATAAATTAAAGTACTACTATTTTCCATTGTTCTAATGTAGAATCTAAATTTTAAACATTGTTTTCAAATTGGTTAATTAATTATTAAACACATTTTTTAATTTCCATTTATTAATTAACATATTATTAGTAATTTCATATTTTTATTGTGTCATACTGATAAGTTTTACATGCACTCAATGATTCAACTCAATGCTTAATAACAACAATAGCATATACAACATTAGCAATTGTTTAATATGCATCTAGAAGTAGAAACTAGAGTTTTTTTGAATTGAGCAAATAAATAATACAAATTATTTGAACACATAAATGAATTTGAATTTTGTATTGATTTCCAAATGAAGGAATACATAGAAGCAATGGAAAATCTTGCTAAAAAATAACTTTGTACAGAGTCGAGTTGGAAACTCATATTATCAAATCATTCTATCAGATTTTGTAGCATGCTCTAATGTCCATTTGATGGAAGTGCAATTTGTTCTAACTAATAGTATTTGACTTGAAAATTTGTTAACAATTCATAAATGAAATTGGAACTTGAATTGAATGTTTCAATCAAAGATGTATTCAAGATTATCAGTGGTTTGATGAATCCAAAAATTTCACCTCATCTAGGTTTTGCGAAAATTGGTCCAAATCAATCTTCATCTTCTTTTTGAAAGCATCTTTTTCAATGAATTACTTTGTTGTGTCAAAAACCACCTGGTAAACCAAGCTTTGTCAAGTTCTTTACCTTTTTATGTAGCTTCATCTTTTTTGCAGCTTGATCTAAAAATTCCTCTATTTCACATAGTTTTAAACACATTTGAATGATAGATGACACCTTTATTGAGGCATCAATTCGGTCATGAATTCCTTTGGATATTAGTTCATTGTCATTAGCTTTCTAGACTGTTTGCAAAATTTGATTTGTAATTTTCTCTATTGAATTCATGTTTCTGTTGTCAACTACGTATATTCTGAGCTTCCTATTATGTACTGTTAGAGAATCAATCAATTGAAAAGTTTCACATAAATGATCAATCCTCTACATTATTTCCTCCTAGATATTTTGTTTCATATCCCTCATTTTTATACAAAATGCAGTTAACCTATTTTAAGAAGACTTTATTTCATTTTTTGCTTCGCTCAATTGTACCCCCAATCTTTCATTGGTTTTTCTCCGTTCCTCCAGTTTTTGTTTTTGATTAGATAAGCAGGGAAAGGGCCCTAATCCTGTGGTTACAAATCTAGAACAACAAACAAAAATATAGGCTGGGAAGAACAACACCATCCCCCACCAGAAAACAACATCAAAATGGCATGCAGGCCAAGTAACCAAAAATGCAACCACAAAACCATCATCAACATAATAAAAAACAAAATCCCCAAATTACTCCCCAAAATAGTGCACAAACCATTTATGAGGTTAACCAAAGTCCAATAGGTACGAAACCATAACATAACTATCATTAAATAGCAATCCAAGATAATAAAACTAAGCACCGATAGATTTAGAGCAGCCATATAACTAGAGCAGAAAGATAAGTCTTGAGGCCGCACCCAACATGGCACGACGCATGAGTCCATTGGTTACCTTCATATTCTTCCACCACATGATTCCACATCATAACTAATAGAACATGCCAAAAAACCATCCACAACACAACAACACAACACCCGATCACCATGACCTCTCCAAGGGTGGACAAAACAACCCAAAATTCCAACCAATTATTGCAGATTTCAAAACATTTTGAAACCAACAGATCATGAGACAACCATCTCACAACAGTCTTAACCCTTAGAGAACCAAATCCAAATCTGAACACTGTGGCAAACTTATCACTCTTAGAACCATAATCAATGGTAGTACTAGAGGTACAAAGAGCCCCCCCTCTTCCAACTCCAATCACTAGCAGAACCAATAACAAAGCCATAGACACATGAAATACTAATGGGGTAGAGAAACCTGTACATTCCACTAGCCCCTCCACCTATGTAGGAGAAGTTTCCAAGAAAATCCTGACCATAACAACAAGGAATCACCATCAGACCCAAACTCCACCTCAAAAGGAGTGGACTCCACCTCAATAGGAGTTGCAATGGAGAAAACCTGCTAAGAAAGTATGAGCCACCACCTACACCCACAAAGCCCCTCTCCACCTCTAAAGAAGAGGTCTCCACCTAAAAAGGAGTGGCCTCCACCTCAATAGGAATACCGAACTGCAGAGACAGGAAGAAAGCAGATACTCCAACGAAAAGAGTAAACTTAGCAAGCAAGGCTAAGAGAACAAACAAAAAAATAGCTTATCCAAGACCCACATAGATGTTGGTAGTAAAACAATCATAAATATAAACCAAGACATAATGCCTTCCGAGCACAAAAACGTGGAACCCAAAGTCCAAGCCAATGACCATAACCATGAACTAGGAAAAGGGAAAGAAAAGCAACAATAAAGGATGAACTAAACCATGCAACCACAACCACAAGGCAACCCAGGAAACATAAAGAGTAGAAAGCCTCAGAGGCACTCTAGGCCATGCAAGATAGAGAAAAATAACCTAACCATTCGAGATATTGCAGGACAAAACCTCAACACCACAAGTCAGAATTAAAACCCAAGTAGAGACTCCCCCCCACTTGAGAGAAGAGACACCAACCCCTACCAAATAGTACAGAGGTGAAAAAAAGATATAAGAACAAGCCTAGATGCCCAATACAATGTCCCCATTCTGGCCTAGGAAGCAAAGAAGAAAATCCTCACAACATCGACCCTAGCCTTCAAAAACACGGGCATAGGAGAAAGCAAAAAACACCCACCACCAACATATGCCCGTAGAGAACAACAAGATCTTTGCAATCCAATAGGTAGAGCAACCAATATAGAGCCCCCAATAGCAATAGACTCTCCAAAATTACTAGCACCTAGCACAAGGAAAGAAGGCGACACAAAATGCCAACCATCTTCAATCAAAACTTTGACCTCACTATCCCCACCTTCGTCCACAACATATTTCAAATTGCAGCTCCCACCAAACAAGGAACAAACAACTGAGGCAAAATCCTTGAATCCCAAAACATCCTCCAACCCAGCAAACCCCAGGTTGATCGGGAGAAGGGTAGACAGGCTGCACAACCCAAATAAGGGAAAAAGTCTTGACAAAATAGATGCACATGAGAGAGAAAGCACTCATAACAAAAAAATAACATTAAAGTAAGCAATAGATGCCTGAACCAAAGGAAAACGAACCCTAAAACAACCCTTATCTAGAACTGAGATGCAATCAAAAGAAAAGATACCACTGAGGCCATTAGACAACAACAACAAGAGAGTTCGAGACCGAGTGTCCACAAAGCCAAACATATAAGCTTCAGATGCACCCACAAGACATGGAAACAACCAGGAGAGCTCCCCACACAAACCTAGCTTAGAAGATAGAAGCCACCGGGCCTTCCAAAGCCAAGAATTCAAACTCCCTCAACTAGTTCCCTTCCCGCTCACTCGCTCAACCATTTTTTCTTTCAATCACCTCCTCTAGTTTTTGTTCCCAATGTTTTTATTTTTGTTTCTTTTCATCCATATTGATTTGTAGTTTATTTGCTAAGACATTGGATTTCATTAGGTTTTGTTTTAACTTTTATGAAGTCGCTTTTTCATCATCATATTTATTTATGCTCTCATCCAACCTTCACTTCAGCTCATTCAATTTCAGTTCCACCTTTATTTGTTCATCCTCTTTGCTTGTAGATGTAGATGATTTTTTTTATAATTCATTGCTCTTGTTATTTGTTGCTTTCCTTTTTGCTTTCTCATTTGCTAGGTTTTCCTGTAACTTTTCTATTTGAATCTGCAACCTATTTTTTTTTCTCTTTCTTTGTAAATGATGTACACCACTTCATTGTTCTTTTTTGGTACATTGATTTTGTAAAAAAAAATCAATCAAGAAAAATCCATTTGGATACTGCTCACCTCAAATTCAAAGCAATGCATCTAATTCTTTCATTTATTTTGAACTTTGGGAACAAAAATATGTACTCCATGGTTTCTATATATGGGTCAAATATGGGTAATACCTTGGTTGTTGAAGGATATGAAGTTATAGCAGATGTACTCTTTATCATTTGCTTCCTTTATTTTTTATAGTTTTTTAATTTGTTTCTAAACTTAGCATTGTAATCAAAACATGAGGCCATAGACATAATCAAAAGCTTGAATGGCGAAGGAGTACTTGCAATGATGGGAGCATCCCTAATTATCTGATATTGAGGTTGAGGATTAGCCATTGGTGTTGTAGTCATACCAACAACTGAAGGGGTGCCTTTTGAAAATGGAAATAACTTCTTTGGGGTGGAAATTAAGGTAGTTGTACTGGTAGTTGGATTTGGACTTGTCATAATACTTTGCTTCTTTAGAATGCTTTGATCACTGTATGTCTATGTAGTATCTTCTACTGTTGGCCTCTTGTGTATAACTTATTCTTGTAGCACATGTTGACCACTACTAGTACTACTACCCACACAATTGCCACTAGTGGCAATTCTAGTTACATTAGATTCTCCATCATGTCTTGGTTGTGATTGTATCTAACCATGAGGATTTGAAGATGTAAAAAAATAAATTATTTCACCTGTCCTTGTATTCCCTTGGGATTTTTTATCATCTCCAATGCTTATAAAATTATTAGGTTTTCTAGGGCCTACCTCTATTGGCACCCAATTGACTTGCCCTTTGGAACCCAAACCACCACCTTCATAACCCATTTTTTTGGGCTCTATAATGAATGATTCATAAGGCACAACACTTGCTGAAGGTTTTGCAAATGGGGTTGCAAGCTAAGTGGAATTAACCTTGGGGGAAAATCTATGGTTAAGCGCACTTGAGTTGGAGTAGTACTGGGATGGGTGACCTCCCGGGAAGGCCTAGTGCTTCACCTATGTGAGCATCACCTAGATACAATGAGTGCTAAGTGGACCATTCATTATCATTAGAGATGGGTTCTTGCGAACCACTACTCATGAAACATGGGTCAATGAGTTTGACTCAAAAAACTACACAGTTGAATCCTGATAGCAATATCATAATTTGACTCGCTGTGGAAAATACCTCCTAATTATCAATTGATGAGCTAAAGGGGATCTATAATGAATGGTTCATAAGGCACAACACTTCCTGAAGGTTTTGCAAATGAGGTTGCAAGCTAAGTGGGCTTAACCTTGGGGGAAACTCTGTGGTTAAGCGCACTTGAGCTGGAGTAGTACTGGGATGGGTGACCTCCTGGGAAGGCCCAATGCTTCACCTCTGTGAGCATCACCTAGATGCAATGAGTGCTAAGTGGACCATTCATTATCATGAGAGATGGGTTCTTCTGAACCACTACTCATGAAACATGGGTCAATGATTTTGAATTGAAAAGCTACACAGTTGCATCTTGATAGCAATATCATAATTTGACTCGCTGTGGAAAATACCTCCTACTTATCAATTGATGAGCTAAAGGGGATCTATAATGAATGTTTCATAAGGCACAACACTTGTTGAAGGTTTTGCAAATGAGGTTGCAAGCTAAGTGGGCTTAACCTTGGGGGAAACTCTGTGGTCAAGCGCACTTGAGATGGAGTAGTACTAGGATGGGTGACCTCCTAAGAAGGCCCAATGCTTCACCTATGTGAGCATCACCTAGATGCAATGAGTGCTAAGTGGACCATTCATTATCATGAGAGATGGGTTCTTGTGAACCACTACTCATGAAACATGGGTCAATGAGTTTGACTTGAAAAACTACACAGTTGAATCCTAATAGCAATATCATAATATGAAGAATGTTATCAAAGAAAAAGAAGCTGAGAAGCATAATGGAAAAATCAATTACACATGGATACCAAATAATACAAAGAATTATTATCCCTATCAAACTCCATTAGTTAAAGAAACTATGGGGAAAAATCAAAAAGGGAAAAGTATCCATCAAAGATGTCCACAAAGGAAAAAGTAGGCTTCTCAAGCAACGTACAAAACATATCAAGTTGTTGGTCCTAATTCCATACACACTTTCGTATCCACCCATCATTGCTCATCTTCACAAGTTTGGAGAGTCAAAGATTCCAAACTGTCAACCAATCTATCTTCTTTTCCTAAACACACTCCACCATCCACGCCTCCACACATGATATCTAATTCTCACATTGGCCATGTATTGGCAACAACCCTCCATCATAAGGATTCAGAAGGCACTCTATTGCGATGTGTGCATAAAGATAAAGTTAACTCCGATATCAACATAGTAGATCAAGAATCTCAAAAGTTTCACTCAAGTGTACGTATCTTAGCAAAGCATTTTCTTCAAGCAGGATATTGATGGCACATTATGACATAAACATCTACATTGACACCACTAGGTGGTTCAACATGAGCTTGAAATATTTCACAAAAAAAATAAAAATCATGAAAATAGTAAAGGTAAAAAAACCGTCCTCCAGTGAAAATTGCATGGGCGACACTTTGGGAAAGTACCATGATGAAAAATTGGTAAATAGGTGTCATGTGTAGAATCAAGCATCTATGTGTGCCATTTTAGGAGAAAGAATCTTATCACATCTATAATAAGTTCATTCATCCATGAACCATTTATCCAATCCATTTTCATATATCTGCATCCATCTTCCAAATTATCTTGATCTTTAAAAAGTTTGGTGCACCACTTACTTATGGTAAACATCTTGACATGGGACATTTTCATTGATCCTATCCTACCCAATATTATCTAAGCCATGAAGCATTATCCAAATGAGCATCCTCTATTTGAACACCTTATCTTATCACAAGATAACCCTTGGAATCCTTTGCATGCTTACCATATCCATCCATTTGTCCGTCTATCCAAGAATCCACCCATGGCCTTTCAAACATTGCTAGACACTGGGGGCAGATATTTACATCTTGCTTCGAGAATAAATCTTGATCTATATCCTCCAACTTATGTGGTGATCCAAACATTGGCAAACAAAAAATCAAATTGGTCAAGCGTTTGTGAGCCAAAATCCAAATCACTAGCCCATGACATATTTTGATGAGAAGATGTTCCTTATCAAGAATTATATTTCATTAAACATCGATCCAAACAATCAATATCAGTCAAATTTTGTTCCAAATCGAGCTTCACAATCTTGATAAACCAAATCCAATCAATCCATCATCATCTCTGGATATCCTTCCCAATCCTCGTGTTTCGTAACACTATCCTTGCATTGTTGGGTATCCCCAACAATGTTATCATCATCAATCCATCAATTCCCAATCCTCGTGTTGCTTAACACTATCCTTGCATTATTATGTATCCTCAACAATGTTATCATCATCAATCCTTCAATCTAATCAATCAACCTTAGCTTTGTTCTCAACAAAATCCCAAAGTAGATCACTAATATCATCACACATATCCATATCCAAATCGTCAAAATCATGCGAAAATCCAAAAAATTCAAAACATATAAAAAATCCCAAAAGAAGTCAAAAAGTCAGAAAAAATTAAAAAAACATGGTATCCGAACTATGTGATCTTTGAGCTTAAACGTAGGCAAGGCCATCATTTATGAGCTCCTGAGACACAAAATCCAAAAACACTCATAAAAATTTAAAAATCCATAAAAATCCAAAAACACTCATAAAAATCCAAAAACACTCATAAAAAAGCAGAAAAAAACATCAAAAAAATGGATCTGAACTACAAAATATCTGAGCTTAAACATAGGCAAGACCATCATTGATGAACCCCCGAGACAAAAAATCCAAAAACATTCATAAATCTCAAAAAACACCAAATACATTGAAAATTGTAAAAAATCAAAATATTTGTAAAACATCTCAAAAATCCCAAAACAACCTCAAAATATTTCAAAATACCAAAAACATTCAAAAAACCCAAAATCATCCATCCCATTCCGCTTTCACCTACAATAAACTTCCACTCACAATAAATCAATCGTCACCTTCACCCTTCGGCAACACAATCAGAAATAGGTATAACAAATTGAAAGTGTGAACTCAAACGTAAAAAAAAATCTTAGGCTTAGGTCAATAGGTAAAAAAATTGGCCAACTCTTGATATTAATAGCTTATCATCTAGTCAATCTCACCATCATCTAATAACATCATGTCCTAGGATGCATCCTTCCTACAATGGACATTAACATCAGACATCACCATAGTTTAGTCTTGGCTAGAGGTATGAAGAACATTAGCTTGTTTTTTTACTTGATCTTTGTCTTGTTGATTTATCTTATTGCGCTCATTCCAATGACCTCTCGATGATGTCTATCAAAATGATTTAGAGAGAAAGGAATGGAGCATTGATCATTATATTTCGTTTGCTATGCTTGTTAGATGTTCTTGTAATATAACCTTGGTGAATACTTGCTTTATTAGGTGTTTTGGACAACTTGTTGACTATTACATTGGGAGGTTATACCTTTCCGTGTCTTGGTCCGAAATGTTCAAAACTTTTGAAGTACATCCTAGTAAGGTTTCTGTATGTTAGGTGTGAACAAGGACACTCCTATTTGTTTGTCGAGTCAAAGTCCATCTCACTAGATACAACACCATCTTGGTTGTCTATACCTTGATGCATCGTATCTATCTGGGTTATCAAAAATAAGGAAAGTTATGCTCTTTACATCCCCAATCCCTAGATAAGTAACACATCATCATTCATCATCATATCTAACAAAGCCTCAACAACTCATAGACTTGTTGGATTTCTGTATCTTCTCAGAATCAAGGGTTGATCCCTCTCATTCTTCTATCCTCTTTCACACTAACATGGTATCATTTCATCCGCAAATCGTCTGCATCCTGCATATTCATACATATCATCATAATAGGTAACATCATCCATCTCACATGCATTGCATCATCATTTAAGATGTTTAGGATAATATCGATTTGTTATTCTCAGCATCTTAGTTCATCTCATTTGCATCATCATTATCATATAGATATATACCATCCATACATCCATCTTGAACCTCATTGTCACGAGATCGACCCTCAAATCAAAATTTTCACCCGATCTCTTGAGGGGGCAATGTACCCGTGTACTTCTTTCCGCTGGGGCATTCAAAAAATCAGATATTTTTTGAATTTTGATCTCACCAGTGTTATTCTTTGAACCAACACAGCAGGTACCTCGCTTCAAAGAGGGCAAAATGTAGACACTCAAAATATCCTGATCAATATCATGCACTTGATGCTGATTAACTGACACTAATTCTTCCTCGAATAATCCTTATTTAATTAATTAAATTTCCTCCTTAAATCAGATAATGAACTTTATCAAATTATCTCATCATCTCCCATCCTAATGTTCTTCCTTTAATTAAATATATCAATATATTTAATTAAAATCCTAATGTTCTTCCTTTAATTAAATAAATCAATTTATTTAATTAAAATCCTATTGTTCTTCCATCCTTTCATTTGATTTAAATAAACCCACGCATTTATATTAAATGTCATAAATCAACTAATTTCATCCAAGTTAATTAATCCTAAATTAATTAACTCCTAATACTAATCCCCCATTCCTGTAGCTTTTAACTCCACCCTGGGGTAAGTCAACCTTGGTCAACTAACCAAGTTGTACATGTAAATCAATTTATTTAATTTATTTTCATTCAAAATGGCATATTCTTGGAATATTCCACCCACTTGACTTTTCCCTCCCAAAGGACTTTTGTCCTCTTTTTTGAGCCATCTTTGCATTGAAGGCTCTTACACGTCCTTTTTTTTGAGCCACCTTTGTATTGAAGGATCTTACACCTCCTCTTACACAAGCCACCTCTTGGAATTCATTCCTCTTACACATCCCATCTCCCAAGATGAGCTCACACATGTGTGAGCACCTCTCCTCTAAGATTCATTAGCATGTTGACAAGTGGCACAATGCCATTGGTCCAATTTTTAATCTCACATTCTCCCCATTCTTCACTCTTCAACCCTTCTTCCTTATAAAAGGAGGCCTTCTCTATTGAAAGAGGATCCACAATCTCATGCAAGGTTATTATCCACAATATCATCCACAAGTTAGATTATTATAGGCATATAATTCATCAATCATAGGTAGGTTATTGTCATTTTGCATCAAGAATCACACATTTCATTCAAAGCTTATCAAGGGATTGGGAAAGGGCTTCTTTCCACATCAAAGAAGCACCAATCCCCCCATGGGATGCTGGTTTGGGCATTAGAATAGTGTTTTCATTGTGATTTATTCAATATTTTTCTTTGTTTCCATTATTCATATGTTCAAAGAATCTCATAGGGAATGTTTGTTTACACTTGTTTATGGACTAATGATTGTTTGTTTGTTCATGTTTGAGCAGGTCTAGGCAAAGCATTCACAATATGTATACATGTATGTGTATTATGTTTATAGAAAAAGAATATTGTTGCCTGTGAGAATTATTTTATTATGTGAGTTAAGTGAATTAGATAATTAAATAAAGGAAATTGATTTACTCATAATTGGAAATTGAAGGGAATTGTTTAAATAATTGAGTTAGATTTTTGAAGAATTGTATTGTAGATTGTGCTTGAATTTTGGAATTTGGGGTGTTTTTGGTAGTTGTTTTAAAGAGGGTTTCATTGTGTAAATTGATGTGGTTGGCTTCTAGTGGCTAAGAGAGAATATTTTATACATATGGATTTTTGGTGATTTCACTTTGGAAGTGGTTTGGTAATGTTTTTTTTTTTGGTTTGGTAATGTTGTAAGTTAAGTGCAAGATGGTCAATGCCTTGCTCCATGGTTGGATTTATATGATTATGTTTTGTGTGTAATTGGTTTACGCATTTTGTTGCGTAGGGTTTACTAGTTGCAAGAAGGGGGAGTAGCTCTCAATTGGGGCTGAAACCCAAAGTGGTGTGTAGGACAACCCATTGAGGAGTTTTCTTAATCCAGTGATAACCTAATGATGAACTAGTGGGATGGGTAGATTTCACACTAAGCAAGATAATGGATGCGTCACCCATTCCTTTAGTGCTCGTTTAGGCTAAGGATGGGTTGAGAAGGCCTGGTTGGAAAGATAAACTTCCTTTTCCTTATGAAAGGAATGTTGGTTTCACATGTGTTACCTTATGGAGGCTGAGGTCTAGTGAGAGACTACCAGGACAACCCATGTCAGGACCATGCGATGACACTCTTCCCTATTATAGTCTAGCATTCCCTAGTTGTGATTTCTCCTTCTTTTATGTGTTTATCTCTAGAATAAATTTTAGTGTTTTATGTGATGTTAGTATTGTTAGCAGTGTTACTTTGGAGTCATGTATAGCCTTGTCTATGTTAGCCTGTTGTCTTCTTGATTGACTATTTACATTGTGGGATCATGTGTTATCTCCTAGCACAGGGAGTGGACCTTAGGGTTCCACATGGTTGGGAGGTTTGTGCTATTTACTCCATTGGGTATCCTTGCTATGTGCTCGAGTGCATGGAGTTTTCTCATGGTGCTGTGGACTATTGTACCTGTTCCAATTCGAGTGAACTATATTTTATGTATTTGTATTGTTTCAAGTATCAGTTGTACCTCTTATTGTAATCTGATGTATTCTTCCGAGTTGTATTCGGGAAAGCTTTGTTGTAACTTTGTAAAAATGTAACAGATATAGATGAATTCTCTCTTGAAATGGAATTAATTAAGTGCTGTATTTTGCATATGATAGTTATTTGGATATGAACTTTAATGATGTTTATTTGATGGAATGGTATGGAAGTTAATAATGTAGAATCATATAATGTGGTAGTTATAAATGTACTTTTCTTGTTAGTCATATCATGTTATCTTTATAGTTAATGAAATGATTCTAGTTCTTGATTATAGATATGTTAGTAGTGTAGTAATGGAACCTTAGAGGACCTAGGTTTAGTTTATATATTATGCTAGATGGTACAAAACTATGGTTGTTTACTTTTTTTTTTATTATTCCATTCTTATGTCTTAGTTAGTGTTGTCCTTTGGGTTCCTTGGTGGGGTGTTACACTTGGTATCAGAGCCCAAATTCTAACACTGGGTACTTTAGTTTATAGGAGCCCATTATGTTGTCTTAGTTGTTTAGACTTTGGAGTTTATGTTTCTTCTTCTTGTCATCCTAGCCTAATAACCTGAGACTTTTCCTTTGGTGGTGACTATGTAGGAAAATTCCAGGAGGCTAAGGTCGAGGTTAGGGACATGGTAGAGGTCGTGGTGGTGGCCGTGGGGCCAACCACCATAGCACCCCTTCTCAAATTTCCCACAAGATTGATTGTGAGGAACAATAGAGTTTTGAGAATGATCAGGGAAGTAGGGGTTAGAATCTGGGTCAACCGGGGTTAGAGGGAGCCCAGTTGTGTCAATTGCTTGAGGAGGTTCTTGCCTGCCTAGGTCCTAAATAGGAGGGTAATCAACAGGTGGATAGGGAAAGAGAAAGGTCTCCTAGGAGAAGAGATGTCACAACAGAGCAAGAGACTATTTTAGCAGGACATATGAGAGATCTCTTGAGGGCACACCCTCCTACCTTCGATGGTTCTAGTGGTGGCTTGGTGACAAAGATTTGATTGATAGATTTGGACAGGTGTTTTTCCATGCACCTATATGGTAGTAACACTAAGGCGAGATGTGCCATCATACACCTTAGAGGTTTTTCTTCTACATGGTGGCGGTTGGAGGAACATAAATTACATTTGGATATTGGTTCAATTTCTTGGGATATTTTATTGGAGAGGTTCAAAGCTCACTTCTTGTCAAATCACTATAGGCAGTGTCGTGCTAATGAGTTCCACGAGTTGAGGAATATGGCTATGTCTGTTGAGTAGTATGAGCATAGGTTCTATAAGTAGTATGCAGGTATTGGTGATGATGAGGCCATGTTGGTTTAGCATTTAATTAGGGGTTTGAATGCCTGTATCAGTGGGGGAGTCCGTGTCTTTGAGTCAAAGACCATGGAGGTGGTAGTAGAGAAGGATCGATTGGTAGAGGAGAATTTGGCTATGACACTAGGAGGTCATACAGGTGTGCAGATTGGTAGTGCACCTCTAACAGGTTTCAGGTCTCGAGATGGTTAGACCTAGGTAGTAGGTTCCTCTAGGAGCCATCATGCACCCAATAAGGGTGGACAACGACAACAAAAATGTTCCTATTTGAAACTGAAGAATTTTTCAGAATCAACAAGGAAGTGGATTTCAGTTTGGGAAACACCGAAGTTGGTAGCGAGCCAAACGTTATCGTCCCGACCAGTTGACTCAGAGCACATAGTCTGCAGTTAGTAGTGGTATTTTCTAGCAGTCCAGTGCACCCTCAGGTGGCAGGGGGTTTGGCAGAGGTACATGATGTTTCTCTTGTGCCCAGTAGAGCCATATAGCTGGTTAGTGTCTTCAAAAGGGCACATCAAGATTCAATTAGAGGCCGACAAATTCAGATCCGAGAGTAGGTGACGCAAGAAGGTCTCACCGAGTGTTTACAACAGTTGATAATTGCTAGGCAGAGCATTAGGGCATAGCTGTGGAGACCACAAGTGTGTTGCGAGGTAGTGATGTTTCTATCCTTTTTGACTCTGGTGCTTCTAATTCATTCATTTCCCCTTATTTAGTGGTATAATGTGGATTGGTGGCAGCAAAGAAGGATGATTGGTGGCAGGTTGAATTGGCCTATGAAGTTAGAGTAGTGGTAGAGTTCCTCATGTATGGATGTGGTTTGAAGATTGGTACTCTTGTTACCATAGTGGATCTTCACGTCATACCCCTAGGATCTTATGATATAGTGTTGGGTGTGGATTGGTTGGATGATCATTGAGAAGTGATAGATTGACGACATAAGTCAGTGTAGTGTGTTGATGATTTAGGCAAGGAGGTAGATGTAGTTGGCATTCAGAGAGCCATCTCCTTGCGTATGATTTATGCTATGCAGTTAAGGAGATATATGTGTTAGGAATTCCATTTTTTTTGCTGTGATGGTAAATGATTTGGAGTTAGGGGAGAGTCGAGAGGTGTCCCTCGAAAATCATCCTATCCTTAGGGAGTTTACAAATACCTTTCCTAGTGATATTCCAGGGATGCCACCTAAGTGTGACATCAATTTCATGATAAATCTTGTTCCCAGAGTTGAACCTATTTATTGAGCTCCGTATCAGATGACCACTCAATAGCTTAAGGAGATTCGGTTGTAGCTAGAGGAGTTGTTGGCTAAGGGGTTCATTCATCCTAGTGTCTCTCCTTGGGGAGCACCGATTATTTTTCTGAAAAAGGACAAATCCCTTTGATTATGTATTGATTATCGACAGTTCAATAAGGTGGCTGTGAATAACATATATCCTTTGCCGAGGATTGATGACCTCTTTGATCAGATTAAGGGATCCAAGGTGTTTTTGAAGATTGATCTTAAGTTAGGATATCATCAGTTACACATATTTGAGGTGAACATTCATAAGACTACATTTCACACTCGTTACAAGCATTATGAGTTCACCATTATGCTATTAGGGTTGACGAATGCATCGTCTATATTTATGAGCTTGATGAACAAAGTGTTTCACACCTACCTTGACAGATTTTTCCTTGTGTTCTTGGATGACATTTTGATCTATTTGAGGACTATGGAGGAGCACGAGGAACATTTGAGATAGGTATTGCTGTGTATGAGGGAGAAACAACTATATGGAAATTTGGCAAAGTGTGAATTATTTCAGAAAGTGGTGAGATATTTGGGGCATGTCATTTCAGGAGAGGGTATTTCCGTGGATCCTTTAAAGATCCAAGCCATCATGGATTGGCATTTGCCCACTAATGTTGCTAAGGTTCAAAGTTTTATGGGTTTAGTAGGTTATTATCGACGGTTTGTGCAAGGATTTTCAAGAATTGCTCACCCTATCACTTCCCTTCAGAGGAAAGGGAAGAAGTTCATTTGGTTAGAGAAGTGTCAAGAAACCTTTTAGACTCTCAAGGAGAGGTTGACTAGTGCACCTATTTTGGCAGTTCCTAATCCTACTGGAGACTTTGTGGTGTGTACTGATGCATCTTTGGAGGGTCTAGGAGCAGTGTTGATGTAGGATGGTCGCGTGATAGCTTATGAGTCTCAAAAACTCAAGGATCATGAGTTGAACTATAGTACACATGACTTGGAGTTATCCTCCATCGTTAATTCCTTGGTGCTATGGAGACATTTTTTGTTGGGGCATCAGTTTGGGTTGCATAGTGATCACCACAGTTTACAATACATTTTCCCCCAACCAAACCTGAATGCTAGGTAGAGGTGGTGTATGGAGTTCCTATGTGAGTATGATTTTGAGGTGAAGTATATCCATGGGAAGGAGAATGTTGTGGCATATGCTCTTAGTCGGTGGAGGCATGCACTTTCGGAAATGACTCTTGGAGTTGATTTGAGGAGTCAGATCCTTGCAACACTTCCTGTAGACAGTTGGTATTAGGAGGTGAGATCTGAGGTTGAGTCAGGACGAGCCTTGGAGGGTAGATTTGTAGGTTATTCTCATGATTGAGATGGTCTCTTGTGGTACTTGGGTCACATTTATGTTCCTCCTTCAGAGGATCTTCACACCCTAATTATGTTAGAGGAACAACAAGTACCCTACTTAACTCATCTGTGTGTCAAGAAGATGCATGTAGACCTTCATCAGTTGTATTTTTGGGCTGGAATGAAGAGGGATATTGCAGATTTTGTCTCGAGGTGTTTGGAGTTGCAGAGGGTTAAGGCAGAGCACCAACACCCCGCAGGTCTTTTGCAATTGCATCTTGTCCCATAATGGAAATGGGATATCATTTCAATATATTTTATAGTTGACTTGCCCGTGTCTTCTCGTTGACATGATGCCATCATGGTCACCATGGACAGGTTGACTAAGGTTGCACACTTCTCTCCTGTGTGATCTTCATATAATGCTTCTTTAGTGGCCGAGATTTTCATGGAGGACATAGTCAGATTGCATGGGATTCCTTGTAGGATTATCTATGATAGAGATCCAATGTTCACTTCAACACTTTGGATGTCCTTGCAGCATGCATTGGGGACTTAGTTGAACTTTAGTTCTACTTACCATCCAGAGATAAATAGGCAGAACAAGGGGGTTAATCAGGTCCTTGAGGATATGCTCAGGATATATGTCATGGATCAACAAACTTTTTGGGAGGACTACCTGTACTTAGTGGAGTTTGTGTACAATAATGGGTACCACAGTTCTATTGGTATGCCTCCTTTTCAAGCTTTGTATGGTCGTCCTTGTCGGACCCCATTGAGTTGGGATCATCTTGAGGATAGAGTTCTCCTAGGACCGGAGATGCTTCAGGAGATGGAACAACAGGTTGTTCGTATTAGAGAAAATTTGGTGGTAGCACAAGATAAGCAAAATAAATATGTGGATGCTCATAGGGTTGATCATCAGTTTATGGTTGGAGACTAGGTATTCTTATGAGTGCATCCATGAAAGAGTCTGATCTGCTATGGAAAAGGCTCTAAGATTGCACCGCATTTTGTTGGGCTGTTTGAGGTTTTGGAGAGGATTGGTCCTGTTGCATACTGTCTTTCTTTTCCGCCCAGTCTTTCACACATCCATAATGTATTCCACGTTTCTGTTCTCAAGCCATATTATCTTGATATTTCTCATGTCCTTGATTGGAATGCTTTATAGGTAGAGGACGGGCAGTTGGCTTTGGAGCCCATGGGCATTTTGTAGCAAAAGAGACTCGCCCTTAGGGGTTGAGATGTTGAGCAGGTGAGGGTCTAGTGGGATCCTAATGATGAGGCTTCAACTACTTGGGAGGATGCATCCCAAATGCGAGAGTTATACCCTTTCTTGTTTGCAAGCTTCCAAGAGTAAGCTTGATTCTAGGGGAGGATGTAGTGCCCCTCATAATTTTCTTTGATAGACTGACAATTTTTTTGTTTTGAGATGAGACATTTTGGTACACTGTTTGATGTTGGACTTATTGCTATTATGATGCTTGTGATGATATTTATGTTATTTGAGTTTTATGCACATGGTATGGTTAATATATGGTTTTATTTGATCATGAGCATTATGTGATTTGCTTACCATAACTATTATGTGATTATATTGTGACTGATATTATCTTGATTGTTATATGTGTTGATGTGATTGTTTGGTGATATCTTATTAATGTGTTTGGTTGAAGGGGATAGTGTCGCATCACTCACTTGTGAGTGCCCTGTGATGATGCGACTTCCTTTCACGGTGTGCTTGATTGTTTGAATACGTATATGCTCAACCGTTTTGTGTGTTGCAGGTTGCAGGTACCCAACATCGACTCCACCTGAATTGACAGGTCCGAGCATGCCTTAAACCCAATGGAATTATTGAACGGAGGTAGCACTTGGTCCCCCATTTCAGCCATCATCCTTGAAGGGGATGAGTATCCATTTTTACACCCTGTCAGTGTTGGTTATGGTTGATTTGGTCCATCAGTGTTGGTTGTAGTCTTGCATTTTGATCTTGTATTGTGGTCAGGTATTGATTGGTATTGATTTATTTAATTTAGAATTGTTTGATTAATGTTTTGGTTAATTGATGTATTAAAATGGAATTATTAAGTTAAAAGGGTAGTTTGTTAAGTAAAATAAATGCGTATATATAATTATAGTTTATGATCAAATTAATAATAATATGAAATTGATTATTAAGTTTAAATAAATTTGAATATGTCTTGTTGAATAAATATAAAAATAAATATATGAATAGTGGTAGCGAGCAATAAATATAAAATTAAATGATAAATTAAAAAGGGGGTTTTGCATGCAACAACATGCACTCCCGAACAATTATTAGAATTGGTTATTTTTCCAAGAAAAGGAGATTTTAGAATTAAAAATCTCAAAAAAAATCTTGTTTTGGGCTTCCCGTGAATTTTTTTCTTGTTTGGAGGTTTTTATGTTGTGGGTTGTAGGAAGTAAATTGCCTATAGAAATTGCATTATTGTTGATTTGGTGGAGAAGATTGGAGCTGTAACTTGGGAATTCGAAGCTTGACATCGAATCTTCAGTCGATCCAATCGATTGAATCCAGGTTCCATTGTTTTTCTCAATTCTAATTATGTTTAGAAAATGAATATTGAATGATTGTGCTATTTGAAGCAAAACATTTACTTGTTAGTTTTTGAGTTGTACAATTAGCAAATGCATTGTCTAAGAATTTTGAAGCCCCTTGCAGCTTGAAACCCCATTCCTTTTGAGGCACTCTATTTAATTCATTACTCTTCCCTTATTTCCACAATTTGACTACAATTTAAACGAAGCAATTCAATTGCAACAGTTGACACACTTATCTATCTGTCATTCTGGACTTAGCCCCTCTATTTTCTTCACCGTTTGCCTCTATTTTATAGTGTATTTGTGTTATGTCTCCCTTTTGTATATGTTTCGATGCTGAATGAGTGACTTATCCTTGCGTCGATTTTGTTGAAAAATATATCTTTCTTATTGCACTCGTTACTTTGAATAACATACATATTAGGCTTGGGGCCGGTTTGTGGTATGGCACACATGCCAGCCACTACCAACAGGCCAAGAACCATCCCTTTTCCTCCCTACGGCCTTGCCAACATTTTGCGGTTGTGGTTATATTATCTTTGGATGGCATAAACTACAATTTCTTAACTCGCGCTTTGCTTTTGATGTTTATGTTGAAATTTGATGGATATGCATCTGTGGAATATTCAATGTTCTATGTTCAATTACTGAGTGCTTTGAGTTCATATCGATAGGTGTTATACATGTTGGATAGTAGATGTTGGCTATTTTTATTATTATTTTTTGATCACCCTACCTTTAATATTCATTGAATATTTATGATGATTGGAATGTGATTACTATGCTTTGCATTGGTAGTTCAATACTAAGTAATTCGATGAATACAAATAATGCATGAATGCTCCACAAATGCATTTTTTTTGGTATTTGATATAAATGGAAATCAATATATATATATATATATATATATATATACATATAAATATATACATAATTACATATGTATGTTTATTTCTGTAGGAATATGTGGTCATAATAAAATCTGTTATTTTGAAAAACAAATTCTGCTTATAAGATATACATATATATATATCGAAATATGTATATATTTATATATATATGTATACATGTATGTGTATTATGTTTATAGAAAAATAATATGCCTGCCTGTGAGAATTATTTGATTATGTGAGTTAAGTGAGTTGGATAATTAAATAGAGGAAATTGATTTACTCACAATTGGAAATTGAAGGGAATTGTTTAAATAATTGAGTTAGATTATCATTTCGTTGAAGAATTGTATTGTAGATTGTGCTTGAATTTTGGAATTGGGGGTGTTTTTGGTAGTTGTTTTAAAAAGGGTTTCATTGTGTAAATTGATGTGGTTGGCTTCTAGTGGCTAGGAGGGAATATTTTATACATATGGATTTTTGGTGATTTCACTTTGGAAGTGGTTTGGTAATGTTTTAAGTTAAGTGCAAGATGGTCAATGCCTTGCTCCGTGGTTGGATTTATATGATTGTGTTTTGTGTGCAATTGGTTTATGCCTTTTGTTGTACATGGTTTACTAGTTGCAAGAAGGGGGAGTGGCTCTCAATGGGGGCCAGAACCCAAAGTGGTATCCAAGACAGTCCATTGAAGATTTTTCTTAATCCAGTGATAACCTAATAATGAACTAGTGGGATGGGTAGATTTCAAACTAAACAAGATAATAGATGCCTCACCCATGCCTGTAGTGCTCATTTAGGCTAAGGATGGATTGAGAAGGCTTGGTTGGTAAGGCCAACTTCCTTTTCCTCACGAAAGGAATGTTGGTTCTGCATGTGTTACCTTATGGGGGTCGGGGTCTAGTGAGAGAATTCCAGGACAACCCATGTCAAGACCAAGCGATGACATTCTTCCCTATTACAGTATGGCATTCCCTAGTTGTGATTTCTCCTTCTATTATGTGTTTATCTCTGGAAGCAATGTTAGTGTTTTATGTGATGTTAGTATTGTTAGTAGTGTTGAGTTGGAGTAATGTATAGCCTTGTCTATGTTAGCCTATTGTCTTATTGATTGACTGTTTGTGTTGGGACCATGTGTTATCCCCTAGCACGAGGGGTGGACCTTAAGGTTCCACATGTTCGGGAGGTTTGTGTTATTTACTCCATTGGGCATCCTTGCTACGTGCTCGAGTGCATGGTGTTTTCTCATGGTGCTGTGGACTATTGTACCTGTTCCAGTTCGAGTGGACTATCTTTTATGTATTTGTATTGTTTCATGTATCAATTGTACCTCTTATTGTAATCTGATGTATTCTTCCCAATTGTATTAAGGAAAGCTTTGTTGTAACTTTGTAACAATGTAAGAGATGTAGATGAACTCTCTCTTGAAATGGAATTAATTAAGTGATGCATTTTTCATATGATAGTTATTTGGATATGAACTTTAATGATGTTTATTTGATTGCATGGTATGGAATTTAATAATGTAGATTCGTATAATGTGGTAGCTATATATGTACTTTTCTTGTTAGTCATATCATGTTATCTTTATAGTTAATGAAATGATTCTAGTTCTTGATTAAATATATGTTAGTAGTGTAGTCATGGAACCTTAGAGGACCTAGGTTTAGTTTATATGTTATGTTAGATGGTGTAAAACTATGGTTGTTTACTTAAAAAAAATTATTCCATTCTTATGTCTTAGTTAGTGTTGTCCTCTGGGTTCCTTGGTGGGGCGTTACATCTTCTCCCTCACTTACCCTCTTCAGACACTTCTACATGTGTGACTATCTCACCTCAATACAAAATAAACAAATCTTTACCCTAAATTCTATGATTCACTCCTTTCCATCTATTTTCCCTCTTCTCACACTTCCACATGTTTTCATATCCCTCATCCATGCATTTTACGATTATCTCCACTTCATCCTCTCCTTACAATTTTCATCAAGCTATATTTCAAATTCATGCAATTAAATCCTCACCATTGATCCCACAATAAGTACCTATCACTCCACACTCATGGTTGGAGGGAAACCCATATAAATGACATTAAAGATGTTAGAGTAATAAGTTATTTCACTTAATTAATTTAATCATATTGGTTAATTAATTAAGTCACTTATCACTTTAGATTTACTTAAGCTAAACTTAGGCACATTAATAATTAATTATTAATTATTAAGTGTGCACACTAAGGTTTCCTTTTAGGGTTTGATCTACTTTCTTAAGGATTGATCTCACTGTAATTATTGATTCGCTTAATGCATTTTTTCGCTTGAGGCTTGCAGAGCATCTTTGTTGTTCTAGAACATCTTTTTTTCTTTGCGATAGGTTATTGCTTGCAGGTGTTCATTGGGGTCTGTGAGGTTGGTTTATCAACTTCTACATGGTATCAGAGCTTTAGATCTGCAGTTGCCTGTTCGTCTTTTGAAGAATATTGCCTTACAGTGATTTTTAAGTGTGAGGGTTTGAAGCTACGATAGTTTTTTGCATCATTTTTTGAGAAATTTAGGCCTTGATCTCTCAAATGGTGCCTGCTAGTGCAAAACATAACTCATAAAGGCGCTCAAAAGGCCCAAATATCCCTATTTTCATATAAAATATGATAGGGTTTGCTGAAAATTGTTTTTTTTGTGCTTTTGGGGATTTTCAAAAACACTGTTAGAAAAATCTGTACGACTGTACGGATGCCTCGATTTTTGTGCCATATTTTTTGGGTGCCCAAAGCATTTTTGAGCTACCTCATTTTTTGTGCCATTTTGCCTTGATTTATGTGCCCTCTTGATTTATGTGTTGCCTTAGTTTTCGTGCCATGAAGGTACAACTAAATATTTTATAATTTTATAATCTTTAAATTAATAAAATATTTGGTTTAAAGCCAAAATGAACATTTTTAGTAAAATGGTCATATCTTGAGCATATGGAGTCGATTTTTTGAAAACGAGATACTGTTGGAAAGCTGGTTGCAGGACCATCCAATGGTGCAGGTTTGATTTTCAAATTTTTCATTTTTGATGCATTTTGCGGCCTCTAAAGTTAGAAGTAGTTTTTTGCACTCTGGGGGTCGTAACTTTTGAGTCCAAACTTCATTTTGCTCAAATGAATAGGCGTTGGAAAGCTGGTTCAGTTCTCTACATAGTGATTAGACTTATTTTCCCATATTTTCCCTAGATATATTTTATTCATATTTTTGTGTTTTCACAGTTTCCTTAATTACTTGGATGTTTTGGCACTTGGGAAACTCCTGTTTGCGTCATTTGACTCTATTTCATTTCATCTATATGCAGTAAAGTCAATTTTATTAGATTATTTAATTTTAAGAGTTATCATGGGTTTTTCTACCCACCCTTCAGTTGTAATCCTGGAACGAGATAATTATGAGTCATGGGCAAAGGGCATACTTACACATTGTAGGTGGCTCAATATTTTACCTTATTTATATGATCTCATACCTGAACCGACCACTTCAGAGGGAAAATTAGCTTGGGATATCACTAGAGATCACATAGTAGGACTTATATTATCTAGTGTTAATAATGACACTGTGTGGGCTGTATTGGATATTGATTGTCCCCACCCACTTTGGACATGTCTTTGGGAGATCTATGGAGACCCCAATCTCTCTCTATTCCCAGAGGATTCTCCTTCAAATTGTCTCTTACCCATTTCTTAGAGAGAGAATATACCCTTTGATTATGATACTTTAGAGGAGCTTGAGTATTTAGACATTCTTGCATGTTCTGATGGATCAAAGGCTTGTCTCATAGTTCCTACTCTTCAGATTGAGATTACACATGTATCATCCATTGTTCTTGATGACATCAGTATCACCGCATTAGCCCCTATAGATTTAGTTCAACATCATGACCATCTTGGTCATTCATTATCTGCTACATCATGGGATTCTTATCTTATAGACACATTCTTGTTTGTTGAGTCTCACACTGCAGATCTTGAGGATTATTTTGAGGACATGCATATCCTCTACCTTGACAATCAGGTTATCACTGTATGCCCACCATTATCCATGCATTCAGAGGTTGCATTTCAGAATTCTCCACATCAGTTTAGATTTGGAATCATGTGTTTCAGTTCAGACTGAGACATTCTTCAGCATCCTATCATGGAACACATCTTGAGACAGATTGGTTCATCACTCTTCACAGGGTTTCTTCGACATCGTCCTTTGGATCCGTTTCTTCCCAAGGGGAGGAATATCAATTTCCACTTCAAGATCTCTTTTTGGATTCTACATTAGACATCTACCATTGCGACATGAGTTTCTTCATTGTGGGGGGGCCTTCTTGTCTCTTTCTATCTCTCCTATGGAGACCATTGTATATGTACTTATATGATAGAAGCTGTATATGGGGGGTATCATGTAATCCACCTCCTATCCTTCTTTCATTAGTTCATTGCGTTCCTTTTTTCTCTCTCTTTTGGATGGGAGTTTTATTCCCATGAGGTTTTCTCCCTTTTCTCCACTTTACAGAGATTTCATTGTACTTGGGTACCTGATCAGGCCTTTGTTGTCGGGACCGATCTTTGCTTTCATGCATCTTGTCCTTAGTGTTTTAGCTACTCCCTAAGTTCATCTTAAGGGGGAGTGTTAGAGTAATAAGTTATTTCACTTAATTAATTTAATCATATTGGTTAATCAATTAAGTCGCTTATCACTTTATATTTACTTAAGATAAAATTAGGAACATTAATAATTAATAATTAATTATTAAGTGTGCACACTAGGGTTTCCTTTTAGGGTTTGATCTCCTTTCTTAAGGATTGATCTCATTGTAATTATTGATTCTCTTAATGCATTTTTCCGCTTGAGGTTTGCAGAGCATCTTTGTTGTTTCCAGGAACATCTTTCTTTTTTTGTGATAGGTTATTGCTTGTAGGTGTTCACTGGGGTCTCTGAGGTTGGTTTATCAACTTCTACAAAAGCTACATTCTCAAGCAATTACATGCTGCCTAAATTTAATAATTTCTATCAAAGAGTAACCAAACTTATTATGTACCATTACAACCATTCATCTTGGAACCATCTAAAACATCATTAAGGTATATATAATTATGTTTATGTTATATTTTAATGTTGTTTGGTACTTTTGTTTGCTTTAAAATGAGGTGTATGTTTTATTTGGATTGAGTTATTTGTGTTTGAATTCATTTTCTCTATTATAGTCTAAATTTTACATCCACATTTATAGCACATCTAGTGGGACTCGATTCCTAATGTTCATTTTTATTTTAGATTGTGTTGAAGTAGATTGTTTGCATGTTTTTCATGTTTTCTAGGCATGGTTTACACTTTCGCATCTTCACTTTTTATTTTAGTGGCTACGTGATAACTTCAATGTCTATGTGTATTTAATTGGAATTTATGTTACTCTAAATATTGATCCTAATATTGAATAGATGAAGAATATAGTTTTTAGACTATGAAACATAAAAACTTAATTTCTAGTCTATGGACTTTTTTTTGGTTGTTCATCACCACTTCCAATGATACTTGTTATAGAGATGCTTTTGAGCCTTACACTTTAAAAAATGGTCCCAATAGCCTCCTTGATCAAAATTTATATATGGCCTTTAGAAGTTTGACCTTGTATGTTAGAAATGTAAAAACATACATGACACAAAAGATTTGTCATATGGAGTTACACTTGTTGACCAACTTATGATGTGTGCCATAAAATATTATAAGATATATTTGAGTGGAGATAATGAAGCTAAAATAGAACACTCGAGAAAGTGAGTGGACTATGATGTGCATATGATAGTTGGAAGGAATATGCTATTTTCAGCTCATGAACTCATCTTGGGATTTGGGTATTGGTTTTTTAACTAGTTATTTAGGCGCCAATTTATTGAGTGGTTTAGCCTATGGTTTTATAATTACTGTTTTTTAGTTTTTTGTACTTATCCTATTTATATAATTTTTAAGATGGAGGTATGAGTAGTGAGTTTGTAGGTATTTTTATGCTATAAAAATTACTCTAATCTCTGGTTGGTGATACTCCTATAAAACATTATTATTCTACAAGTGTATTTTAACTATGTTTAATTTACATAATAACTTTGGGTTGCTTTAGAGTGTGGGTTTTTTCTCCTAATAATATTTTCACCACCTACACCTATGTTATGGTATGTTTTTTTAATGTTTTTATGCTTTATACTTTCTATAGTTGTAAATATCTCAAAACTTGCACAATACTCTCCTCTAAGACTATTTTAAAAAGATAAAGATCTTAAGGATATTTTCTCTATTTATCTTACATGTATTTTTAATATTTACTTTTATCTTGTGTTTCTAATTGTACCTCATTTAGCTATGATGGCATAGAGTATGATAATCCATCTTTAGTTACCATATATTACTATTTTGATTGACTCCACAAACATATCTTGATGTGGTCTCAATCATGTTATTTTCATTTTCCTCTTTTCATTGCTCTTTTGTTATGATTTTAAATGTTTCCATTTTGATTTTTCTATCCCTTATGTTTTATTTTGTTCACTCTCTTGGGGGCATCACATTTTCATATCCTATTGATCTTTTGATGCTTACTTTTTCTTTCTTGTGTTTTTCACGATCATTATAGTGTCTTTTCCTCCCTTGGGGACATCAGCTATGTGTACCTCTCTCTTTTATTTTATAGCTTTGTTACTTATTCACTTTGGGGAACACAACCCTTATTTCCCATGTAAATCATTATATTTTTTCATCTCTCTAGTGTATTACCTTTATGTTCCCCTTATTCAACAATTTCTTCCTTTTACCCTCATCAAAATCCTTGGAATTTCTCTTCTTTATTCTTTTCCTCTTAACAATTATCCTTAAAACAAGTGGATCTCGTCACTTAGAATATTCTTTCACCAATCTCTTTAATGAGGGTCCTATACCACATGATTTTGATGCTTTGTATTTTTATCCTTGAACCTTAAACTTGATGATGTCTAGCCTTAACATCACTTTGGGATCAACTTGGCTTGTTATCCAATCAATTAGTTACCTTATAACAATTGATGACATCATCATTTTATAGTTTACTTGTTTAGGTGGTAGTCATTAAAGCTTATGTGGAAACCACCAAATAGCCAATGCTTTAGTTGGTGATCATTAATAGCTAGAATGAAAACCTCAAAGTTATTAGTTCTAATTTTCCTTTATTGTTATTAGCACCTTTACCCTTGACTTGGAAGGTTGGCCTATTTTATAGGTTAAGGCCTTATGACCCTTGTTTTTATTAGCCTACTTATAGTATGTACTTTATATTTATCCCTTACCTTTACCCAATGTACTTGTTTTGACATGGGTCATTACCACACTTTTTCTTCTAAGTCTCTTTTATGGAGTGGATCTTTATAGATCTCCCCCCAAATAAAATGGCTAATTTTTATTTTATTTTAGCTATTGCATTATCATATTATGTCATATTAGGAATGCACCACTTTTCATTTTTGAATTTGATATCATCCTATGTCTATTTCATTTTTATGTGTTAGATGTTATTGTTAGAATACAATAACTACTCTTTTTATGAATGGATTTGTAGGGATAGGTACATGTGCAAAAGTAAGAAGAATCCAAAAGAAAATCAAAGATGGTATCTCTTGTATGGTATAATGTATCCAAGTATAATGTATGACTCTTGTATGGTATAATGTATGACTCCATTTTTTCCGTCCATCATACTTCCCCTAGAATTGTCCTATCTTTCCTATAACACATCATCTTTCACGTGTTTGTCCTTTTGATTTATTATTTATTTTATTTTGTCTCCTTGTCCTAGGTATTTTTTAGTTTCCCTCTTCAAGATCATTTATTCCTCTTTTCCTACCACTCTTTTTATCCTTATATTCAAATTATTAAATGCCACACTATGCCTTAAACCTTGTACAATAATAATATTTTATCTCCTTAAATTTTACTTTATAAAAATTTTCATGATTAGGAACCACCGACCTTGGGTTTACAACATTTCCCTTCATTTATCTTAAGAAATTTAGTTTCCTTGAGCTTTATGATTTCTCCTCACCCCTACATGTAGGGGAGAGATAACATGTAATCCTACAATAATGATTTTTTTTGGTAATAAACTCATCTAATTAAGACAAGTAGCGAAAAATGAGTTTCCATATTTAATTCCTTCTATTTTTTAAAAAATCCCACTTAATCTCATTTTAAAAAACTTGAAATAACAAAGACATTACCTTGAGAGTTATATTTAAGAAATGGTTTCCAATTAAGTGAGCCTAGATGTTAGTAATTATAGAATTTATAAACTAATATATCCCTTAGTTCACGTCTTGCAAAAGGAATTAGAGCACAATAGTATCTTGTACAACCAAATCATTCAATTATGGTATATTATTTCTTGTTTTTACACCAACTAGAATAGTTTTCTCATTAAATTATATTTTTATTTTAGCTTCATTTTAACTTCTAATATATATACACCCTTTATTTGGACATAATTCATAATTTCTCATCCATTTCCATCAATACAAATATCTATTTTGTCATTATTTTCCTTCATCCACCCTCTCATATCTCCATTTCAAGCCTAAGTCATTATAGCTTTAATTTTTGTTCAAATTTTCTATTCTAGATCTTAATAATAGTATTTTTAGTCCTTAAATCACTCACCTTTAGTTTTGCATTAGTTCCATATCTTTTTTTTCCTTTTTTCCCTTTTCTATTCACCCATCAACTTACCTCCATTGCAAACCCTAAAAGACCTAGTTTTTTGTTTTTCTTTATTTCTCTCCACAAATACATCATATTTCTCCCAAGGTTTCTTTTACATTCTTAACTTAGATAAGCTTCCATAAATACAAACATTTTTTATTTATTTTCCATTTGCATAGTTTTTTCATCTCCCAAGACCCACTTTTCCAACTTTCCTAGAATCACCTCCTACTTTCTAATGCACAAAAAAATTACTATTACGCTTACAATAGGTGAAATTAATTTGCATAAATTCATTTATTACTATTTTACCTATCTCTTCTTGCCATGTGGACCCAAATTTAGAAACACATAAGGGGATGCTCAAGGTAGAACTCCCTTTATCCATTTGTTTTCCAGGTGTTACCTTCAAGGATATCTATGTTTATAGGTGAATTTGAGGGAATTTTATGAATAATCCATCAAATTTATAATCTAGAAAAGTTCCTAGAATGCTAAGAATAAAATCCCTATAAAAAAATTTAACCACGTCTGAGAAATGACTTCTCCTAAGTTTTGGGCACACCCCATGAGTTCTCCTTATTGTTGGGTGCACCCCTAGACATGTCCTCATTGGAAATAAAACTGTAGTGTCAAAAAATGTCGTTGGGATATTTTCACACTTGTTTGGGCCCTCCTTGCTGAATTGGGATTAATGATACCTTGATTTAGTATTGTAATGTGGTTTACAAATTCACATTAGGTCTTGGGCCCTTATGAACTAATGGATTTAAATGTTACCTTGCTAAGTGTTGTGACACACTTTCATACTTTTCTAAGGTTTTATTAATTAACTGGACATAATAAACCACTTTTTAACCTTAATCATGCCTTATTTGGATGTTGTAAAGTGTTGGGACACACTTTCATACTTTTCTAGGCTTGCCATTAATAATTGGGATTTCTTATGCTTTAATTGGCCCTATTTTGCATCCACAAGCCTCATTTATTACATCTTTTTGAGGATAATCTTGACACCAATCAATACCCAATCATAATTCAAGTGTTTCAAGTTTGAATGGCCCAGATTTAGTGATTTGGGACTCATTCGCTACCTTGGGCGAATGAGTTCCCGCCTAGATATTTTGGTCCCAAACCTAATTTCGCACATTTCTAAGCATTTTTAAAACTAGTCCCAAAAATTAAGCCTAGTGGGACTCATTCACCACCTTGGGCGAATGAGTCTCGTGTGGCCCAAACTCAAAATTAATTCAAAATTTTGGTAGTATTTTATACTCCTAGATCTGATGTCGGCTTGTAGTGTTGTAATTTTGGGAATTCTTGTATAATTGAATATAAATATAAGTTTCTTTCTCTCATTTTACACCTAGCAAGTTGAATGAGAATCCTTATAGAAAAATTGAGTTCACAAGAGCATTCAAGCATTCACAAGAGAATTCAAGGAAAAATTATCAAGCATTCTAGAGCATTCTTCAAGCATCAGTCATCATGCCAAAGATTACATGCATCATGTTTGGTTTTGAGCTAACAAATGTGATGTAGGATTTCATGTTTCAAGCAAGTGTTCAATTCAATATCTATCTCCTTCAAGTAGGAGTCAAGATCTACATCCATTGTAACCATCTCAAGCATATTTGTAGCACTTTATTGTAAGGGTTTGGTGAGTTTCACCATTTTTATTTGTTCATTCATCATTCTCCATTCCTATTTGATTTCATTTCAAGGATAGATTTCCAAAACGGGGTTTGACCAAGGCAAACCCCTATCTACTAACCCAACAACATTTCCCCCTCTCCTTTGTGTGTGATTTGCAGGTCTAGGTTACAAATTTCCTAAGGAGAAATATTGGAGAAAAGTTTTCAAGAGCTCAAAGTTTTCAAAGTTGTCATCAAGCCTTGGAGAACCTGGAGAAGACCTACAGGTTGCAAGTTAGAGATTCATATCCAAAAACTTGTAGAGGTAGATTGAGCAGATTGAGGAGAGAAGATTCAAACTTTGAAGCTTCAAAAAAGCCTAACTGGATTGATTTGCCACTTCTGGTGAATGAGTCCCAGTTTTAGTCAATTTTTAGATTTCTGCAGATCTGGATACCCATTTGGCTGATTCCTGTTCCCGCACAATTTTCCAAAATTTGGACTGATTCACCCAGCTTGGTGAATGAGTCCCAATCAGCCTGGAAGTTATAATTTCCAATGTTTCAGACCTCCTTCCAACCATTTCCGGATTTCAAGGTGCACACATTCTATTTTGTAGTTTTTTATGTTGTTTCATTCACTTTTCTAGGTCATTTAGTGTTAACTTGCATTCAATTAGGGTTTTTCATTTCATCTTTCATTTCATTATCTTTTCCAAGTCTAAAATTAGTGGTGAACCCCTTATTAGATCATAGTCAGCACCTAGAACAACCCTCTTGCAAGATCTCTTTCTCTTTTGCATTGAGATCTCAAGGGTTTGTTATTGAGTGAAAGTGAAAATTTTCCTCCTAGGTCCTAAACCCCCTAGGTGGAAACCCAAATCACAATTTTCCACCTTTCATTTGTGTGAACTTGCATTTAGAACATCAGAATTCTGATTTGGAGAGCATTATCATCCTAGATTTGGCTTGCATTAACATTGCATTAAGACTTGCATTAGTTAATTTGCATTCTAGTGTTTCAAATTTTGCATTAGTGAAAGCTCATATAGCTTGCATTTTTGCATCTAATTTTATTAAAAATAATTAAAAATCTACATTTGCATCTTAGATACAAATCATAAAACATAAAAAGCATAAAATTCAATTAATTTTTTTTGAAAATTCTGAAAAAAATCCCTACTGGGACTCATTCACCACCTTGGGCAAATTAGTCCCTTTGTATATTCTGCATTGCATTTTCTGGCATTCAAAGTTCAGTTTCTAAGTTTTTGTTTGTTGTTGTCGCTTTTTGTTTTAGTTTCCAGATTTTATGTTTCATCTAATTCATTGCATCTAGTTTAAATTAGTTCATCTTGTGCATTTCTTAAATTAAAAATTGCATCTACAACATTTCATTTCACATTGTTGCATATTTTAGAATCTAAAATTTGCATCATGGATATGTTCTTTGGAAAGCTTTGGATGTCCTTAAAGTCCTTAATGGATGTGTCAAGTTGTTCTTTTGGACATGATCCTAATGAGATTGACCTTACTCATGCTCACTCAACTCCTAATGCATGTCCTCCTCGTGATGTTGACATCATTAGAGAAGATGATGACAACATGAATAAGTTCCTAAACAATTGTCTTATCAACCTTGAAGTTAATGCATCCTTTTACCCATTTATGAAACAACCAAACCTCTCCATGATACCACCTCTTGAGATGTTTGGTTACTTACATCCCAAAGTTGAAACAAAATTTGAACCTAAGTTCCCTACAATAGGTGAACCTAGTTCCTCCAAACAAGCACACACTCAACCATTTTATGATAACAAACTAACAAACACTCCAATAAATCTAGAAGAAACATATGGAAAAGGATTCATAATATTGAGTAAACAAGGATGTGATACAACAAGCGAACATGAGATTCACCAACTCCTAGAGAAAATACCAACTAATGAAAACACAAAAGGGTTAGGATATCAAAATCCCTCTCACAACATACGTGCTCCTAAAGAATACCCAAGGCTTCGTAGTGATGGTACAGTGATCTTAGATTATCCTCCCTCTATGAGTGACCTATTTCCTAACATGCCACCATTGCCTAGTACGATTGATATCCTTGCCTTGGATCCACCACAATCTAGCAAGTAGAAGAAACAACCTAATAAACTTAAAAATTTACAATTTCCATATCCTATGTCTCCCATCGAAAGGCAATTACATATCCTTTTACAACAAGGAAACTTAACATTACCACCTATTAGAGAAAATCATGATAATAAAGGAAATAATACAAACGTCCACTACAGATACCATAGAATTTTTGTGCATACAACCGATGAGTGTCACACTTTAAGGAGAATACTTCAAAAATTTGATCTTTGTATAGAGATCATCCCTTAAAGTTTTGTGCTTCATATCCCCTTGTTATGTAATAGTTGTAGAACATTCTATTCTCACTATTACATGACCTTTCCCATCACCTACCTCGGCTAATTCTTGTCTTGCACTCAGTGGGGGAAAGAAGTAGATAGCCTTGTCTTAGTAATTCATTTGTCATTGTCCCTTTAGTTTGTCATCTACCTTTCACTTATACAGATTGAGATTGGAAGGCAGACGACCTGCTCATAGGTTGACTTGCATATTCCTTACTAGTGTTTTGCACTTCCATTTTATTTTGTGTGATTTCATGTACGTGATGTGGTCCCTCATGATGTTTTGTTTGATGTTCTCCCTCTCTTTGTGGCATTCCTCTATTTGTACCTTCATTCTTCTTTATGTCATCAATCCTTTACTTTGTGCTTTTTCTCTTTTGTCTTGTGTTTTCCTTTTGGGGATGAGGCAAGGTGTTGAGACATTCATGTCTCTTCCATTTTGAACCAAAAGCTTTTTGCCTTTTCCTTTATCTTTTTATTTGTCTTTTGTTTTCCTTTTGGGGATTACGCAAGGCATTGAGACATTCATGTTTCTTCCATGTTGACCCAAAAGGCTTTTTCTTTGTTTTCGCTCTCTTTGTGTCATTCTTCCAGTTCTATGTGTATTTGGGGAATGATGACAGTTTTGAGCTCTTTAAAAATATATTGTAGCACAAACATAATGACCCCAAATCCATAGATCCCTTATGTGTTTGGTGTCTTCATTTTGGGGGCAACCCCTCTCTTTTCTTTTCTCTTACATGACGTGGCTTTAATTGGAAACATATGACTTGGCATAGGGATTTCCAAGTTGTCTCTCATGTCTTATTTTCATTTTTCATTTGCTAATTTAAAGTAATTGCTCACAGTATGGTGTTTAACAATTTCTTTAAAGTGGGGGCATACATTGGCATTATTCTTTTGTATTTTCCTTTTTCATGGTTCATGGTGCAGTTTTCTTATTTCATACGATGCATTTGTCACTTTGTGGATGACATTGGGTGTGATGTCCCTCAAGAGCGTGATCTCTCTTAGTATATTACATTCCTCTTAGTGGCTTGATGTGACACACTGCATCCCCTAAGTTGTGAATCTTTTATTCTTTGATTGGTCCTCTCTTGGAGACATTAGGCACAATGTTCCCTAAGTTAAAGATATCACATGAACCAAGCAAGAATCCTTTGAGCGTTCCCTATTTTTGCATTTGTAGTTATATGGCCACCTTGCATAACACAACTTCCATGCCTGTGGAGCCATCTTTTTTGTTCATGAGCTCCAAGCATACAAAGTTTTACTTGTCTCATGAAGCTCAAAAATCATTTCTTTTGTGTGACACCTTATTAAAGTTATCAGGAGGTATAAATTTGGTATGGTTTGAGCAGGAGGCCTGACCGAGGCATGGATTTCCCAATAGCCACTTGCGTGTGTGTGTGAGTGAATACCAACCATGAGTGTATGTTTCTCACCTTATAGGACTTCTCACCCAACGGAAAACCAAGAGTTCAATTGCGTCAGAGTGAGTATGCATTTTCAGACAAACAATCTAGATCTGATCCACATCGCGATGGGAAAATGGTCGAAGCTTGAATCAAATCTTTTATCTTTTACCTTCTCTCTTTCATCTTTGATAGTGCATGCTTGTGCATTGTTTTTTCTCTTTATATCATTCTCATGTGTGTTATTTTATGCCCATGTTGATTTTCCTTGGGATCTTGATCACCCCTCTTGATCATTGTCATCCCATCTTATTAGAATTGGTACATTTGAACCCCTCTTGGCGTGCATTTTTTTCTACTTTAGTGTGATTTTGAAGCAAGTTCACCCTCTCACTAAAGTGGGTGCTAAATGTAGTGTCAAAAAATGTTGTCGGGACATTTTCACACTTGTTTGGGCCCTCTTTGCTGAATTGGGCTTAATGTTGCCTTGATTTAGTGTTGTAATATGGTTTACACATTCACATTAGGTCTTGGGACCTTGTGAACTAATGGATTTAAATGGTACCTTGCTAAAGTGTTGTGACACACTTTCACACTTTTCTAGACTTATCATTAATAATTGGGATTTATTATGCTTTAATTGGCCCTATTTTACATCCACAAGCCTCATTTATTGCATATTTTCGAGGATAATCCTGACACCAATCAATACCCAATCATAATTCAGGTGTTTTAGGTTTGAATGGCCCATATTTAGTGATTTGGGACTCATTCTCCATCTTGTGTGAATGATTCCCCCCTGGATCATTTGGTCCCAAACCCGATTTCACACATTCTAAGCATTTTTAAAATTGGTCCCAAAAATTAAGCCTGGTGGGACTCATTTGCCACCTTGGGCGAATTAGTCCCTGTGGCCCAAAATCAAAATTAATTCAAATTTCTAGCAGGATTTTATCCTCCTATATCTGATGTCGGCTTGTAGTATTGTAATTTCGAGAATTCTTACATAATTGAGTATAAATACAAGTTTCTTTCTTTCATTTTACACCTAGCAAGTTGAATGAGCATCCTTATAAAAAAATTGAGTTCACAAGAGCATTGAAGGGTAGATTATCAAGCATTCTAGAGAATTCTTCCAGCATTGGTCATCATGCCAAAGATTACATGCATCATGTTTGGTTTTGAGCTAACAATTGTGATGTAGGATTTTATGATTCAAGCAAGTGTTCAATTCAAGATCTATCTCCTTCAAGTAAGAGTCAAGATCTACATCCATTTCAGCCATCTCAAGCATATTTTCAGCACTTTATTGTAAGGGTTTGGTGAGTTGCGACATTGTTATTTGTTAATTCATCATTCTCCAATCCTATTTGATTTCATTTCAAGGATTGATTTCCAAAACGGGGTTTGACCAAGGCAAACCCTATCCACTAACCCAACAAATTTTTTCTCTCTCCTTTGTGTGTGATTTATAGGTCTAGGTTACAAATTTCCTAAGGATCAAGATTGGAGAAAAGTTGTCAAGAGCTCAAAGTTTTCAAAGTTGTCATCAAGCCTTGGAGAATCTTATAAAAAGACCTACATGTTACAATTCAGAGATTTAGATCCAGAATCTTGTAGAGACAGATTGAGCAGACTGAGGAGAGAAGATTCAAACTTTGAAGCTTCAAAAAATCCTAACTGGACTAATTCACCACTTTTGGCGAATGAGTCCTAGTTTTAGTCAATTTTCAGATTTTTGCAGATCCAAATACCCATTTGGCAGATTCCTATTCCTGCACAGTTTTCTAGAATCTGGGCTGATTTGCCTAGCTTGGAAAATGAGTCCCAGTTACCCTTGAAGTCATAATTTCTAGTGTTTCAGACCTCCTTCCAACCCTTTCTGGATTTCTAGGTGGACACATTCTGTTTTGTAGTTTTTTGTGTTGTTTCATTCACTTTTCTAGGTCATTTAGTGTTACTTTGCATTCAATTAAGGTTTTTCATTTCATCTTGCATTTCATTATCTTTTCCAAGTCTAAACTTGGTGGTGAACCCCTTATTAGATCATAATAATCCCCTATAATAACCCTCTTGCAAGATCTCTTTCTCTTTTGCATTGAGATCTCAAGGGTTTTTTCTTGAGTGAAAGTGAAAATTGTCCTCCAGTTCCTAAACCCCCTAGGTGGAAACCCAAATCCCAATTTTCCACCTTTCAAAAACTATTAGGATATTTCTTAGGAATAAATTAGTTATAAATTTAATAAAATATAAAACCACTTCAAGAGGGTGACTTTTAGAAATTATAATATTAACTTATGAGTAGTTGTGCCACTATGCCATAAGAACCTTTATTAAGTAATTTCTCCATTCTATGGGAGTTGATTATTTGACTTGGTGGTGATTTTATCCCTATAAGTTTATACTTTTGTCTATTTATACTAAAAATAATGAATTAGTCGTAAAAATTGAAATACATTATTCCTAATTGTTTAATCCATTAGATGCCCACATCTACATGTTAGGATTAAGGCATCATCTAACTTGTAAATACTATATCATATTGCATGGTTAAAACATCCTTGGAAAGTTTCCTTATGCACTTGGGATGTATTGGGAAAATATTTTGTAATTTTTTTTCTCACCTTTTTTTGTAATACCATTCATAAGGGGTGGTGGGTTCTACTAGCAACGACAAAGGTGACTTTTGAAAATGAATATTTAATATTATTTTTCTCACATGTGGATGTCTAGAATGGGATGGTAAAAGATAAGTGAAGTGGAAAAATGAGTGGCTGTTAGGCTTCTCCATGGAGGAGTTAATGGTGAACTCCTCAACACCCCAAGATCACCTACAAGACAAAAACAACTTCCACAAGAGAGCAATGGTAGAAATATCATTCTATGATTATGGATGCAATATTTCTAGATTGAATATATGAGGTACATATGCTGCCTTTCTTAGAAAGGCAAGTTATGAGATAGGATTAGACAAGATCTTGACATGTGTCTTAATCCTATTTAATGAGACTACCTCAACAATATTAAATAACCTAGG
This sequence comes from Sequoiadendron giganteum, assembly GCA_007115665.2. Lineage (NCBI taxonomy): Eukaryota > Viridiplantae > Streptophyta > Pinopsida > Cupressales > Cupressaceae > Sequoiadendron > Sequoiadendron giganteum. The sequence continues at coordinate 12,572,341 of CM021103.1, forward strand.
GCACAAAGATTAAATAAAATACAAAATAGATAAGATATGATAAGATCTTATCTAGAAAACTAAGACTTCTATAAAAAACACCTAGGACCTAAGTAAACTTAAAATGTAAATAGGACCCACTAATTAACTAGTTAGGTAAAACACCTATTTACACAAACACCCCCTTAAGTACAACTTAAGGAGAAGATTATTATGTAAATTATAAAAAGATGATGATGAATATGGATCCTAGATACAAGTCCATGTTGGGTACCCATGTATAATGCAAATAAAATCTCACAAATGAAGAAAAGGAGAAAACCCAATGGGACAAAATTCCTCTCCAAAAGAGAGAAAAATACAAAGATAAATGGTGTATGGAGGACTCAATGATATCCCAAGTACAACATCCATAATGTATATACAATCAATGACCCCCATAAGAGGGAAAAAGAGAGACAAGATATCCCCCCACAATGTATAATCTCCTACAAAATGGTATGTGTTTGAAGATAAGTCATGACCCAATACCTACAAACAATGTTTCTACCCTTAAAAAGAGGATAGACCCAAGTACAAATGCACAAACACTTCCCATTCCAGATAGGAATTGGTAGGAAGATGAACCCATATGCATAAATGTTATGTCTTTGAAACATGCTCATGTGTTGCCAAGTTCATGGTAAATGATGATGATGCTACAATCCAATCACGTACACGCCTAATCACAACAAAAGGTGACTAACATGAATAAATGGAAATTGATATTGAACTAACTCCAAATACAAAGATGAAGTGAAAACAATTGTGTCATGAATGTCATCAAATAGGAGAGATAAACCCTCAAACTGGTCCTCCAAATTTGAAATGTGAGACTCCATAAAAAAAGATGCAATTTATGATAAATAAGAATCCCAATCAAGAAGTCAATGATATACTTGTTGCAATGGATCACTAGAATTTCTCAATGAATCATCAACAAATGAGGAATGCGTGATATTTGGATCATCAAGATGCTCAAGTTCTGCATCATATTCAAAATCCTCTAAGGTTTCATCATCAAAGAGAAAATTGTTGAAATCATCAAGTGGAATGAGATAATTTGATGCAAGATCATCTGGGAATGGAGGATTATGTGGATCTCTAAAAATATCGAAAATCTTGGTCCAAACTATACGCAGGCACAAGATTCTTAAAATATGATGATAGGTCTCTCTAGAGATGCTTGCACTAAAACTAGAACCAACCAATCCTATGATATGATCATTCTTATTCCCCAAACATATTTCTTCCATGTTGTCTCTAGCTCACATATGAGTCCATAAAGATGAGGAAAAATATTGAGAGACCTGCAATGTGTTAGGATACCTTTTTTCCAAGACTCATAATTATCCTTAGTTAGGATGATTACAAAAGGATGAGTTACATAACCCATCATTACAATGATGATACACTTCTCAAATGATAAAATATGAGATCAAAACATGAAAAGAGGCTAAAATGAAGTATAATGATCAAAATAAGACCCTCCCAAATGCCAGAATATCTAATTAATCTCCAGGATACCCACTGTGAAAGAACTGAAATCACAATATACTTGGAAAAAAGGAAAAAGTACATGGATGGCTAGATAGATCTCCTAAATACCTTTCCAACACCACAAGATTCACAAAAATGGAGATCATGGAAAAACATTATGATCTCGAGATCTAAAAGATAGGATCTAACTCCAATCAACAATTAATGCCACCAAACAATAAAATTTTGGAAAATAACATATAACACTGTAAAATATGCAAAGCCAACTTTTTGATGCTAATCTCGTTTTTGAAAAATGACCTCCTGGAATGCAAGTTTTAGCGTTTTGAAAAAAGTACTATTAGGGCTCCAAGGGACAAAATTAGGCATCTGAGGCTTAAATAAGGTCACCCATGTGACTAGACCACTTTCTAGAAAAAAATAGAACCTGTGATGAGGCAAAATAACCTCATCATAATGAAATTAGAAAAGATTATTTTTACAAGCTCAATTCTAAGTCTGTGCCAATTTATTAAACTTTAGGAGGAATAATTGATTATCTTTAAGGAAAATTATGCAAACTTTATTTCTTATGATCAATTGAGGAAATTTGCCAATACAGGTTTAATGGGTTTTCTTGAGTGTTTTTGTAGGGAGTAAATCGGTCATCTTGTAGTTGTTACAAAACATTGAACCAACACATGCCTTAAATATGGTTGAAGATAGATGTTGCGAACCCGCTCCTGAATATCAGGCTGATGAATCAAAGATTTGATTACTGTTTATTTAATTTCTGTTACCAATAACTTCATGGCTCGTCTAGAACCTTCTTTATGTTTATGAGTTTTAAGGACATGGAAGTTAGTTAAAGTTGTTAAAGAATTTTTCAATGGTTATCCATGCCATTTGTAATCTAGGATTTAGTTATAATTTTTTCTATAAGAATGTAATTTCAAAAAGAGAATACATAAGACTGAATAGTAACATTATGCTGTTTACATGATCTCTGAATACTGATGAATGAAAGAATTGTCTTCTATGAATTGCTAAATTGTTGAACTATGGATGATAATTGTTTTTAATGGAAGGAATCCATAACCTATAGTTTATGTGATTTGAAAATGAAGTGTTAACCCACGAGCTAGCCACTCAAGGGAAGTTAGCTTAAATAGATAAGTATTTATTGTTATGTTGTTTTAGTTATTACATAGATAACTATTCAGTAGGAACTCGCTAAAGTCTGTCAGTTATTGAGTCTAAAGTTCTGGAGCACCTTTGTGTTAAATTAATTATGAGTTGTTCGTTGTAGCTGTTAGAATATTTTACTATTTAAGAAAATGTTTCATGGTCTATTTACTTATTTTTCCACTTCTGTAGTTTATCAGTTATTCAGTTTACTCATTTCCATGCTTTCTAGTTTAGTTGTGATGCTTTCTAAATTAGTTATCTTATGCTTTGTAGTTTAGTATTTCCAGTTTTCTTAGAATAAATCTTTTTCTAGCTAAGAAGTTAAAATGGCTTTAGACTAAAATTGATTTCAGTAGTTTAAAGAAAATCAAAAAATCTAAAATGAGTTATCCAAATCATCTTCTTTTGCAAACTGCCTTGGACACTGCCCAGTTGATTTATTGACATTTTATATTCTAAAGTAATGGGACCTACTGACAACCTATCACTTTTTGGCGTTGCTTCCAGGGACTAAAATAGCCTTTGTGCTTAAGTGTTACTAGGAGACAGTTTGAATACCTCATTTTATACCAAAAATTCCTCCGTCGGCTTCCTTTTCTGCATGGTCAGGAAAAGAGGCCCTCACAGATGATTTATACCAAAGACCCCCCCAAAATACGTACCAATCATACCTAGGGAGGCCCAAGGCTTAGATGAAAATACTTTTGAAGAATTATTTGAGCCTATTCCACCAAAGGCTTTCCACTATTTGCCTGGAAATCAACTGGTAAAATAACCAGTTATAGAGGAAATTGTCTTTGAGGAACAAACTCCTCTGAACATCATGGGAGATTGTAGGGCTGAACCTAACCACAATGAACCTCAACCTCCTAGAACGTTTACCTATCCTATTACCTTGGATGTAGATGATGAAGAACATTTCCCTAGCTTTCCTTCCAAACTTCTGTGGCTTGTCCTCGGAAGACCCAAACCAATTCCTCTTTGAATTTAAAGTCCTGTGTCAAACTTATGACTACAAAAATGATAACTAGAAGTTGAATCTCTTTCCTTCTACTTTGAAGGATTAAAAAATGCGTTGGTTCATGGGATTGGGTTTTGGTAGTATAACATCTTGGGGGGAAATGGAGAATGTTTTCTTGCAAAAATACCAGAGTTACTGTAGGGTGAGTGACCGTAAGGAAGAGCTATTTAAACTTAGACAAAACGAGGATGAGAGTTTAGAGGACTATCTCGATAGGTTCTTTTTCCTCTCTAAAAGATGTGGAGAAGAGGCCATTAGCATTGAGATTCTCAAAACAATTTTTCTTAAAGGACTTGACGATGATGCTAGAAGAAGTCTTGATCTAATGGGGAAAGGTGATGTATCTCAATTGACCCTTGAGGGAATATGTGAGTTATGTCAGAATTTCTCTCATTCTTGGGGAGGAATCCGTAAAACTAATCTTTTTAAAGGGTCTAATGAGATAGGTAAGCTCCCTGAAGAAATAGGAAATCTGAAAACAAACATTCTCATTCAGTTAAACACTACATTAGATGGCACACAAGCTAAAACTCGCAACCCATATACCTTGTCAATCTATTGTCCTAGGTGTCAAAACAAACACCTGTTGCGCGAGTGTCCTTTAGATAAAGTCAATGTTTGTCAACTCTGTGAGAAAAACCATCCTACAAATCAGTGTGAGCTTCTGTCTGATATTAAGAATACTAAGAAAAAAAATATTCAGGTTGAAGAAGAGATAAATGCGTTAAACCAACGTCAAGGAGGTAACTTCTCTTATGGACAAAATTCAAATCCTGTATGGAGACTGCAAAATAACTAGGTTCATAATCAATGGACTCCATCTTGGAATTAGTCACCTCCACCGCAACCTAACTGGGGAACTCCTTATTAGGGATCCCCTGAATGGGAAAATAAACATGGGGAAATCAGCAGTGGTCGAACCAGCCACGACAATAATGGTACCAACAACATGCTGCCCCCCAATGGAATCAGGGACAAAATAAATTTTATACTGGACCTAGGAGGAATCAACAACAAAATTTTTTACCTCCAGCTCAAAACCCTCAGAATGAGCAGGTAAACCAACCTCAGCTTCCAATGCAACTGCTTCCCAACCCTAAGAATAATTGCTAGAACATGCCAGTCTACTCTACTGAACATCAAAATGTTACAGGACTTAATGTGATACATTATAGAAATATATAGTTGCGCTCTGGTAGAATCTTCAACCCCCAACTATTGAAGAAATAGTGGAGGAAACTGAGCCTAAAAGTCCAATAAAAGACACATCACCTACTCAGGATACTTCCACCAAAGCCAAAGAGACTTTTTCAGTAGCAGGAGCTACTGATTTGTCTCAAGGGGAGGAAGGTTAATCCTTGAGTCAACATAGGGAGGATTCCGTTCCAAAAGAGAAAACGATGGCACCATATCCGAAATGTCTAAAGTCAATGAATTCGAAAGAAACTCCAGAAATACCTATGGCTTCTGAAACTGCGTTAATTCAAAAAATTAAGCAACTGCAAATTAAGGTTCCTCTATTGCAGGCAATAGAGGAAATTCCCAAGTTAAACTAGTTTATGAAACAACTATGTATTAAAACACCAGGAAGGAAGCCAAAGAAGATAATTACCATTCATATTGATGGCTATTTAGCTATTTTTTGTTTGGGAAGACTATTGCTCCAAAATACGATGATCCTGGGAGTCCACTTATAACCGTTAAAATTAATGAGGTAGCAATACCAAATGCACTAGTGGATCTAGAAGCAGCTATTAACGTAATGAATGTGGATGTAATGGAAAAACTAAGTCCTACTGATTTACGTCCTACAACCACCGTCTTAAACATGACAAATCAGTCTATAGCCATCCCAAAGGGCGTCGTTAAAAAAATTCTAGTCAAAGTTGATGGCTGGGAATACCCAGTCGACTTCCAGATAATCCAGTCGCTTACACCCAAAGATAGCTATCCAATAATTCTTGGGAGACCATGGTTGGCCACGATTGCTACTAAAATTGATTGTAGAGAAGGGGGAATGACCATTTCGTATGGTCAAGATAGTAAACGTTTGTTCTTATATCCCCCTACTAAGCCTACTAAGCATAAAAGGGTCTGGGTTGATGAACCAGAGGAATCCAATGGTCCTGATAGTTTGGCCTCTCTAGCCATGGTAGTAATTAAGCAACATGGAGAAGAACTGGAAGATGAGTTAGTAAACGATGTGGCATGCCTTGCTAAAAGCCCTAATGAGGAAGAAATGATGGATGCTCCAAGATTTTTTGGGCAACCAATTGATTTAAGCGGGATGGAGCAAAGCTATGCTACAATGGGAATGCCTTGTCCCTTAGCTAACATGATCCCTAGAACAAGTCATTTCTTTGAATATATCACAAGGTTTCACTGACTTATACCTCATAGTTGTCCTCTCAATAACTTGTTGCAACCAATTTATACTGTCACTTTAGCCCATCCTAAAACAAAATCGATTATGTTATTACCAGGAAAAACTTTAAACATCAATAGTTGGATGACAAAGATGCATGAGGATAAATTGTTCAATGTATTGGTAAAAAGGTCTAAATATTTTGCTTGGGATGACACAAACATGAGGGGAATTCACCCAAGTGTTTGTACTCATCACATTTATACTGATCCTAGTATAAGGCCTGTTTGCCAGCCTCAAAGGAGACTCAATCCTGCATTAAAGGATTTGGTCAAAATTGAAATTGAGAAACTCCTCCGTGCAGGATTTATTTATCCTATCTCTGATAGTAAGTGGGTGTGACCTATGGTGGTTGTGATAAAGAAAAATGGGAAGTGGAGAATCTGTGTAGACTATAGAGAACTCAACAAAGCCACTCATCAAGATTATTTTCCCCTACCATTTGTTGATCAAGTTTTGGACAATTTGGCTGGAAGGAAATATTTCTCCTTTCTAGATGGATTTAGTGGTTACAACTAGATTCAGGTTGCTCCTGAAGACCAAGACAAGACTACGTTTAAATGGCCCTTGGGGCACATTTGCATACAAAGTGCTTCCCTTTGGACTTTGTAATGCTCCAGTGACTTTTCAGATAGCCGTTCTTGCTATATTTGCTGCACTCGTTAATGAGTGTGTAGAGGTCTATATGGACGACTTTACAATCTATGGGTCAACATATGATGAAGCTCTTCAGAACCTAGACTGAGTTTTACAAGTTTGTGAGGAAAATAGACTATCCCTTAACCACAAAAAATGTTTAATAATGGTAGAACAAGGAATAGTCTTGGGTCATCATATTTCCTTTGAATGAATAAAAGTTGATCCCAAGAAAATCAAAGTCATCCAACAATTGACTATCCCTCAAACATAAATAGATGTTCAAATTTTTCTTGGACATGCTGGCTACTATAGAAGGTTCATAGAAGGCTTCAGTAAAATTGTGGCTCCTATGTTCTTTCTTTTACAGAAAGAAGTAGAGTTCGTTTGGACACGTGAGTGTCAACTATCATTTGAAACAATTAAGGAAAATATTGTCTCTACTCTCGTACTGCGAGGGCCAAATTCGAGTCTTTCCTTCCATATTTATGCAGATGCTTCTGATGATTCTATTGGTGCAGTACTGGGACAAAAAGATGAAAATGGGGGTAAATATGCCATATATTTTATCAGTAAGAATCTTACATCTATAGAGAGAAACTATAAAACAACAGAAAAAAAATTCTTGGCTTTTGTTCATGCCATTAAAGAATTCCACCACTATATTACATGATATAAGGTTACAGTTTATACAGACCATTCAACTGCAAAATACCTAATGAACAAACCTGTAGTTAATGGTTGGATTATGACGTGGTTATTACTCCTTCAGGAGTTTAATACTACAATCCTTGACAAGCCAGGGAAATATAACGTAGTAGCAAATTTCCTGTCTCGAATCAAACAAGAAAAGGGTGACATTACACTTGTACAGGATGAGTTTCTAGATGAATTCTGTTTGTGGTTTATGTAAAATCACCCTGGTTCATAGACATTGCTAACTATTTAGCTGCCTCTGAGGTACCCCCAGGGTTCATGACTAAGAAAAGGAAATGACTTATCAGGGAAAGTGCCCCATTCAAATGGATTAACAGAATATTATTTCGTTGTGGACTTGATATGGTCTTGAGAAGATGTGTGAGAGCAGACGAAACCTACAACATTCTAAGGGCCTGTCATGATGATCCTTCAAGAGGGCACTACTTTGTGAAGAGAAATTCCCATAGAATTTTAGGCGCCAGATACTATTGTCCCTCAATGCATAAGGATATTAAGAACTATGTTCATCGTTGTGATGAATGTTAGAGAGTAGGAAGACCAACTGCTTCTTCAGAGATGCCTTTACTGCCATAGGTATTGCTTGAACCATTTGAGAAATGGAGTTTAAAATTTATCGGACCCATAGATCCTTCCTCTCAAGGGAAAAAATACATACTGGTTTGCACCGATTACCTAACGAAATGGGCAAAAGTTTAAACCTTACGAGTAGCTAGGGAAGAGCAAGTCGTGGACTTCCTCTATAATAAAATCTTCATTAGATTTGGAGTCCCTCGAACTATCGTTACTGACCAGGGACCCCAATTTATGTCCAAAGTGCTCTTGGCATTCACCAACCATTTTCAAGTAAGCCATAGAAAGTCATCCCCTTACCACCCTCAAGCAAACGGCTAGGTGGAAGTAACTAATAGGGAGCTTGAAAACATATTAACAAAAATAGTTTCTTCAGGAAGAAAAGATTGGGCCAAAAAACTCCCTAAAGTTGTTTGGGCATACAACACAACCTGGAAATCCATGATTGGATTCATATGAGCTCGTTTTTGGAAAGAAACCTCTTCTTCCCATTGAGTTTGAACTACAAAATCTATGAACAACTATAGAACTAGGTCTGGATTTGAAATGAGCCCAAGTTGAATGAGTTCTACAATTAAGCGAATTGGATGAGCTTTGCCTAGACGCTGTCCATCAAACCGAACTAATTTAACATCAATGGAAAGTGTGGCACGACAAACATATTAAGGAGAGGGAGTTCCATAATGGAGACTGGGCCCTGCTATTCGATTCAAGGTACAAAGATCATAGAGGAAAGCTCAGGACTCATTGGTTGGGACCTTATGAGATTTCTGAGGTCTTTTCGAATGGAATAGTTCAGTTGAAACCAATTGATGGTGACTCATGAACCCTCTTAGTCAATGGTCATCACTTGTGTATCTACCATAAGCAAGTCAATAAAGAAGAATTCTCAAGAATGGTGGAAATGCAGGGCGAGGTCCAATGTATTGAATCTTCCAAGACAAAGTCTATTTGGTAAAAACGCTAAAATGCTGCTAAAAAAATTTAAAAAAAATAAAAAAAATTATGTATATATATTTCAAAAATGTGTAATAAAAAAACATGTATTCCAAGATATTTTCCTTTCATTAGTTTTTGTTCTTTTGGACTTAGCTAATTTTTGTTCCATTTTGCAAGACTTCTTATAAAGAAGAAAATAACTTTTGGAGTACCTTCTTAAGATACTTTGGAACTTATGGTCATGATGTCAAATGCTCCGGAACCTGACGGTCTTTATACCCGATGCTCCAGAACTTGTACAACAACTCGTCACATTAAAAAAATGTTCCTGCAAAGTGATTCAAAGCTCCTAAAGTTCAAAATTCATGGTCTTTCCACATCACCTTCATTCTGTTGCTGCTCCGACTGCATCTTTCGACGATGCTCTAGAACTTTCATTTCGTTGCTGCTCTGGCTGCATCTTTCGATGATGCTTTGAAACTTTCATTCCGTTGCTTCTTCGATTGCATCTTTCGACGATGCTTCGAAACTTTCATTCCATTGCTGCTCCAACTACATCTTTCGATGATGCTTTGGAACTTTCATTCCTTTCCTTTTCTGGTTGCATCTTTCAATGATGCTCTAGAACCTTCATTTCATTCCTTTTCCGACTGCATCTTTCAGCGATGCTCCAGAACCTTCATTTCATTTTCGTCCTGGTTGCACCTTTTAGCAATGCTCTGAAACTTATCCACCTTCTCTGTCGTGAATGCATGCCTTCCACGTGCTCCAAAACTCTTCCACTAGTTTTGAGCGCATTGTCATTGCGTGCTCCGGAACTTATCCATTTGTATTCTGCCACCTTTTTCATAATTCCACAATTTTGTCATACTTCCATCATCATATCTTGTACACATGTCGTCCTATCTATTTTTTATCATAAATAAAGCCACAAAGTACCACAGTCCTCATTGATGGCTCCGTCATTCATAAACTTCCGCATTCATTCCATAATAAATCCGCCGTCGCCTTAGCCAATACCTTCACGTCATCCTGTCAAATCTGTAAAGGTACAAGATCTTCAAACGATCATAGAATACAAGTAAGTACTAATTTTCAAATAAAGAATAATTAATTGGCACGAAATTCACTCCCAATTTAGCAATTTGTGCCACTTGGTGATCAACTACTTGTACGACAAGCCTTTTGCATTCCTCCATGCAAATTAAAAATTATTGCATAGTAAGCTACAAACAAGACAAATAAGTAATTTTAGTGGCTATATTTTCAAAAGTTGTTGTGTGCAAGCTTCATGCCATGGTTGAAATATTTTGCAGAGTGGAAAATAAGAGAATGGGAGGTGGTAAAAAGAAGTCAGAGCCAGATTCCGCAGAAAAATTGTTGGGGTTAAGCAATATCTCTAGTTTGTTCAAAGAGGTAGGGTGGTTGGACTTTATCAGAAAGTTCGAAGGTTATAATGAAAAGTTGGTGAGCACATTTGCTGAAAACTAATCAAATGGTGAAGTGGTACTCCATGTAAAGCGTTTTAAGGTGAGCCCAAAAATCATCTCTCGTTTATCAGGGTTAGAAAATTTAGGCATAAAGTTAAAAGAAACCTCTTAGATAACATACGAAAAATTGTCTGAATTATTTGTTAGAGAGGGAGACCCTCACCCCATGGTAGTAATTAGTACCAAAGGAAAAAATAAAGGATTCCAGAGGACCTCTATACTAGAACCTTGGGGAACTATTGTAGCTTGGGTCATAAAATATTTCACTTGTGAAGTTCAACTAACTGTTGTGGTAGGACATGCTTTCCGTATGCTGATCCATTTACATCATGGGAAAGAGAACCCTGCTCTTAGGGTTAATTTGCCTGAATTTTTATGTGACTCTCTAAATTACTCAATAGAAATATATAAAATAGGGTTAGGGCCACTAAAACACCATGGATTAATTCAATTGATTTGCAAATACCATTTTTACAAGAAATCCGAGGGTAAATGGGAGAAGTTTTTGGGGAAAATTGAAAAGTCTTCAGTCAAAATAAAATTAGAACCGGGGAAACATCTCACCAAGTTGCTTCACCTTCTGGAGCAGTTTCCCCTAAGGGATCTCGAGCTCCAGAAGCTCTGAATCCCACCACCCCTGGTGAGGAAGTGCCAAACTCTTTGAATAATAAATTCAAAACCCTTGATTTTTCAGAGCATGTTGAGCTCATTTATACTGATATGAGTAACCCCAGAAGAAAAAGGAAAGGAAAAAATAAGACACTTGTCACCTTCCAAGGTCTTCCTCCATTAAGGATAAGTAAGCGCCTAGCCTCACAATTCACTAAAACCCCAATGTAGGGTATGGAAGGAAATTAAAAAAAGAAGAAGCCCAAACGACCATAAGAACCTATTGAAATTTATGAGTCTATCAATGAAGAGGAAATACCTCTAGAAAGAGAAGATTTGGTCGAGGAAATTCCTTCCCACTCTGCATATGTGGAGGAAATCATCACTGAAGAAATTCAAGAAAGAGAACAGGAGGGGGATGATAGTATTCCAAGTCATTTGTCCCCCATTCTCGATAGAATTGTTGGGATAGTTGAAATGAGGGATACCACTACAGGGATAGAGAAATTGAGAATATAAATTGATGATTTAAAGAAACAATTGTACAAAAATAATGAATAGATTGAATTGCAAAAAGAAGAGTTGATAGTGCATGTTGCTGTAATAAATAAAAGAGATCATGAAATACAGGGTTTGAAACTGAAACTACAGGAAAAGGACACATTGATTTATAAGTTAAAAGAGCAAATTCAAGAATTGAGTCAAGAACATAAGACTTATAATGATGAAATTGTAGAAAAGAATAAAGAAATTTAAATGATAAAGGAAAATATTGTGCTTATGTTCTCAGATTTTGAAGAAGACAGGAAAACAAGAACTGAAGAATTAAACGCTTCCATCAACAAAGTTGTAGAGTTGGAATAGGACTTGGAGGAATGCACTGTGAAACCAAAGATGGAATCAAAATAAATTCAAACTGAGCTGGTTATAACTAATTGGTTCCAGGTTTGTATTCCCCCATTACTCATAAAATGGATGGAAACATGTTCTTTCTTAAGAAATGTTCAAACTGAGAACTACAGGCTGAAAAAGGAGCTGGTACTCCTGAAAGAATCATTTCACAGGGCATATAGAGGAAAATAAGATGCATGTCAACTAGTTGATTGTCTATTATCTAGTAGAAGGCCATCCAGATTGTACTCCATGTTTTTAAACGAATAATGGATAAGATGAAAATTATTCAGAATCTACAATGATCAGCCTTATGAGCCCAATGACAAAGAATTTATTAAAATATTTGTGGAATCAACCCCTGAGGATAAATATTTAATTTGCGAGTTCTTTTTGCATTATCTTTTATTAGAGAATTACACTGATTACTTTATCAATCTGTTTGTTGGTGAAGTAGAATTGAGAGCCCTGTTGTCTACTATGAGAAACCAGATTCATTGGCAAGAATGCACAAAAGTATACACACAAGTAGAAAGAACCATGGGACTTCAAATAAGATCACCTAATGCTAGGCCTGAAGGTTTTAAAGACACCTTTTTGTCTCTCCTAGTAAATGATAAAATGAAAGAAAGGTATGATAACAGTCTCAGACTTTGTTACGATAATTTCATGGAACATGGGAAAAAATTAATTGGAAAAGCATGGCATGCTTGTGAAGAGAGATTTACTCCATTACCAGCTTATCTCAAGAAAAGAGAGGTCATTTCCCCTCTTAATATCAGATACAGACTGGATGGGGATGAGATACAAACCTCCCTTGCTTCTTAATCCACCTCATGCTTTCAATATTTCAACTCATCAAAATGATAGAATTTTTAATGAATGGAGGGAGGGTGTTATCTTTCATAGAGGGTTCATCCATGACCCTGTAGATTTTGATGCAACAACAAGAGAAGAATATGACCTTAGTGCCAGATATGAGGAATGGAATAAAACTCAAGGTTATAATTATGGAGCAAGAGGACCTGCCGGGAACTAGGAGGGGAAGGAAATGATGAGGTAAAAATAACCTCATCATAATGAAATCAGAAAAGCTTATTTTTACAAGCTCAATCCTAAGTCTGTGCCAATTTATTAAACTTTGGGAGGAATAATTTCTTATCTTTAAGGAAAATTATGCAAACTTTATTTCTTATGATCAATTGAGGAAATTTGCCAATACAGGTTTAATGGGTTTTCTTGAGTGTTTTTGTAGGGAATAAATCGGTTAGCTTGCAGCTGTTACAAAACGTTGAACCAACACGTGCCTTAAATATGGTTGAAGATAGATGCTGCGAACCTGCTCTTGAATATCAGGCTGATGAATCAAAGATTTAATTACTGTTTATTTAATTTATGTTACCAAAAACTTCATGGCTCGTCTCAAGCCTTCTTTATGTTTATAAGTTTTAAAGACATGGAAGTTAGTTAAAGTTGTTAAAGACTTTTTCAATGGTTATCCATGCCATTTGGAATCTAGGATTTAGTTATAATTTTTTCTATAAGAATGTAATTTAAAAAAATAAATGCATAAGACTCAATAGTAATGTTATGCTGTTTACATGATCTCCGAATACTGATGAATGAAAGAACTGTCTTCTGTCAATTGCTAAATTGTTGAACTATGGATGATAACTGTTTTTAATGGAAGGACTCTAGAACCTGTAGTTTATGTAATTTGAGAACGAAGTGTTAACCCACAAGATGGCCACTTGAGGGAAGTTAGCTTAAATAGATAAGTATTTACTGTTATGTTGTTTTAGTTGTTACATAGATAACTGTTCAGTAGAAACTCGCTAAAGTCTGCCAGTTGTTGAGTCTGAAGTTCCAGAGCACCTTTGTGTTAAATTAATTATGAGTTGTTCGTTGTAATTGTTAGAATCTTTTACTATTTAAGAAAATTTTTCATGGTCTATTCACTTACTTTTCAACTTCCGTAGTTTATCAGTTATTCAGTTTACTCATTTCCATGCTTTCTAGTTTAGTTGTGATGCTTTCTAAATTAGCTATCTTATGCTTTGTAGTTTAGTATTTCCAGTTTTCTTAGAATAATTTTTTTTTCTAGCTAAGAAGTTAAAATGGCTTTAGACTAAAATTGATTTCAATAGTTTAAAGAAAATCAGAAAATCTAAAATGAGTTATCCAAATCATCTTCTTTTGCAAACTACCTTGGACACTGCCCAATCGATTTATTGACATTTTATATTCTAAAGTAATGGGACCTAATGACCAACGACCATCTACTAAAAACTATTAGCTGAAAATAAAATTGGAATTTAAAAAAAAAAAAAATTAATATTAAAATTGCAATTCGTATCATGATGCTGGAGCATTCGGGTCTACAGGCGATCTCACATCACCCAAAAATATTTATTTTCTTTTCATGTAATTTTTGAATTTTGGTGTGGGTTGGAGCATCATGAGAATCTTGTGGAGTGTTTGAAGGATAATATCTTCATTTACCAATACTTGGCTTTTCATCTCAAAAATCAAAGGCAAACATTGTGTTTAATGTGATTTTAAAATTATTATATAATTTCAATGCTTGAAGGGTTTAAGGGGTCCATTGGAATGTTAGAGGGAACTTGAAAATAAGAATTAATATTCCTTTTATCCATTTGGATGCCTATAGAATTTTCATAAGACAAGTGACCTTTCACATTCCATTCTTGTCTTATTGGGTGATTAAAATCGAGGGAAAGATAGTGAATTTTTGGAAAAATAAAGAACGAATCTTCAATTAACAAAGGAGCATGATTTGGTTTTGTATTTTCTTCATTTTACAAAGGTATCTACATCAGCAAGGCGCTTGATATGGTAAATGATGAGGGTGCCAACCCGAGTCACAAAATATCCCACACAAAACGAAAGAATATTATTATATTCAGAATAATGAAATGCTTACATGCAGAGGATCCAAAATCCTCGAGTTCTGCAATACATGCAAATTAAAAAAACTACAAAAATTCCCCCTTTCGCAGTATGCGATCTTCTTCCCCAAAAACTACCCAAAAAAATAAAAAACTAGCCCATAAATAGCCCCTTTCTCGGTTTGGAGCCAAAAACAACATTCTAATTATGCACCAACTTCTGGGAGCCATAACTTAAGATTTGATTGTCGGATCTTTGTTTTCCACCAATTTTCGGAGCCTTTAAGTACCTCAAAATTGACTTTGAAGATTTTATAGGACAAAAATCAGAAACTAAAACTTGAATAACTTTCAAACCGAGAATGATTTCGACCTGATTCTTTCACCAAAGTGCTTATTTTTCTATCCTGAATCTTCCCTTAAATTTCTGCCTCCTCACGCCTTCAAATTCACACCTACTAAAAATAGCAGCTGAGCAAAAAAAGCAGTTCTGAAAGTTGGGAATTCTTCTTCGACGAAAAGGGTATCCAAAAATGCAAAAACATCTACAGAAGGCTAAATGAAAGTAAAGATATTTTTGGGTGATGCAGGATTTCCCTTACACCACTAAATGCTCCTGCATCAATAAAGCAATATTAACAACACATTTTGGAAGCAAAACTATGTCTTTATTTCATTCTTTGTGAATGAATTTTAGAGGTCAAGTTGAGGGAAATGAAAGAGAATTTTTTGGGTGCTTTGTAAGGGCATAAGAACATATAAAATACAACCTTTAATGGTGTATAAAGGCATTAATCAACAACAACAAGGTTAGAGAAATAAATTTGAGAGTTGCACAAGAGTGCAAAAAATCAGCTTGTGAAGAGAAGAGGAATATAAGAAGAGAAAAGGGATTTTGCAAGTGTGTTGTAGGTGTTCAAGGTAGTCATGAGAGATGATTAATGAAGAGAAAATTCATATTTTAAAAGATAAATGAAGTCAAGAAGGTTTGAAGACATTAGGATTTGAAGACTCGTAAACAAGATGTGTCTAGAAAAGCTTGTAATTTTTTTAAAAGTTCATTCAATGTTGAATCTTCTATATATGTGTAATGCCCAAAATTAAAAAAAAATCTTCATTAAGGATTTTTGTAAAGAATGGTCAAAGTCTTGTAAAAATTGTTGTCAAAAGTCAAAATTTGTAAAAATAAAAATTTTAAAATAGACTTAACTTAGGGTTTTCTAGGTTTGTTGTCAAATTGACGTTGGAAAATTTTTCTAAAAACATAAACTTTTTATTTTTAGAAGTGTATAAAAATAGAATATTTGTTTCCAGGGCTCTAATTGATTTTGATTCGTTAAAAATACTTCCCGATCAGGCTGGTCTAGTCAGAATCGTCAAAATCTCTATTTTTCTCTGATGGGTCTATTATGCTTTTTTAGAAGATAAACTAGGACCTCTGAGGTCATCAATGGAGGAAGGTCAACTATCAAGTGTCAGATACAAGGTCTTAGATGCTGCGTATGCAACGATCAACGATCAAAAGTGCTTAAAATGATGAACAAGGAAGGCAAAATGAAAAAAATGAAATTTGTGATTTTTCTAACGTTGGAGAACCTAGGCACCTTTTTTCAAAAAAAGGTACCTGGTTTTCAATGCCTTCGGAAATTTTCAGCTTCTAATGATGGTCAATGAGTCAACAAAGGTGGTGAATGAAAAATGATGAAAGTTGAAAATCTCAAAAAATAAACTATTTAGCAATGCTAGGCACCTTTTTTCAAGGAGGGCACCTAAGGTTTCATGCCTTGAATTTTTTGCCACTTTTTTATAAAATGTGCAATCTCCTGTCAGCCTGGTTCCAATTGCATAGGAAGCAGTCAAAATAATTTTATTAGGGTTTGAAAAGTTGGAGGTCATCTCTGATTTGTTTAGGCTCTTCAACAGATCCATCATCTAGTTAAGAAGACCTATTAGATGGCGGGAATTGCAGATCAAACAAAGGCGTTTCATAAAAAATAATGAAAAGCAAAGGAAAATTGAAAAGCACAAAAAATAAACTATCTAGAAAAGCCAAAAACCTTTTTTCAAGGAGGGTTCCTAGACTTCCAACACAAAATATTTTTCGATCATTCAAAGTTTGTCAAAAACACCTTCGTTAGCTCGGTTCTAGATCTCAAAATATCACTCAGATGCAGTATTGAAGGTTGGTAGAAGGTATCATTCATCTTAGATTTGATTAGGCTTGCCAGATTGACTGAATTTTAGTCTCAGTTGTTCACAGATTGGTAGAAAATGATCCCTGAACAGGGGGTACTAGATTCTAGAGACATGCAGAGCAAAAAAGTAGAAAATTTCAAAAAAATGACTAACACTAGAAAGCGTAGGTGCCTTTTTTCAAGGAGGGCGCTTGGATTTTCATGCCTTAGAAACTTTTTGGCCTCGTCCATGTTTTCTTTAGTTCAACTTCCATCAACGGTTTATGAGCTATGCAATTACGATGAAACGTCGTCAGATGCCAAAACGAAGCTGGGGATCACTTCAATAGTGGTCAAACATGAGATTTCCATGTTCAAACAGAGTTTATCAGTTGATAGTGCCAATTTTTCAGATTGTCAAAGTCATAAGTAGGCTTCAATGGAGGCAGAAACAAGCAAAAATTGAAAATCATGGAATTTTGACTAAGTCTGGTGAAGCCAGGTGCCTTTTTTCAAGGAAGGCACCCAAGTCTTCATGCCTTGGAATTTTTTTGGTTTCCATTGTTCATGCTAAATAAAGAAACGTCCTCATACATGTGCTTTTTCAGCCCTATAAAAGAGGAATTCATCATTTTGATGTAAATGAAGTTAGATATATGCATACATGGACTCCAAAATTTTAGGATTTTTGCTTGGAAGCGCTTTTTATCTCCAAAACTCTATTTAAGAAAGCCTTGAGCATTCATTCTTCATAATTTGCAGGTTAGCTTTTAGAGGAAGAGAGACCAAATTTTCTTCTCATCAAGATTTGGAGGCTCAAACATAGAGCTTTTTCAGTGTTATTCATGGATTCAAGGTTGGGAAGCATAGAGGAACACTTTTGCATGGTCTAATTTTCTAGGGCAACACATTTCAAAAATAGGTGGTCATCTTTTTCAATTTTCATTGATCTCGGTCCATCTATATTTTACTCCTCTAGAAGATTGGGAATTTTTTCGTATGATTTTACGACCCTATTATTAAGAGATCTTGCATGCTTGGGAAAAAAATTGTTTTTTCAAAATCTGACAATCTAGGCCTCTTCAGAACGTAATTGTTTATAAAACCTAGATATTGACTATTTTTTAAAAAGAAATCTGCTATTTTTAGAATCAACAATCTATTTTTAGTCGGTTGTCCGAACATAGGCATTTTACAGTCAAAATTCAAGTTTTCAAACATGTAGTTATGTCTAACAAAAATCATGACCAAATCAATGTTGCTCCACTATTACTTGAGAACATTCAAAAAGGACTTGCATCATGTGTTTCTACTATTTGATTTGCATTGTTTGGAAGGCATAGGAAACATTGCAGTCAAGAATCTTGATCATTTCAGGTTGCTTGCAACAACTTCTATCCCCATCTCAATGCAGAGCCTTGAATTCGTAATTGCTTGTGTCAAGAATTACAATCTAACTTCACAAGAAATCATATCAATAGATGGGTGTATTATTTGTAGCCTTAGGTTGGAAGATATTGAGAAACATTTTGCAATATCACCATGGACAAAAAATTTCATCGTATCTATTGAAGAATGTGAAAAGGTGTGGTATGTGCAAAAGGACAAGTGTAAGAAAAGAATGGCTCATAAGTGGTTGAAAGAGAAGCAAAATACTTTGCCAAGGAATATTGGGCATTGTGAGTTCAAGGAGGAATTTTTAGTCATGGTTACTTTTCTCAATCGAATCACAGGTCAAGCAAAGGCCAATAAATTCCAGTCTTGGATGTTTTACATCATTTCTCAGATTATTGACAAAACAAAACACTATGACTAGCCGACATTGATCAGTGATAGTCTCCACGATCAAATAATAGAGCTCTTTAGGGCCCATGAATTCCACATGATATATTACCTCATATATCTAATGGACTTTCAAGGCAATTTTAGAGGTTTGAATGTCATTGGAACTTTGGACGTTCAGCATGTGTGTGATCATTATCCGCAGTTGGAGTTTTTAGAATCTAAGCGGCATTACAGGCAAGTGAATTATGTATTCCTGATGCATACAGTGCGAGATCTTGATGATGAGTTGCATATAAGAATTTCGGTAGATGCCATATTGGCAATGATGGAGTGGGTTGATTGGTTTATCCAATTCCTCACATTATCCTACATAAGAGTATATGGCTTCTCAGGTGATCCAATCATGCTACCTAGATATCCACTGGATGAGGTCGTGTTCATGGAATTTCTAAGGCAAGTACACAAAGCACATACATTTTTGCGTAACAGACACAAGCCTATATTTAGTTTTCTGTTTGAGATAAGCATATACAAATGTAGATCAATAGTTGATGCTAAGTTGATGAGTGATGAAATGTCAAAGTTTGGTCTCAATATTTTCAAGGAGAGACATTCATATGATCCTCCTGGTGTCTTTATGGCCTATTGTGAAGATGAGTTTGAAGCGCACAAGCATAATTACAACAAACTTACCCTTCAACAGATGGTTGATTTCTTATCAAAAGATGTACAAGGTCTTTCAGATGATGATGGGGAAGTATTACTTCCCATGTATGCCCGAGATCAAGTTGATTAGTAGCCACTTTGACAAGTTTATTGGTTCGTCAAAGAGAGCACCTCAATTGATGAAATAATGAGCCAAACTGTGAAGAACAGTAGAATATGCTTTAGCAATAAAAAGACACGAAAGGTAGCTATTCCAGTTGCAGAGCTGCCAATAGCTCAGTCATCTCTACCTTCATCTTCTAAATCAAAATTGAGAGTGAAAGCTATGAGAAATCCTCCAGAAGGTACAAAGATTAGCAAAATGATGAAGAAATTAAAGGAAAAGGTGAATCAACAAGAATAGCCAATGGATGCACCAGAAGTTCTAATTGAGATAAAACCACAAGTTGAAGTAGAGACTTCATCTCTTGTTCTTCTACCATCACCGAAAACTTCTCCTACTCATATAGATTTAGAAGGTGATTCACCATTTTGCAACGTATCAACACCTATTGATACATCAATAGTTGTTGGAGTTGGAACCAATCCTCCCAAAGAAGTTAGTAGAGACTCCTCGTCTTGGCTTGAGAACTTGTTGAGTAGGAAGAGTAGGAAGCCTTCTTATCAGTTGAAATTTGTAGCACTTGATAGTGTCTACCAAAATACACCAGAGAAGAAACTTAAGAAGCAAGTTCATATGAAGAAGAATTATGATGATGTGATTATAATTGAGATTTCTACACCTCTGGAAGATAAGAACGTTGATGACGTTGAAATTGATGACTTCAACATTGTCAAAGAAAATCTTGGTAGAAGAACCTGACATACTGATGTGAATCTCTTTGAGGTTGCAATAGATAATATGAATGAATGAGTGCTCAAGGATGGAGAAGATAAGGCAGCCCTCAAGACTGAGATTCGACAGCTGCGGCAATATGTTTCCAATCTCCTTCATGGTACTTCACAAGCCACTTTATTTCTTCCACAGATTCTGGAGTCATCTACAGATCAACATCAGTTGAGTCAATTGGTCATCTACGAAAAACATATGAGAGATTTGATAGAAGAATTCATCACCAGGGGCAGATTTATACTTGTAGAGATGTACCAATTGAGATATAACACCCATGTTCTTTGCTTAGGGATTCAAGTATTTGAGTAGAATATAGAGGAAATGAAACCAAGAGATGAGATCATTGGTTTTGACTTGAGGATGGCTTATGATTAAGTCATTACAGAAGAACACAAGAAAAATATTTTTTCTTGGAAAGAGAAACACCTCTTCAAAGTAAAAACCTATGAAGGAATAACTATAGATTGGTTGAATATAGATAGAAGATTTCTAATACTCTCAAGTTCATAATCACGTTTGTTTCACAGACCCCTTTTCATTATCATCATGAAGATGACACTTACTTTGATCTTGGTGAAGTGCATACAGAGTTTTAGAACCTTGTCCATGGCAATTTTAACGGTGACCCTGTTGCTTGCAAGATGAATCATGTTGCCGCAATATCAACAAAATTTGATAAAATAGCTGAAGAGAGAAAATAATTTTTAAGTTTGATCACAGATGGTGAAGAAATGCTGGAAAAATAGTATATTGTTTTGGATAGTATCAGCATTCCTTTATGAAGAGGCAATTAACAGTGTTTTGGAGGATATGGTTTCCCCAAGTTATCAATGAGTGAGCCACCAGTTGGAGCATGCAATATTTTCCAAGGATATAACTAAAATTAGTAGTTAACTCGATGCCTTTTTTGGGTTCAACTTGTTGTTCTAATTCATGCATATCTATTCTTTGGAAATATCAATGCATAGTTGGAACTTTTTTAGTTAACTGATTGTAGACTAGTTGTTAACTGTTGGTTATCTTTTGTTTAGTATTAGAAATAAAGCTTGCATATTGGCAAGTCTAGTTGTTAAAAACAAGGAGATTTTAGGGTTACCTACTCTTTCTTTGTGTATAAAGAAGGGCAACCTTGCCCATTCATTTTTAACCATTGTTGTGATAAAAAATTACTGATCCTATTTTTCCTGCAACTTTGTTATTCAGCGTCTATTCAAATTTGTCAAGTGTAATCTGGTTTGATCGGATATTGTAAGCTTGACTTTGCTACAATATTTTGTTCTAGAAGTGTATTTGCTATTAGAAACTGAGGAAGGAAATCTCATGCCTATTTTTATCTGATCTACCATCTCAATCTATTTCAGTACTTTGTTTCATGTTTTGCTTTCATGATCTTTATTTCAGCTTACATCTAATAAGTACAATGAGTCTTCGGGTGTGTTCTGGAAGCGAGTTTATTTAAGCTTTGTGTTAATCAAATCATTCCTTGTTTACTTCTGATTCTCAGGATTTGAATTTACTTGAGTTATCAGAAGCATCTTTGGAGTAGGTCTAGTTGTAATTGAAATTCTAGAAAAGAGAAAACCTCAGCTACAACACAAAGAGTTCTATAACCTTGTCCTCTTAGCTGAGAATAAAAAGATTGGCAGTAGTGTAGTATTTATTTTTAAGCATAACAAAAAAGAGGGAGCTTCCCCTCCTAATTTAAAGAGCATTCTAACTGTGCATAGTTTTCTATTTCTAATATGTATTCTAGAGGTGCAAATTGAAACGCCAACAATATGTAATTAATCTTGAATAATTTTCATGTATGAATGTGTATGAACATTGAAATAAAGACATGTTGAGGCTACAAGATTGGGTAGTTTGATAAGACCCCCCAATCTTTACTGCATCAATTGGTATCAGAGCCTAAAGGTCTTGAGAGTGTATAGGATACTCCAATACATGTGGGTAGAAGCAGTGGTAGAGAACAACTCGTGTGAGGATTGTTGTAGGTAGAGAGAAGCCTTGAGCAATCGAGAGCTAGGGAGCCACAAAAGAAGTGTGATTGCAAATTACATAGCATGAGGTG
Organism: Sequoiadendron giganteum; assembly: GCA_007115665.2. Classification (NCBI taxonomy): domain Eukaryota; kingdom Viridiplantae; phylum Streptophyta; class Pinopsida; order Cupressales; family Cupressaceae; genus Sequoiadendron; species Sequoiadendron giganteum. The sequence continues at coordinate 12,594,824 of CM021103.1, forward strand.
AGAGTTGTGAAAGATTGCAACATATGAGATGGGGATATTATTGAGGAGAAATCTTGTGATATGGGATCAATGGAGGTAATATGAAAAGAGAAATACTCTTACAATGATGGCTAATATAAATGCAAGATTGAGTAGATTGGAAACATGGCATCGTGCAAAGAATATCGAGAGTAACGAGTTTGCAACAAAGACTTGACATTAGGAAGGCATGGCAAAAGAAGAAAATAATGAGCAATAGGATGCAAGTGTAGAAGTGATGATGGTAGAAGAGAATGAAGATTCAATTGTAGAGGATGTGATTGCAGCGATGGAATGTGAAGAGATTAAAAATTGTGAAGACAAGGATGACTTAATGTTGCAAATTTTGGTGATAGAAGAAGAGTTGTTTGGTAAGCTTGTTGATGGAGGAAAGAAGATGAATGTTGTAGCGAAGGAAAAAGAGGTAATTTATGAACATTTTGATTTAGTTTGTGATTATTCTTCCATAGCGAGAGTAGAAGAGGATTTTGTTGTAGTTGCAAAGTTCTGTGTAGATGTTGCATGCTTGTGTGTAGAACTTGATGGAGGTGGTTGGTTTGTGGTGGGTTGGATCCCATGAAGGAGGAGAGGAGAGTAGGGAGTATTTTGTGGAGGAGGACAATACATGTTGGATCCAAGTCAATGAGAGAAAGGAGGAAGAGGGTGGAAATTTGTTGGAGGAAGATGGCAAATGTTCCAGCTAGATGTTGTAAAAGAAGGAAGAAAAAATCAGAAGGGTACCTATCTCAACATTGGAGTATGTAGCGAGTTGTTCACAACTTGAAAGGATAGTTCTACTACTTAGCTCCATTTTTTTATCCCATGCTCATAAACTTCTTATTCGACGTGTTTGATGTAGGAGCATCCAGGTCTACAGGCGATCCCGCATCGCCCAAAAATCTTTATTTTCTTTTCATGTTTAATTTTTGCATTTTGGTGTGGGTTGGAGCTTCATGAGAATCTTGTGGAGTTTCTTAAGGATAAAATATTTATTTACCAATACTTGGATTTTCATTTCAAAAATCAGAGGCAAACAATGTGTTTAATGTGATTTTAAAATTATTGTATAATTTCAAGGCTTGAAGGATTTAAGGGGTCCATTCGCATGTTAGAGGGAACTTGAAAATAAGAATTAGTAGTAATTTTATCAATTTTGATTCCTATAGAATTTTTATAAGGCAATTTACCTTTGACATTCCATTCTTGTCTTATTGGGTGCTTAAAATGGAGGGAAAGATAGTGAATTTAAAAAAAAAAAAAGAATGGCTCTTCAATTACCAAAGGAGCACGACTTGGTTTTGTATTTTCTTCATTTTAAAAAGGTATCTACATCAGAAAGGAATTTAATATGGTAAAGCAACATTAACAACACATTTTAGAAGCAAAACTATGTCTTTATTTCATTCTTTGTGAAGGAATTTTAGAGGTCAAGTTGAGAGAAATGAAAGAGAAGATTTGGGTGCCACTTTTTGGTGCTTTGTAAGGGTGTATGAACATATAAAATACAAACTTTAATGGTGAAAAAATTCAGAAATCAATAGCATCAAGGTTGGAGAAAGAACTTGCAGGTAGCTCTTGAGAGTTGCACAAGAAAGAGTGCAAAAAAACAACTTGTGAAGAGAAGAGGAATGAAAGAAGAGAAAATAGATTTTGTAGGTGTGTTGTAGGTGTTCAAGGAAACCATGAGAGATGATTAATGGAGAGAAAATTCAGATTTTAAAAGATGATTGAAGTCAAGAAGGTTTGAAAACATGAGGATTTGAAGACTCATAGACAAGATGTGTCTAGAAAAGCTTGTAAAAATTTCTGAATTTTATTCAATGTTGAATCTTCCATGTATGTAATTAATCTTGAGGAATTTTTATGTATGAATGTGTATGAAAATTGAAATAAAGATATGTTTCATATTATTTTTCAATTTATATGTTAATGTGGATTTGATGACATGTTGAGGCTGCAAGATTGGGTAGTTTGATAAGACCCCCCGACCTTGATTGCATTATATCGTCTGATATGACTGATTTGATAGCTTTGTACTAGGCAATGTGACTTATGAATAAATAATTGATACAGGAAAATGTATACAAGAATATGCCACCTGAATATGTCGATACCAAAACAATATTTCTTTGATAGTGACATATCTATAGTCTTGCGACTTGATGTACGATACAAAATTTATAGTACGGATCTACATTGTACAAATTTTTTTACAACAGAAATATGAAAAAACCTCTAGTGTCCCCTTAAAAAGAGTCTATTTTCAATTAATTGATAGTCAATATTTAGGTTTTTGGGCCTTCTGAATGCAATAGAAGGGTAAAATTTGGCCCAAAGTAACCCAAAAATCTAGTTGCCTCCTAGATCTGGTAATTTTAACCCTCAAATTGAAACCCTTGTAGATTAGAAACAATATTAAAAAAATTGATGAAACAAAAGGCAAACCTAACTTTATCTGATGCCCTAGCTTCAATGGTAAGGTCCTTAAAACCCCTAATCACACCCAATAAAAAATTTTAAAGCCAAAATGGGCCCTTCATATCTGGGAAGAAGTATACAACACTGAAGCTCTGATACCATGTAGGAGTTAATGGTAAACTCCTCAACACCCCAAGATCACCTGCAAGACAAAAACAACTTCCCCAAGAGAGAAATAGAAGAAATATAATGTTATGATTATGGATGCAAGATTGCTAGATTGAATATGTGATGTACATATGATGTCTTTCTTATAAAGGAAAGTTGTGAGATATGATTAGACAAGATCTTGACATGTGTCTTAATCTTGTATATTGAGAAAACTACCTCAACAATATTAAATGACCTAGGAAACAATCATTAAATAAAATATAAAATAGATAAAATGTGATAAGATATTATCTAGAAAACTAAGACTTCTAGAAAACACACCTAGGACCTGAGTAAACATGTAAACATGACCTAGACTAATTAAATAGTTAGGTAAAACACCTATTTACACCAACACTCCAAGTGGGTGCTTGGAAAGAGGAAAATGTGTCTCTTGGTATTCCATAATTTGTGGTATTTAATGTAATATTTCATTTCCAAGTTTAGGCGCCCAAGTTGGAGAGAAAGTATTGGAGCCAAAGATAGTGTCCTTACACATTTTGAGGAGAAAATCCAAGGATTGGGATGTTTGTAACGAAGATTCATCTTTGGATGACATGTTTGGTGCTTAATACCTCTTCACAAGTCTATAAAATCAGCTCCTTAGATGTAACAAAAAAGAGGAACGATTGAATGTAGAGTTACTCTATAGGAACATGGACATGTTGGAGCATAAATTTCTTGTTCATGTTAGAGTAAAGGTTTTAACTTAATTATGTTAATTAAGTTACCTTTATTCCTCTCTTAAGATTTTACTTTAGTTTGCATAATGTTATATTTAATAATTATATTAATTATTAAATGTCTTCCTATTAGGGTTACTTTTAGGTTTTGCATGATTGCCTTTCTTAAGGATTGATCCATTGTATATTTTTCATTCTATTGTTCTGATAATATAATCTCTCCATATTTCAGAGCTTCAAACCCTCGTTTTCTTTTTCATCCATTCTCTTCCCTGTGACAGGTATCCTTTTGCATGTAGGTGTTTTTGGACTCTGAAGTTGGTTTTGACAACTTCTACATGGTATCAGAGCTAACCTGCTGCATGCTTGTTCTTATTTGAAGAATTTTGGAGCTACAAGGGTTGGATCAAGCATTCACAGTTTTGTTGGGTGATTTTTTGTGGATCCGACATATTTCATTTTTTGGGTTCACTTTTGACCCAAACATACCTTGTCATTGGATTTGCAGCGTCCAAAAACCCCTAAATCGACTGTTCATTCATTGATTTTGGCCACAATTGATCAGGGAGGCAAAAAAAAATTGCCTAAAGGCTGTACGGCCCCGGGGCACGCCTTTTGAAGCAAAAAATAAAAAAAATAAAAAAGTTTTTAATTGTTTTTTTGGCGCTGCCCGTTCAAACAGCTAGCACCACCGCTCGACCACTACCGCCGGCCAGAAACCACCGCCATGCCGCCGACCAGTAGCCATTGCCGGCCAACAGCGTCGCCCACACTCAACTCATGCGCTGCCTGCCACCGAAGCGCCACCAAGGAGCCACCAGGCCCCTCCAAGCTTTGTTTTTAACCTCCTTTCATTCAAATGGGCATATCTTGGGCGTTTTTTCTCTGTTTTTTGAACAAAAATAGGTGTTGGAAAGCTAGATCTGAGCCCGTCATGATGGTGCAAGATATTTTTCAAAATTTTGTAGTTTGTCTATATTTTTTTCAGTCAAAGTCAGATGATTGTTCTGCACTCCGGAGGGCATAACTTGGTCGCTTTTGCTCTATTTTTCGAAAATGAATAGGTGTCGGAAAGCTGTGAATGCACTCTATTCAGATATTCTATTATTTCTTTCAAAAAATTTATCAGGTACACAAGATTCAGTCTGAAACCTTTTTTGCCTTTTTCCTATTTTCCGCTAAAAAATCTCTATTGGGGTTTGGTTTTTTGTATTGTGGGGGGAGTCTTTTTTCTTGCTTTCTGTCATTTACTTTAGAAAACCAAAAATTCTTCACATTAAACAATTCATTAAACCTCTCCAAACATGGCCGAAAACACTTCTACTTTTGACCTTCTTACACCGTATAACTACCATACATGGAAGGCTTTCATGACACGTCTTCTCAGATCAAAGGGGTTGTGGTCCTGTTTAGATACAGTTCAACCAGTTTTAACCAAGCCATTCAAGGTTATGCATCATAGAAATAAGATGAATGAGGCTATGGGTTTTATTTCCTTACATGTTTCAAACAACTTGTTGTTTCATCTTGATGCATGTAACAATCCTCTTGAAAAGTGGACCAAGTTCAATGATTTATTTGGTACCATCAATCAATTCCGTGCACTATAGATTGAGGCAGAGTTGACTTCACTTGTACCTGATTCTTTTCCCTCCATTGAGGACTTTCTAATGAAATTCAAACAATAGAGATCTCTTTTACATGGTTGTGGTAAGGTTAAGACAAATATAGAGTGTATTTACCTGATTTTGTCAAAGCTTCGTGGGAACTTTTAGATATTCTCATCTACCTTCCATTCCACTATGGATGTGTTGGGTGTGTGTTTTACCATGCCTTCTTTTGAAGTGTTTTGTGATCGTTTAACATGAGAGCAGGCTAAGATATCATTGTTGGATGCTCTCATAGGATCACCGCACCAAGCATTGGTAGCATACTCATCTCAGGGGAAGCAGAAACAGAAGCAAAAATAGAAACCAAAGACCATAGAGCATTGGAAGGATTCTAGTTCATAAAACACTTCTGATTCACCTTCTCTTAAGGGGGAATCATCAAAGAAAGATAAACCTAAGTGTGCTTATTGCACTAAGCTAGGACATGATGAGTCCAAGTGTTATGAGAAGAAGATAGATGGATATGCAAAACAAGTTTGAGATTTGATAGCTCTTCTTGAGAAGAACCATATTCATCACTCTTCTTCATCTACATTAGGCGGGTCTTCTTCTTCACCATCATTCCAGATAGATGGATTGGCCCCACATAAGGGTCATGCATTATGTGCAACCACCAGTTCACATTCATCTAGATGGCTACTGGATTCAGGTGCTTCACACCATATGGCATCTTCTCAAGACATGTTCTCATCTTTTGAGGCTGCATCCTCACCACACATATTGATGGGTAATAACACTTATATGAGTGTATGTGGGAAAGTTTCTATCGAAATTGATGATGGTACATTCAATGATGTACTATGTGTTCCATCTTTGTCTACTAACCTTCTCTCCATCTATCAAATTGCTCACAATGGGATAGGGAAGACAGTTGAGTTCACACCTGATTCAGTGCACATCAGAGACATTTAGACTGGCAGTATTGTTGCAATAGGTATAGTTGATCGATCTTCCCGATTGTATGCATTCACACACTTTGGTCCACCATCTCCCTCTCTTTTTTTAAAAGAGATCATATCATATCTAAGGTGAAGTTTGGTCACTTGAACTTATGTGTTCTTCCATATGTTCCCAAGACTAGTGTTGAGACTTCTACACCTCTTCCTCCTGTTGAGATCACATCTGTTCAGCAGGATACCTCTTCAGTTGTGACTGACATTGTTGCTCCACTCATCAAGCCATCAAGTGCAGTTGTTGAGGCCATATAAGATGATATTCCTTTCCTCACATATGACAGTTCACACTGTTATGTTAGGATAAAGGTGTCTCAACCTTGGATAATTCCTATTCTTATTATTTGTTTTGTAAAATGTATTTCTTGCAAATAATGTAATTAAGTGTGAGTGTACATGTCTAGTTTGCATGTTGATGTGTCACTCCACTTAATGTGTCGACATCTTGAATTGTGTGTAAGGAGATCATGGCTGAAACGGTTATGACGGATTCCTATGACACGTAAGAGCTATGTCTGGAAGATTCAATGACAGGTGAAGACATGTGGCAACTGATAAAGTTGAGTACTGTACACTCTTCCACGATAGTGGGGTTCGGGGCATCGCCTTTCGGGTTCCTATTTTCTCGGAGAATGGGTAAAACCCTAATACAATTATCTTCGGAAGTTGCCCTAAAAGGGAAGCGCATGATATAAGCGTTTTTTAGGGTTGCGAAGATGTAATGTGATGTATTGTTGGAACGTTTTTGATGCTTTTTTTGTCTTCGGATTGAATCTTCAAAGAAGTTATGTAACGTTGTGTTGAAGATAATACATTGTGCAGTTTTGGAGTGCTGGGGTTTTTTACCGAAAGGTTTTCCCCAGGGTAAATCATTGTGTCATTCTCATTTTCTGTATGTATGGTATATTGCTGCAATATCTTTGTTAAGTAACTAATCTAAAATTGTAGGGTTTTAAAAGAATTTGCACCATACTTTCCTTGAGAGATTGTAGGAAGTTGTTTCCTTTTCATACATGTTATCCCTTCTTCACTGGAGATTCCATTTCAGGATCATCTTGAGTTGTTTGATTCACCATTTTGGTATTCAGACACTCATGTTGCAGTTTAGTTCTTCAATGAGCATCATCCAGGACTTCCATTTTCACCTCACATCTAGGGATTTCCTCTTCCTCGATTGTTGGATCTATTTCTACCTCCAAGGAGACACATTGGTTTGATCATTGGCACAGGGGTTCTTTCATTCTGGGGGTTTTTTGGAGTCTCCACTTTCTCTCATGGTGGGGTATCTGATTGTATATTTTCATATGTTCTTGAGAGAGTCTCTTGAGCCATTCCATTTGTACTTTCTTTTTCCATCTCTTTTTGGAGTAGAGTTTTTCCCATGAGTTTTTCTCTATTTCTCCACTTTACAGAGATTCGGTTGTATTTGGGTATTTGATCAGGCCTAGTTGTCAGGACCCTTGTTTGCTTTCATGCATTGTAGTTACTTTCACTTTCTTGCACTTGTTTGTAGCTGCACTCTTGCTCATATTAAGGGGGGGTGTTAGAGTAAAGGTTTTAACTTAATTATGTCAATTAAGTTACTTTTATTCCTCTCTTAAGATTTCACTTTAGTTTGCATAATGTGACATTTAATAATTATATTAATTATTAAATGTCTTTGTATTAGGGTTACTTTTAGGTTTTGCATGATCTCCTTTCTTAAGGATTGATCCATTGTATATTTTTCATTCTATTGTTCTGATAATATAATCTCTCCATATTTCAGAGCTCCAAACCCTCATTTTATTTTTCGTCCATTCTCTTCCCTATGACAGGTATCCTTTTGAATGCAGGTGTTTTTGGACTCTGAAGTTGGTTTTGACAACATCTATAGTTCATAGGTACACAGGTGCTACCATGTTGGAGGAAAAGAAGAGAATGGAAGTGAATGTATAGTAATATCATTTATTTGAAGATAATGCATACTTGGCCTCTCTTCTTGGTGGACTTTCTTCTTGAAAGGTTTTTCCACATAATTCCTATGTTATGTGATTCCTTTAATGTTTATGATTTATGTATATTTAATGATATATTATGGTGATAATCTTTATTTATTTATTTTACAAGTTCACATAAGGCAGTGTTATTAAGCATAATATTTTTTTGATAATATAGGTTGCATTTACAAGGTGCAATACCCTTAACATAAGGAGCCCATAGGGCTAGATTTCAGATCAAAAAACAAAAAACCAGTACATCTTAAAGTCCAGACATAGAGACAACAAAGAGATAGTAAAAAAATAACCCACCAAAAATAGTAACCCCCCCATCACCTAGCAATACCCTCCCACTCCTCCATGAGGAGTTTCAACACATCATCCCCAACCCAACTATTGTTGGGTTTAGCCTTAGTAGTCTTCTTGTTTACCTCATCTTTCAACACTTCCAATAGAGTGACAACAAAGCAGTGGATGATTTTGATAGTGAACCGGGTAAACCTTGTAAACTTCCTTTGCAGCTTGGCGACATGAGAAACTAGGTTGTTGGGGTCTTTGTCCTTTTCAACATTAGACCTGTTGGTCTCTTCCACCTAAGCCTTATGATTAGAGGAATCTGGTGTGGATTCCTCCTAAATCATATGATTCATCTCAGGGAGGAGACTAGGTCCTTCCACATACTCTTTAGTCTCCTTAACCGTGTCATGCTAGCTTTCCTCCTGGCCCTTTTCCTGCTTCGAGCTGCTAGAGATATCATCCACCAAGACCTCATTTTTATGTTTCACCTTCCTATTGGACCTCAACCACTTGTTTGTTCCACCCCCATCTCAACACTAGTAGCCACCACCGTATCCCCTTAAGAGTCTTTGGCAAAAGATTCATCTTCATCACTATATGTGGGAGATTCCTCAACATGAAAGGTGCAGTCATTTTTTCCTTTCTTTCATTCAAGCTTGGATTTGATAGGAATTTTTCCTTCTTTCTTTGTGGGTGTATTCTTTAGCTCGCAGAGACCAGCGGTGGCCTTAGATTGGGCCAAATTCACACCATCTTCTTCTTTTTGGTAGGGGGCTTAGGTTTGGATTCCTCAAGAGGTTGGTAGGCCGTGGGAGGGTTCTTTCTTTTAGGGAAAATAGAGACAGCTGGAGAGGGTTTAGGTTCCTCGACTCTAACAATAGAAATAGGTTTCAGTGGGAAAAGTGCAAGGTGGAAATGATAAAGATGGAGAATGAACCCTTGATACAGTGGCATAGCAGTTGGTTTATCATGTTTTTTCACAGCATGTTCCATGGTTTATTTAACCAAAATTTCAAGAGATGAACGTAATAAGAAGGGGAAATTGATCAACATTCTTTGACGCAAGTGATTTAGAAAAGGAAAATGGTAAAAGTAGAAAACTTTAAACTGACCTTCAGGAGTGCTATACTTCATTAAAACCAAACACACCTAATCCTAATTTTCATGAAGCTTTCTCCTATCAAACCTCACATGCAACTTCATAGGCCGTTTATTTTCCCTATATAAAGTCTGAAAGCTCTCCATATCTTGCACTTTCATGTGTTATTTAAGCTTTTGTATCAAACATGGCAGCCCTGTAGCTTTTTCAATAACCTCCTCATTGATCTCAAATGAAATACCTCCCACTGTGACCCTTCTGTCACACCAGGAGTTCACAAACTGAGCATAAATTTTCTCATCATGCCCATTTAGGAACTCCATTAAAGGTGTGATACCTCCTTTGAAACAAATATGCCAAACCAAAGCATCCCAACAAAATTCTTCACAGGAACCTAGTTTAGTTCTCACACAACCTCATCCCATTTTCACACTTAGATAGAAAATTGTCACAAGAGTTAGCAAAATGAGAAAATTTTAAAAATGTAGAAAGGAAATGAACACAAACAACTTACTAAAGAGATAACCACCATAAAATATCTACAAATCTTGCCTAATTAAGGTAGTAAGATTTTCCCATGTACAAGTAGGCATTTTCGAGAAGCTTAGGGTTGTGGAGCTATTGCAAGTATTGATTAAGTACATCGAGGCATAGAGAAAGGCCATCATTACCTTTATCAACCCATAATTAAGAAAATGTTTGAGTAAGATTTTAGCCGCCTACATGTTCCAAATGACAAGGCTCAAATTATAAAGAGAAGCCTTGTATGGATGACAAGACCACACATTAAAACCATGGAGAAAACCACAATGTAGAATTGGAAAACCCCACCACAGTCCAATCATCCCCACATACCCATCCATATCACCGAACATTTTCCACGTCATATTTGAGCAAGGGTGAGAAGACAAGTGTACCAGTCCACTAAGGAGATGTTAGACATCATCATAAAAACTTAATATTCCTTTGCTCCTCAAGGATAAATCCTTGGATATTCAAGGGGAGGCTCACCAAATTTCTCTAGCATTTAGTTGACTCCCAGGAAGAACCCAAATTTTCCAAATATTCAACCACTCTATTTCTCTCACAGAAGATGTGTGTTAATTTCCTTCTTTCAAATTTGTTGAGTAATAATTATATATCCAAAAAATTGTCCCTGATATTCCACCCTTGACAGTAATTTTTATTGATAGAGTCAATCATAGCTTTGGAGTCTCCTTTTATATGTAGGTTATTTATGCAAAGGTTAAAAAAAAACTTGACACCACTCAGGAGCACCCTTGACTCTACTGTCATAGAGCTTTGTATCCCGATGCCACCAGGAAACCTCACCACCAACATGCCATTTTGATCTTTGATAATGCCCCCGATACTAGCCAGGCCAAGATTGCCTTTCGTCATGGCATCAAAATTAAGTTTGTACCAACCATTAGTAGGGGGTTTCTTGATTTGGTTTAAAATAGGGGTGTGCAATGCCACTCCTTTTTCCCACAAATCATTCAAGGATGTCCTAAGAGCCCTAATTAGATTGACCATAAACCTCACAAGGTGAGTCAACTCTCAATTAGGACTTAGGAAGGGGGTTCTTTCAACTTTTAGGGGTTCACCACCAAGAAAATTCTTGGAAAGAAAAATAAGCATTCAACCTAAAAAACCTAGTTATGCAAGCTAAATGAAGAATGCAAATGATGAAATTATGCAACAACAAGATAGGATGTGTGTAACTCGGGAGTCTGGAGATGTTGTGAGGATTCTGGAAATGCAAAGAAGTTGTCAAAAAGTGCCAGGGAGGACAAAGAAACCCTTACTGGTTGTCTTAGTCCCACTATTGTTTTTGGGGTAGATGCGGAATCTTCGAATCTCGAAAAAAATTCTCAAAGAATCTTTGAAAAATACCCCTAGGAGGACTAAGACGCCCTAGGTGGCGTATTAGTCAGGCGTCTTAGTCCCGTTTTAAATTTTTGGAATTTTTGAATGTGGTCCCAAAGATTAAGGTTTACACTTCTTCACCAAGTCTTTAGATCCAAACCTATAAAAAGACCTAGAAAATAAAGGAATTTGGATTGATTGTTGATGGGGGTTTGCCTTGGTCAAACCCCTTATTTGGTAATTAAACCTTGATGGAAAAGCATAGATCTAAAAATGGAAATTTGTGTGTGCCCTAATCTTAAGTGTGTCTAAGATTATGCAAGCTAGAACATGAAGAAACCCTATTCAAATGTAGTAGAATAATATTCCTAAGATGCAAATGTAAATGACCTATAAAGGAGATCTCTAATCACCCTAACAAGTCACAAACATGAAATATACCTTAGGTAGAAAATAGAGCAATAATGGAAGATGAAATCAATCAAGAAACAAGTCTTTAGGATTGGAAAAATAACTAGTTTCATCTCCAACCTATAACCTCTCATGATCCTCAATAGGCATCAATCACCAATCCTTGGCAATGCTAGATCTTGACTTGAAAATAGTCTTGAAAGACTTGCAAAAACACAATAGAAGGCTTCTCCAATACTTTGAAACTCTCCTTCAACTTCCTTTCTTATCACTTGTTTCTTTCAAATTTCTTGCTTCTTACTTGCTTAGGTGAAAATGAGGTGTGAATCTTACTTTTATAGGCATTCCCACCTAATAACTTGATTAATAGATCCCAAAGGCCGAAAAAAGGTCAAATAAATTCAAATATTTTTATTTCCCGCTCTTAATTCCCATAAACAAAGCCCCCGGGACTAAGACGCCCTAGGTGGCATATTGGTCCCACTAGGTGGAACTAAGACGCCACCAGGGATCTCTTGGTCCCACGAGGCTTAATTTGCCAATTTGAAAGGTGGGTCACGAAGATTGATGGTTGTTTATGGAATTTGATCAGGTTTAATGTTGAAATATGCCTCATGATGCACAAAAAGGGGTCTTAGGGGCCCATAATAAGTGACCTAAAGGGAAATTAATGCAAGGGGTGTTAAAATAGGTCTAAATTAAGTGTGAAAATGCAAAGTTATGCATTTTTATACACTACATTTAGCCCCCACTTTAGTGCCCATATGACAGTACGTACATATACAAGCTAAAGTAATTCAATAAGCAACTTTATAAAAGGATTCTCATATGTATTTATTAGGGAGAATGAAACCCCCATTGTAGTCACCTACAAAACCACAATGTCAAGAACCGCATTTTGCATCATCGATTTGTTAGTAGCTCAATATAATCCTCTTATCTAACTTTCCTAGCAAATTAAATTTGAGGGTAGATGTATGCCTTCCTTTATTTTGCTTGCTTTATGGAGGTGGAATCAAGGTAGAAATCCAACCACATCGAACTGCACAAGCTTATCATAGGGAATTTCCAAGTACCATGCCAACTTATGATAGACATTTGATGAAAAAGGGAGTGGAACCACGATTTCAACAACACAAATGAAATAAAAGACGGAGTTTGCTAGCTCGAAATATGTTAATGTGAATAAAGAACACTTCTTTTCTTTTTAGCAAAAAGTTACCTAAATATGCATGTACAAAGAGGTAAAAAGGAAGATTATCCATATTCATTTCATCTTTTACCTTTTTGCAGAGTGAGCCACCATGTCAAGAAAACGTCCATCCACCTGTCCATGGATCGAGCTTCTATGAGAGGCGGTCGCATGGAGGGAGCTACAACACACTGCGAGTTGATTCCGCCTTCTCTATATTTCGATTTAATCAATTTTTTTTATTTTATGAAATTTTAAAATCAAATTATATAGTAGGGAAGGTTTTTCTTTCATTTTTTTAGATTGTTGCAAAGTGTCCCAGTTAAGGAATAAAGTGTCTAGAATCCTTAATTAAGATATCCTAGAGAAAATTTAGCACACTTTGTGAACATTAAAGAAAAAATTTAAGATTTTAAGATGTTTTAAGTGACATTTTCCTTCTTTTTCTTATGATAGACTGCACCCCGATCATGCCAACACTTGGGCGGTCGGGCATTCGGCCAACTTTGAGAGCTTGTTGATCAACTACTTCAGGAGGACATGTAGATCCTCCTAGAGATGGGTCTTTACTGGGCCTACCTCTCGCTATCCATGCGGTATCATGATGCCATCTTGATGGTGCTAGCATAGAGGTGGGACGTAGACATTTGCACCTTCCATCTTTTGATGGGGGAGATGACAATCACACTGGAGGATGCGCACCACATACTGCGAGTGCTTATTTGAGGAGAGAGAGTGTTCTTAGCACAAGGCAGGAGTTTCAAGGATATGCAGACTAACACTGAGTATTGCTTAGGCAAACTAGTCTACCACAGGATCATGAGACCACACATCAAGCTTTCTTGGCTACTGCATGCACACTCACCACTAGTGAGATGCATCCCGATTTATATAGTAGCACTGGTACTAGTTCCCGATGGCTATGGAGCACATCTGGAGGGGAGGCTAGTGCATATGATTAGAGACATGGAGCACTACCATGTGGTCTTTGCTTGGGGCTGGAGCATACTAGCACACTTATGCTATGATTTGGGTCGATTTACCTATGGAGAGCTACATAGCATGCTACATTTTAACCTACTACAAACATGGATTCTAGAGAATATCACTTGTACCCGACTTGTAGGATTTCCGATTGCCACAACGGTGGCATATCCGTGGGTTTTCAGCTATCCCCTGAGACAGGCATGGCATCGTGGTAATGTGCTATTCTGGAGGGTGAGGTTTGATAGACTGAACAAGGAGGACATTATATGGAGGCCCTACTTGATGTAACTATTTTGGCTAGACATGACATGACAACTGAGGTGGATGTAGAGAGATAGGTTGCTACTAGGATGGTGGGATCATGTAGTGAGACCTTTCTACTATGATCATGTCATGAGACAATTTGGATAGATACAGAGGTGGCCATGACTATAGGATTCATACAGATGGTCAGTACAGAGCACCCATAGACTCGGAGATCTTAAATGATTGACAGTAGATGATGTCATCTGGAGTGATGTAGAGGAGGAGGATATATACATGCCCCCAATCTCTGATGTAGATTATGTCATCATGACATAAGAGTATGATGAGTGGTGGGAGGTGATTCAACCAAGGGCCATCTTTCCTATGGACTATCCTATGGATTTTTTAGGGCCTTTACCAGATTCAAGGGACAAGGACAAGGAGTTAGGCAGGAGGGTAGATCCAATGAACCTATTCCTAGATGAGGACAAGGAGTTAAAGGAGGATAGTGATTTATGTTGCAAGGTGTGACCCTTGGTCTCCTCTTCATGTGGTAGGCATATTCCAATGCGACGGTTGGGATTTGTGACATGGTTTAATCACCTCCTATGGATCTTGATCTTGTATAAATCCAGAAGATGTATCGGGCATTAACAAGTCGATGTTTTGGTGCAACAAAAACTATGGGCCAAAAAGTGGTATCAGAGCCAAAGGTGCTAGGTTTGAATCCCCTCGGGTAACACTGAGGGGTAGTCTATTGGAAAATGGTCAGCCCTCCCCTTGAGATTCATGACATGGAATAACCACCTCTCGTGGATCCATTAACTCTAGTAGTTGTATCAAGCATTAAAAGGTCGATCTTTTTGTGCAACAATCCCCCAGTTGTTGGCCGATAGTTTCTATTGCACCAAAATATTTACCTGTTAATGCTCGATACAGCCGCTGGATTTATACAATATCAAGATCCACAAGAGGTGGTTAAACCATGTCACGAATCCCAAGCATCACGTTGGACTACACCTACCACAGGAAGAGGAGACCAAGGGTCACACCTTGCAACAATCCCCCCTAATGCAAGCGTGGGGTTTGAACCTATATCCTTGGCTCTGATACCAATTGTTCCATAGGTGGCTGCAGTTGCACCAAAATATTGACCTTTAATGCCCGATACAACTAGTAGAGTTAACGGATCCATGGGACGTGGTTAGTCCATGTCATGAATCTCGAGGGGAGAACTGACCATTTTCCAACAATTTCGAGGGGGAGTAGGATAAGGAGATGAAGGATGAGCAAAGCTAGCCCATGAGCGAGGGCAGTGATAGGGGTGAGGCTAATCCTCCTAGACCTGAGTCATAGTCTGCATGTGCCAGTGTCTGAGAGCATGGGGAGAGCAGTAGGGAATTTGAGATTCCTACAGATCATGCTACAAACCCAGGTGATGATATTTATTATTATGCTTTATGCTTTTATGTCTATCATGCTCATGTATATGTATATTATGATGATAAATACTAATTATTCTTATTGATTCCATTTTGCAGGGCTTGTGATAGAGTCTGAGGACCTATTTTGACGTGTGGTTGCAGTGATGGCGCCACCCCTTCCTGCAGATGAGGCTACGACCATAGAGTACATGCCCCCACCATTTGTAGTGAAGCACATGGACTTGTTCAATCCTTATGTGAGGCTCAGGGAAGCATATGTTGGCATATCTAGGCACACTGAGCACGTTGAGGGTCAGGTATAAGCCTTGGAAGTGGAGTTAGAAGAGGCTCAATTAGCTCAAATATCTGAATGAGATGTTATCTTATAGTCAAAGGTCGAGTGACTTCAGAGAGAGGTTGTTAGGATCTAGGCTGATAGAGACCGCATAGAGCGAGAACGAGTGGAGGCACTAATACGCGAGGGTGACCTACGTGGGTCACTATGAACTATGCAACATATGACCAACATGAGTAGATCTAGGTCACACACCACCGTCTCTCGATGGGCGTGGACACCACAACCCAAGGGATCTAGCAGCCATAGGCCACAGTGACATTGTAATATTGATGAGATGTATTAAATTTTTTGAGATATATATATGAGCATGCTTGGATTTTGTATTTATGTGTTAGATGGCAATGTGATTTATTAAATAATCTCTATTAAACTAGTTAATAAATATCTCCATGATTTAACATGCTTTTGATTTATTTTCTTTAATTTTATGATGTAGTATGTTATGCTAGAATAAATGCACTTATGATTTAATTATAGGATATTAAATGAAAATAAGGATTTAACTTAACATAACATACACCAGATGGTCTGAATAGTATGATACCTAAAGTAAGAATCTTAAACCACATTGGATATGCTACTCCACAATTCAACACACAAGGAGCTATGTGTCAGGAATGAAGCAAGTGCGAGAGACAATGGCATACCATCCATTTTCTCTAACAACACTGCTTTAAAACTCACACTATTCAGAAAGGCTAGGCATAATAACAACGCAAATGTGTGACATTAATAGGTTCCCGAAGAGGTGTATCATCCATTTCAAATATCAGGTATGCTTTGAACCCAAAGCTCTCTTGAACTACATAAGGTCCTAACCAATTAAGGCTAAAATTTCCTTTTTCTATTGGGTTAGAATTGATATTTCACTGATTCTCTTATGATAATCTTGAAAATGTTTGAGGGCATTAATGCAGTGTTCATCAAGTATTTCAAATTGGTGTAATCATTGTTCCCTATAAGTATTGTCATCAATTAGCCCTTGAAGAGCGATTCTTAAAGAAGGAATCTCTAACTCTAGGGGCATAATCGCCTCAACACCATAAACGAAGTTGTAAGGTGTATTTCCTATTGAAGTTATAATACTAGTACGATAATCCCATAATGCGTACGTTAATTGCATATGCCAGTCTTTATTGTGTTTGTTCATTATTTTTCTCAAAATTTGTTCAAGAGTTTTGTTGTTTGATTCAACTTGTCCATTAGATTGTGAGTAGTAAGGTGTTGAGAAGCAGTGTTGTATATTAAACGTTACAAGAACTTCTTCATATCATTATTCTTAAATGGTGTCCCATTGTCCAAAACTAATGCGAAAGGAAGTCCAAAGTGAGCAATAATGTGCTCCAATATGAAATGACATATTACATCAGCCGTTGTCAAATGCAAGTGAATAAATTCTACCCATTTCATGAAATAATCTATTGTTGTGATTATAAACGTATATCCTGTAGATGAGGGTGGAAATATTTTTATAATAATATCCAAACCCCATATCGAGAATGGACAAATAGGAACTTGTGTACGAAGCTTGGTGGCATGAGCATGAATTAAGTTTTGATGCTCTTGACACTTATGACATTTCTTAACGTATTCAAAGCAATCTCGTTCCATATTTTTCCAATAATATCCCATGCGAATTAGCTTTTGAACTAATGATCTTCCTCTGAAATTCCCCTCACAAGAGCTTGGATGGACTTGTTCAAGTGCTATAGGGATTTCAGATTGTTTAAGACACCTAAGGAAAAGGCCATCGAAAGACCTCTTATATAAGATGTTTGCGAGGATAATATATTTAGACGCAAATTTTCGAAGACGAGAACAAATGTTTTAATTTGTTGGCTTGGGAAAGGTACCATCTTTCAAATAATTGAATATCGTATCATACCATTCACTCAAGTTTTTGATGGTTGTTTCTAGCACTTCATCGGTTTTATCTTCTATTGATGGTGTCATAATTATATGCACAATGAAGGTGAAGTCTTTTAAAGGATCTTGAGGAGATATAAGATAAGCAACACTTGCCATTGCATCTGCGTGATGATTATCTTTTTGAGGGATGTTATCAACAGTGAAGGATTCAAACTTCTCTAACAATTTCATTGTGAGATCCTTATATTTCGATAATTTTTCATGTTTCATTTGATATGTTCCATTTATTTGTTTGATGACTAATTGTGAATTGCCAAATATCTCAATGTCTCTGGTGCCCATAACTAGAGCAAAACACAACCCAGTGAGTAACGCCTCATACTTAGTGGTGTTTTTTGTACATAGGAAATTTAACTGATATGATAAGGGAGTAGGCTCTTTTGCAGGTGGTTTTACTATAACCCCTACTTTGGAGCCAGTTCTGTACTTAGATCCATCAAAATACAATTCCCATGTATTGTCTTCGATTGTCAACACGTTATCATTAGGGAAGGAATCATTACCAGGTAGTGTTAAAGGAGAAGGAGAATCAACTAATTGGTTAGTTAAGGCTTGACCTTTAATTGATTTTTGTGAAACAAATTTAAGGTCAAACTCAGTCAACAACATTACCCACTTAGCTAAGCATTCAGATAAATCTATTTTAGTGAACAGGTGTTTTAAAGGGTCAAACTTCGTCACTACTTGTATTTCGGCATTCAATAAATAGTGTCGCAACTTACTAGTACTGAATACAAGAGACAAACATTGTTTTTATGTTGTTGTGTATCATTTCTCATAATCGATCAATGTTCGACTAATGTAATAAACATGATGTTCTTTACCCTTTTCATCTTGTTGATCCAATAATGTTGCAAGAGCATGGGCTGATGCTGATGTATAAAGGATAAATGGTTTGTTTTTCTTAGCAAGTTGTAAAACAGGTGGAGTGACAAGATAATCTTTCAAACTCTCAAAAGTTTGTTTACAATCTTTGTTCCAATCAAAATGTATGCCTTTCTTGAGAAGATGTGTAAATGGTAATGTTCAATATGCTAAGGATGCTACAAATCATCAAATAGCTTGAATTCTTCCTTGTAATGTACACAATTGAGAGATGTTTCTAGGAGGCGACATGTTAATGATAGCATCAATTTTCTTTGTGTCTACCTCAATTCCTCTGTGAGATATGATAAAACCTAAAATTTTTCCACTATCTACACCAAAGACACTTTTTTGGATTCAATCTCATGTTGCATTTTCAAATCCGCTCAAAGATCTTCCGAAGAACATTCACATTGTCTTGTCTTGTTAAGGATTTAGCAATAATGTCATCAACATAAGATCTTATGTATGTAATTGTGAAATATTAGTGTCATAGCTCATTGATAAGTTGCACCTGTATTTTTCAATCCGAAAGGAATCATAACCCAACAAAATGTTCCCCAAACAATTGTGAATGCTATTTTGTACTGATCTTGAGTATTGATGAAGATCTGATTGTACCCAGAAAATTGATCCATGAATGACAACAAAGCATGTCCCGTAGTCGAGTCTACTATTGAATATAAATATTATGAAGAGGAAATTCATCTTTTAAAGATGCTTTATTCAAATGATGAAAATTCGTACAAATCCTTTAATATGATTGTCAAGTTTTGTGACTACGACAATGTTTGAAATCCAAGGAGAATAATCTATAGGTCTTATGAAACCATCCTCAAAGAGTTTTTCAATTTCATCTTTAACTAGCAAGGCTATTTTAGGGTTCATTTTTTGAATCTTCTGTCTAATGGGCTTAGAATTTTCAACAAGGACTATGTTGTGTGTTACAATCTTAGGATCAATTCGTGGCATATCAGAATAATTCCAAGCAATCTTTTTGGGAAATTCATGAATAAAAATTGCAGTATCCTCTTGTTCTCCATCATCAAGGCATTTTCCTATCTTAATTACTTTCTCTTTATCATTAATGTCCATTGTTATATCCACGTTATCCCCTAAAGTAAGAGCATTTGATCTTGGAAATTTAGAGTTATACTCTTCATTATTCATGTCTATCTCACCCTTCTCTTTTCCTTCATAATTTTGTTTGGTGCTTATCATAGCACATGTGACCTTTTTCTTGTGAGGGGTAGATGATTTATTATAAAATCCTAGCATTTGTTTCAAGGCTTCATCATCTTCAATGTATTCCCATGATGGTTCAAAATTCATATCAAGTAACTTGGGATGCTTTAAAGTAAGATTTATTTTTGGTTTACACGTAACAATGTTGATGTTTAATGAAGGTCTCTTATTTTCATGTGTTATCTTAGAAGTATAGTATCCCAAACCATTTTTCATTTCTTATGTATTAGGTTCTATAGGAACATGAATTCATTGTTCTCTCTTTCCAAATCCTTTTCCACTATAACCCAATTGCTTGAGAAGTTCATAACCTCTCCCATAAATTTTTTCCATTTCTTTCGGGTTTGGTGGTTGTTGATAATCTATCTCATCAATTTTTTTTGTGTAACTTGTGTCTTCTTCAAGAGTAGATGAGGTAGATTCTTATGAGTTTTCTCCTGAGTTTTGCATTGACATAACCATTGATTTCTTTTTTTTTCATCCTCTTTTCTTGTAATTATATATTCTCCAATAAATGAAGGTGTGAACTCCAAGGAACCCCAATCATCATCTGATAATTTTTACACTGTTTCCATTTCTTGTATTTCTTCGTTCGTAGGCTCTATTTTTGATGTTGGAATTAATGTATTCAAAGGACTAGTGGTTCCTTTTTCAATTTGTAAGCAACTTTCAGGCTCATAGTCCATTTCAATTTGGTATATCTTGTTCTTATAGACATACTTCATGATACGATGAAGAGTCAAAGGCACCACATGCATCTCATGAATCCATGGCATTCCTAAAATAAGATTGTATGAAAGTTCATGAGGCATAACATGGATAGGAGTTTTTAATTTAGCCTTTCCGATTGAAATAGATAAGGTAATCACACCGAGTGGCTTTTTCCCTATGTTGTCAAATCCTTGAATCGATAAGGAATCAAGTTTCATTTTTGATTTGTCCACTCCCAACTTTTCTAGAAGATTCACACTACATACATTTAGAGTTGTGCCATTATCAAAAAAGGTCCTTTTTATTCCTATGGTGTTGTATCTTGGTACTATCATGAATGATTCATATTTATTTCTCATATTGAAGCATAATGTGGTAACTAGGTGAGGTTTGAATAAGATCACATAAGGAAATCTTCGCAGGATTATTCTTAAGTTGTTCGAAAAGATCATACTCCTTTCCACTATGCGATGGTAAATGAGGAGCACTAGGCAATATAGGATTAGGTAATGGTAACAAAATGAGATTAGGTTGAGGTTGTCTATTATTCCTTGTGTTATATGTATGAGCAACAATATTATAATTCGATTACTGTGACACATTTTCTTTAGGTGTGTCAAGGATAAGGATAGGTTTTTTTGAAGGTTTAGGTTTGTTTGAAGGTGGATAAAGGATAAGTTGATGTTGAATGAAATTTAATTCTCTTTGTTTTTGTGTGTTTGAGCAAGCCTTAGTGGATGCACCTTGTGAGATGAAGTCCTCCAAGGCTTCATCTAACATATCAAAGTCATCACTACTAAAATGCTTGGGTTTATTAATAGGTTGAGGTTGGAAGACGTTTACTTCTCTTTGTTTAGGTTTGTTTGAACAAGCCTTAGTGGATGAACCTTGCGAGGTGAAGTCCTCAAGGGCTTCATCTAACATATCAAGGTCATCACTACTAAAAGGATTGAGGGTTAAACTAAAAAAGGGTTTTAACATGCCTAAGTAACCATACATCTATGCTTGTTCAGGTTTAATGTTTTTGATTTTGTGTTTTGATTTTCTTAGTGTAAAATGAAGTCTACAACTAAAAAAATGAAAGTGCAATGATCTATCTTTATTAAGAAATTGTGAACATGAACTATGAAAATGCATGAAACTGTAAATTAGGAAAATGAAACAACAAACAGAGGCACAAAAATTCACTATTTAATCTTGAAAACTACAACCTCAAATTCCACAGGGACTAAGATCCTAGAAAGGGCATCTTGGTCCTCCTGATGAAATTTAGAGGTTCCAAAGACTGGAACAGACATGACAGAACTCAGAGAGGATTCTGGATCAAAAACCCTGAGAGGGACTAAGATGCCAGTAAGGGCGTTTTATTACCAATAAAGGTTTTTTTCAGAAAAAACAACAAGATCTAGGTTGATAATAGTGTTCCTAGGTTGCCTACCTAGGGACCTGATGTTTGGAAACATAAAACTGTGCAAATGGATGCAAGGAAAAGTAACTAATAACAAGCAATTGAATGCAATTTTTTTTTCAATTTTCAATGCAATAACAATGTTTCTAAATGCAATTGGAATGATTAACAATGCACTTTTCAAATTTTCAATGAAATGAAATGATGCAAGAAAGTAAAAAGGCAACCTATATGCACTTTCACTAATGCAAATATGAGAAACCCTAGATGCAATTTCACTAATGCAAGATGTAATGCAAGAATGAATGCAACCTAGATCTAGGACTTTAATAGAATCCAAATCAGAAAATAAATGCTCAACAAGGTCGGGTTCACCAAAATGATTTGGTGTAAAATAGTGGTGTGCAATATCACTCCTTTTTCCCACAAATCATTCAAGTATGTCATAAGAATCCTAATTAGATTGACCATCAACCTCACAAGGTGATTCAATTCTTGATTAGGAGGACTTAGGATGGGGGTTCTTTCAGCTTTTAGCGGTTCACCACTAAGACAATGCCTGGAAAGACAAATAAGCATTCAACCTACAAAACCTAGTTATGCAAGCTAAATGAAGAATACAAATGATGAAATTATGCAACAACAAGATAGGATGTGTGTACCTAGGGAGTCTGGAGATGTTATGAGGATTCTGGAAATGCAAAGAGGTTGTCAAAAAGTGTTAGGGAGGACAAAGATGCCCTTACTATTGTCTTAGTCATGCTGCTATTTTTCGAGGCAGATGCAAAATATTTGGATGTCGGAACAAAATCTCAAAGAATCTCTGAAAAATATCCCTGGGAGGACTAAGACACCCTAGGTGGCGTATTAGTCCCGTTATGAATTTCTAGAATTTTTGAGTGTGGTCTCGAAGCTTAAAGTCTATACTTCCTTCTTCACCAAGTCTTCAGATTTGAACCTATAAAAAGACTGCAAAACAAAGGAATTTGGATTGATTATTGATGGGGGTTTGCCTTGGTCAAACCCCTAAACCCCTTGTTTGGTAATTAAACCTTGATGAAAAAGCATAGATCTAAAAATAGAAATGTGTGTGTGCCCTAATATTAAGTGTGTCTAATATTATGCAAGCTAGAACATGAAGAAACCCTATTCAAATGCAATAGAATTTAAGATTCCTAAGATGCAAATGTAAATGGCCTATAAAGGAAATCTCTAATCACCCTAACAATTCAAAAACATGAAATGTACCTTCCTTAGGCAGAAAATAGAGCAATAATGGAAGATGGAATCAATCAAGAAACAAGTCTTTAGGCTTGGAAAAATGGCTAGTTGCATCTCCAACCTAGAATCTCTCATGATCCTCAATATTCATCCATTACTAGTCCTTGGAAATGCTAGATCCTGACTTGAAAGACTTGCAAAAACATAATAGAAGGTTGCTCCAATACATTGAAACTCTCCTTCAATTTTCTTTCTTATCACTTGTTCGCTTTAACTTTCTTGCTTCTTACTTGCTTAGGCGAAAATGGGGTGTGAATCTTACTTTTATAGGCATTCCCACCTAATAACCCAATTAATAGATCCCAAAGGTTGACAAAAGGTCAAATAAATCCAGATATTTTCATTTCCCGCTCTTAATTCCCAAAAACAAAGCCCCAGGGACTAAGATGCCCTAGGTGGTGTCTTGGTCCCACACGGCTTAATTTTCCAATTTGAAAGGCAGGTCACCAATATTGATGGTTGTTTATGGATTTTGATCAGGTTTAAAGTTGAAATATGCCTCAGGATGTACAAAAAGGGGTCTTAGGGGCCCATAATAAGTGACTTAAAGGAAAATTAATGAAAGCGGTGCTAAAATAGGTCCAAATTAAGTGTGCAAATGCAAAGGTATGCATTTTTCTACACTACATTTCCAAACAATGCTAAGCCTAGCCAAATATTTTGAATTGTCAAAGGAGTTGAGGTCCAACGTCCTGTTCTAGGAATTGGCCATATTGATATCCAAGACCAAGGAAGGTTTTTCCAGAGGTTCCCAAACATACAGGGAGACATTCTCAGTAATAATTCTTAAGCCAATACTAAAGACCTCCTTTTGACTTTTTTCCTCATTTCAAATCTGGTTATTCCTTTTCTTCCATAAACACCAACATAGAATGGGAGGGACCGGTCACCAGATTTCTTTGGCTAGAGGGTGGTGAAAGGGACTGATCTAGTTATCAACAAAGCTCTTAAGATCACCATTCATGGTACAATGGATACCTAACCTTTGAAAAGAAAATTCCCAAAATTCAGTAGAAAACATATAGTGGAGTAATAGGTGAGGGACATACTCCTCACCATTTTTATATAGCATATATCTGTTAGGGATTTTAAATCCTTGTTTCCTTAGGTTGTCCTGTGTGAGGATCTTGTTATGACTCACCATCCACCAAAACAAATTATTTTTGGTGTAAGTTACCTATTCCACACATGTTTCCAAATACTATTTTGAGTTCCTTGCAGAGACAAAAAGCTGTAGGCAGAATTTATAGAGAGGTTACCCTTGCTTTCCCTAGTCTAGTATAATTCATCCTCCTGAGTAGAAATGGGTATCCTAGTTAGAGAGGGAATGTACTGAATGGTCTTAGCTAGGTTCCTTAACTCTGAGGAATGAGGGCAACAACCCTCAAGCATCTTCCACTTCAAGGAACCAAGCTGCTCGCACAAGTAGTCTCTCACATTTTTTCCAAAAAACTTTGTGGTAGGGGCCATAAGATTCTTGAAGTTAGATTGAATGAGGGGTATTTCAAGCAACCAAGGGTTCTCCCAGAACATAATTTTTCTGCCATTACCAATTTTCCATCTCAACCCAGAGTGTAACAACTATTTTATCGTACATATATTGTTCCAAATCAGAGAGCCACTGAGATGATCATCTAGGAGGCAACTGATCAAGGGGATGTTGTTGAGATACTTCACATTTAGAAATGTGCACCAGTCCCTCCTATTCCTTAACAAGTCCCAACCAACCTTCGCAAGTAGGGCTTTGTTAGTTGGTTGAATTTTCTTATGCCAAGACCACCACCAGATTTAGGAAGACAGACTGTATCCCAACTTAGCATATCCAATTTCTTATTTTCCTCCATACTAGACCAAAGAAAATTACTTTGAATTCTTTCAAAAATTTCAGCAATATATCTAAGGATTTTAAAAATGGAAAGAAAATAAATCAAGATCCCTTGAAGAGTAGTAGTCAAGAGCTACAATTTACCAGCATGGCTAAGGGTAGAGGCTTTCCATCTAGCCAATTTTCTCTGCATTCTTTCAGGGACAGAGTTCCAAAATCTAGGGGAAACTTAATTGTGAGAGGGAGCCCAAGGTACAAAAAGGAAGGGACACACTCTTGCAGCCCAACATAGTCATCACTTTGTTCTGAAGGGTCAGTGTGTTGTTGAGGAGGTAGATCATACTCTTATTGTAGTTTATGCATTGGCATGAGTTGGAGGCATAATTTTCTAGGAAATTCTTCCATTTTCTATCCTCCACCACATAAGCTTTGCCAAAGAGGATGGTATCATCCACAAATTGTTGGATAGATGAAGGTTCAAGGGAGGTTGTTGGTTTGACACCTTTAATAGACCCATCCCTTAGCGTTCTTGAAATATTCTGGCTTAATACATCAACAACCATAATAAAGAGATAGGGGGGAAATGGGATCACCTTGTATTATCCCTTTATCAACATTGAAGAAACCATGAGGAACCCCATTAAATAACACCAAGTATTTGATAATAGATATGCATTTAGAAATGAGATTCACCACCATCAAATTGAAGCCAAACCTAGCTAAAACTTTAAGGAGAAAAATCCATAGAACTTTTTCATAAGCTTTAGAAATATCAAGTTTGAAATCCATACCAACATAATTACATCTATCCATTGAGTGAAGGATTTCATATGTGGATATTGCAGCATCTAAAATATGGTGACTAGGGAAAAATCCTTTTTGGTATGGGCTAATCATTTTATCAAGAAAAGGTCTCAGGTGGTTGACCAAGATTTTGGAGATCTTGTAAATTGTGTTACACAAGTTGATGGGCCTAAATTCAATCATAGTCTGGGCGGTCTTCATTTTTGGGGATGAGTGCCAAAAAGGTATAGTTCATCTATTTTAGAAGTTTTCCTGACCTAAAAAAGTCTTTGGCAGCAAGGAATAAGTCCTCTCCAACAATTTCCCAATACTCCTAAAAGAAATTTGGAGGGAAGCCATTCAAATAAGGGGCCTTCAAAGCACCCATGCTAAAAAATACCAACCTAACTTCCTCAAGAGTGATAGTTCTGAGAATAACAACATTATCCAAGTTAGTTAGAGTGGGGGGAATGGAGTCTAGTAAATGGTCATCAATAGTAGAGTTAGGGGCCCCCACAGGCTTAGAAAAGGCATGTTGAAAATATCCAAAGGCCAACCGGCCAATCTAGGTAGGAGTAGTGGCTTCCACTCCCAAGTCATCCTTCAAATTTTGTGTTTGGTTCTTTTTTCTTTTTTTAGATCAGAGATGTGGAATAAGGAAGAGTTGTAGTCTCCTTCTTTTAACCATTGAATTCTAGACTTTTATTTCTAGAATATTTCTTCTTTTTTCAAAATTTTGTCTCATTTAGTATGATAACCCTTCTCCTCCTAGCAGGTATGTTCACTAACATCCCCATTCTCCATTCTTATTTGGGTGTCTTTAATTTTAACAAAAATATATCTTTTATGGTGGAAGACATCCCAAAAAACCCACTTATTCCATCTTTTTATGTTATTTTTGATAATCTTGAGCTTTTGAAAAAATCTAAACATGGGGGAGCCATGAATAGGGACATTCCACCAGCTAGCAATTTTATTTCTAAATTCTGAGTGAAAAATCAACATAATTTCAAAACATAAGTGAAAATGACCAACAATAGAGTGTTCATTCAAGATAAGTAGGAAGGGTTATGGTCAGAAACAGTCCAGGAAAGACCCTACAAATTAGAGCTGAGGAGAGCCACCCAATTAGGGGAAAAAAGGAACCCGTCAAGTCTTACCTGAATGAGGTTAGCACGCAATCTCCTGTTGGTCCAAGTAAAGTGTTGACCTTGTAAATCCATATCCACAAGCCCTATAGTACTTAATAGGTCTGACAAGTTTTTCATACTATCAGAATAGTCCATAAGACCCCCACACTTTTTTGATGGATATAAACGAGAGTTAAAGTCCCCTATCGGCAACCAGGGAGCCTCTTTATTTTCAAGGATCCAATCCATTATTTCAATCCAAAGAAATTTCCCAGTGTTCCTAACATTGGGGGAATAAATATTGATTAGGATCCAAGTAGGCCCAGAATGGGTGAACTGAACTCCCAGACTATTCCTAATTTGAAATAGCTCGCTACCACATAGTCTGTTCGGATTCCACAAAACAGAAAGGCCTCCCAAGGCCCCACCAACATCACTAAAACAAAAGTGAGCATCAGGCCAAATATTCTTAGCAATGAGTTCAAAGTTTTTTTTTTCATTTTCACCTCTTGTATTAATAGTATATAAAGCTTGTGCTCCCAAATAATTTTTTTTAGGGCTAGCTATTTATGAGGGCTATTGATCCCTCTTATATTCTAGGAAATAACTTTCATTTTGAAATATTCTTTGAGGACGCTTCCAATGTGCTTTTTTTCCAATAGCAATATCCTTGGTCATTTCCCTATTTCTGGTTTATCTCCGATTGGGTCTGTCAGGTTTGGTTTCAACACCAACATACGCCTTCATTTGCTTTCCCTTCTTCTTTAGGGTTGACCATTCATCTTCTTTATTGGTTTGGTTGTAAGTCTAAGATTCAACCATTGTGTTTTACATAGTGGTCTTAGAGGCTTCTCCCTCCTTCACACCTCTAGGTATTTCACCTTCTTCCAAATATTTAGTCAGTTCATGGGTAGCTAGGTGGTTAGGTTGGTCATAGGGAATTTCAAAATTCTCAGTAGCAGTGACAAGTGAGTCACATGGCAAGTCTTTCAAGGGAGTCCCTGTCACTAGGGGGTTATCAACAAGTTTCTTAGGCAAAGTGACAACAAGGTTTGTGATAGGGTTTTCAGAATGTCCAAATTTGGTCGGGAAATCTAGGATATTTAAGATCTTGTATTTGAAAGGATAGTTTCCTATGATTTCATCCACCAGAGAATCCTCCTTAATGGGTTTTCTTATTACAAAAGTCTTGTAGTCAGAGATAAGGTGCCTTGGTTTGGAGCATTTTTTACAATAAACCACAACATTTTCATAACACACTTGTTGGTTCCATGAACCAAACTTAGAGCTCATAGTCACTGAGTTGGGAAGAGTCTTATTAATATCAATATTAACATAAAAACATGCAAAGACTAGCCTAGAGCTCAGTTTGGTGATGATATTTGAAGTAATGAAGTGTCCCATTGAATCCCCAATACATTGAAATACTGACTCATCCCAGTATTCCAACGATAGACCCAACAAG
Source organism: Sequoiadendron giganteum (assembly GCA_007115665.2). Lineage (NCBI taxonomy): Eukaryota > Viridiplantae > Streptophyta > Pinopsida > Cupressales > Cupressaceae > Sequoiadendron > Sequoiadendron giganteum. The sequence continues at coordinate 12,623,279 of CM021103.1, forward strand.
CGAACCCAAATAAGAGAAGATTTGTTAAGGTCAACAACATGATCGAAACTAGGCTTCCATTGGTAGAGTGACAGGATGTGCTTCTCATAAACCCAAGGACCCAAAGATAAAACAAAGAGAAAATATTTAGGAGCCATCAAATTGAAGAGAAACAACCCTCCAACCATAACACATAATTAAACACTACCTTAAGTTTCCATTTAGTCGTAGTCCATCTTCGCACCATATCAACAGTTGGGTGGAAAGAGAAATATTTTCCCACATCAGAGTTCTCCATGGAAGAAACTATTCTATCAATGGTAGAATTCGAGAGAGATTTCAGTACCAAAGATAGAGTTCACAACTTCTAGTCGAGGAAGAGTTTTATCCGTAGAAGGACTTTGGGAAGAGTTGAGAAAAATATTCTTCCAACCTTTGGTCCTCGAGGAAGGCGGGAGTGCATGTGTGGAAGCCAACAAACGGTAAGGGGGGACAGGGGAGGGGGATCGTGGGGTACCCCCAAGGAGACATCTACCATGCATGCAGGTAATTCAAACTAGCAGAGCAGGAAAATAATATTGATTCTCATTAAGCATAATATGTTGGTTGAATCTTAGCATCATAAGTAATATGAATTTAATCACAATAATTCCACATTAAGGAAACTTAATTTCATATTTGCATAAATGTTTCATATTTTTATATTGTAGTATTCCAAACCTTGTATCACATCCATTGAAGTCATAAATTGATTATTTAGATAGATATTGAAATTTCCCAACACTACATATACTCCCCTAATTGGGATAGAAAACATTAATAAATATAGTTGATAATCTTCCATTGATAATTTTATATGATTAAATTTAACACCAAAATAGAGTTGTTTCTAATCATCTATCATGACTTTAAAATTAGAGGTCCTAGATAAAAATAATAATTAAGATTATTTGATAATATTCTATCAAATAAAAATGTGTGTACTATTTTGTATCAATCAACACTATCACCTTTCACTTATTGATAACCCATCACTTTGAGTGTTGGTGGTGAGCTTTCCCCATTCAACAATTACAAGGAGATGGTATCTTTTTCTCCCTCTGAATTATCATTCTAAGATTACATTTGGTTCTTCTATAGTTACTTTTCCCTCTTCTTAAAATTTATTATCAATAATCATTAGTCTTTTCTCAATATCAACACATTTATGACCTCTAGATCATTTGCTATCATAATACCGACATATAACTTTTTCTCTTTTCTCTACCTGATGTTGAGGCTCATAAATATTTTTAATTTATCTTGGGTTAAACTATTTAGCCCCATTTTTTGAAACAATTAGTCACATTTCTATATTTCCTTCCTAAGATTTGAATTTGTGTTGACCTCTTGCTAGTGGAGTTCCACTACTCAAATGTAATGCTTGCTGCATAACTTTACTAATTGCACAACGTTTCCAAAAAATAATCATGCTTAATTTGATCATTAAGTTCATTGATATAGAGTTGTAGCCTTTGATAAGGTGTCACATCCTAGATCTAAATCACCAATCTCATAGTCTTGGAATTATATTTAGTTATAAGCCATCTTTATTTTAAATTTTTTAGTTGGGTAAAATAGCTCCTCTTCCATGGTTGTAGATAGTAGGTTACTAGGTCATCAGTAAATTATTTTCAACTAAAAACTTACGCTTGTTTGTCACTCATCATCCACTAGTACCATTGATAAGGTTTAAATTCTAAAAGTAGTGAGGTTATGTCAATCATTTTATTTCCTAGTATATTACACAAAGCTTAAAATATTATTACATGAGACTTATCCATGAAATTATGTATGTACCATCAAACTTGCATATGTCTATTTTAGGTAGGTTTAATTTCAAACCTTCAAAAAATTCTTTATCCCTTGATTATTTTTGTTAGGGTTGTACTTTCTTAGGGGGTTTAGTTGAGGCTTCAATTTATACAATATTTCTTGTTTAAATCTATATAAAATTTCATTTAATGATGTTGCAAATGGGGCAAACAAATTATCCTTGAAAAAATATACCATCGTTTCACATCTTAGTGGAATTTTCCCCTTGATTTTATGTGGTGGATAGTAAAGAGAGTCAGTGGATTAAATATATAGATAAGTCCTCTAAAAGAGAAGATGACATAGATTCTCGATGTTTATTTTTTTAACTCTATAATTGTTTTATTAAGTAATGGAGGAAAATATTTGAAGTGATTTGTAATCATAAAATTTTAAAACATGAGCTATAACTAAATTTGATTTTTATCTTTTGACCACTAAATTATGGAATTAATTTTTACTCCAGTTAGAAATTATAATGAACTAACCTAACCTAATTTTTCATGATATTTGTAAAAGTGTAAACAAATATTATAAATTCTAAAAAATATGGTCTATAAAGAAAATTGATGACATGAATTACTAAAACTAATAAATAAAAATGTTAAGGTTAATCATGCCACAAGTGCATAATGTTATTATGCCCAGGAGGATAGAAAATTAGGGCCATACCACACACCCTATGACTTATTTTCACACTAGATGCACCTCTTCCTTGAAACAAAAAACCAACATTAGAATTGGTTGAATTTTAGTTTGTAGCTTCTAGATGAACTGTAGGTCTATTTTTGGGTTGTACTGATGTAAAAATAAGGTGTATCTATTTATATTTATGTTTTCTCACGATTTAAAGTGTAGTTGATTTTATTTAACACATGTTTTACCTTTTTAATCTATACTATACTCATGCTCATGATAGGTGAATATATTAAGTTTTAGTCAAAATTATATTTTGAGCATACCTAGAAAATTTGGTGCTTCTCTAACCTTAAGGACTTCTCCTCGGTGTTGGGTTAAACCCTTTGTTGAAGTGAAGTACAAATCTCAAAAAATAATAAATTTTTTTTGGATCCTCTTTGGATAGTCTTGAGCTTAATTCCAATTATTCCAGATCTCTTTAGGTACATTTATGTCCATTTCCTTATTATTTTGTGTTTTGTAAAATAATAATAGCATGTTCTTTTTTTTCATCATGTGTGTAGTGTTTGACATAGTAGATCTGACTCTTGTTGTTAACTGAACTACTGCATAAACTAATTAATTAATTTAATTCTAGTCACATTTATACTGAACAACACTCTAAAATAATATTTTTATTCTTTTATGATGTTTGTTCTCAGTTAGTCTCTTAGAAGATCTAGGATTGTAGATCTTGTTTTTCTAGAAAGAGTAAGTTTTCTTTTCTCTTGCATCGAATGATGATATAGAGAATCAAAAAGAGATAAGAAGGATACAACCATATGTGATGAAAAATCACCCTAGAGAGAGAATAAGGGAGACCATTTACCCCCTGAGAGTGTAATTTATTGTATTGATGGTGAATACTCAACTCTAAATATTGAAAAGGGTTTTGGATCATTGAACAACATTCCTCCCCTTAAGAACAAATATAGAAAAGTGTGTATGCAAAATATCTTCCCATTCTTGAAAGAAATATGATAAAATAAAATAAAATATGATACTTGAAAAATTCTTAGATGTTTCCATGTTAGTGCTAAATGGTGTCATAATAGAATCAAGAGTCTTAGGCCTAACTAAAGAAATTAACAATCTAAAACATGTGGATATTGATGAAGAATTTGTATCAAATATGTGAATAGTTCCTGTAAATACTGTTAAATACTCTCCAAGATAATTCTAAATTGTGACTTAAACTAGTAGGATAAAATAGGTAGCATGCAAGATTGAATTATAATAACCATGAATTTGTGGTGCTCACAATAGAAAAAGGAAAATAAATAAATGAGAATCCAATAATCCTATAAAATGTGCCAACATGGATAATGAATGAGCTAGATATGTGAAATCATGAATATACGTAGAATCTATAATTGTAGATGCATGGACATATAGAGAAATAATAAAAGGGCTTGAATACATCATCATCAAATCTAAAGAAGATGATGCAAATTCATAGGAGCTACCATTAAAGAGGAGATGGGTTTCCTCAAGATATTCCACAAATAGATGTGAAATTTATATTATAAGTAAACATATTAATGAGGTGGATCATATTAATATAAACCTATTGTAAAGAATTAATGGGAGCTCTTGATAAATCAACATTGAACTCTACTGGAGAAACAAGTCATGATGGTGGAATCTTACTACATTTAATAAGATTAACATTTATCATCCAATGATGATGTGTCTACACTAAATCTATAAGTAGGAACAAAAAGTGAATCTACACATATTATACCAGAAGAATATTATAGAATCATGTGATTTTCTGGATAGTTCATCAATTTTCTATAGAAAAAATCAATTTTATCAATTATTTTTCTTCTAATAGTAAATTTTTTTACCTTAAATGATTTAGAAGCTTTTTGTTGTTGGTGTAAATAGGTATTTTTCCTATCTAATCTTATCTAGGTTCTATTTACATTGTTAAGTCCACTTAGGTCCTAGGAGGGTATCTTTCTAGTTAGCATTAATTAGGGGGGAATCTTTCTAGTAAAGCATTAGTTATCACTTATCTTATCTAGTTGAATTTTATTTAATGCTTGTATCCTAGGTTATTTAATATTGAATCATGTCATTTAATTATGACACAATCATTTAATGCTTCATATGTACATTATCATCAATCTCAATTCAGTTGTGTAAGTCCAATATACCAATGCAATCTTCAGTATTGCATATTGGCCACATCTTGCATCCATTGTTGTAATTTTATGTTCTTTCTTTTCCCTCTTATGGAAGGTTATTGTTGGCTTTTGCAGATGATCATAGAGGCTTTAGTCCTTGAGAAACTCTAACATGATCTAAGAGCTATATCTCAGCTCCTATATGGTATCAGAGCTTCAGAGTTGTAAAACCCCTTCTCAAATCTAAGGGTGATTCGAGCTTGAGATTTTGCAAGGTGTGTATTGGGGAAAAAAATACCTAATGGTTGAATCTAGAAGGCCTCAAAGCCCCCATTTTCATATATAATACTTCATATTTTCATGCAAAAAAATTAGCTTTTATTGCATGACTGTCCTAAATTTGACGACCAAATGACCATCAGAAAACACTATTAAATTTGACAACCAAATGACTGTCATTCGACACTATGTTAAATTTGACGTCTAGATGATTGTCAAAATTCACTGTCTTAAATTTGACATCCAAACGACTATCAACAGGTTGCTACATTTGGACCCCCTCTCCATTGGCAATTTTTGTTTTGGAGGCAAACTTCAGAGATTCATAACTTGGTCATACAGACTCCTTTTTCAACAAATTTTTTATTTTATTTGGGGGATAATTTCACACTCTACGGAATGGTGTAGCTTTTTTTTATTTTGGTACATGGTGTTTTTTAGAATTGAAAATTTTTCAGAGTTGTTGTTTAGTTGTTCTCATTATCAAAACTTTCAAGGCTTCGTTCTTTCTCATACAATAACATTTTTGAATGAATTTTTTAAAAAGTGCATAAGTTTTTGTGTACTTTGTAGTGGTTTAATTAGATTTATCTCATCTTGCATAAATTTTTTACTTTGTGCTTGTGGCCAAATTTGGCATTCTACATGCACTAAGGTCAAGTTCACTTCGTTGTTGTTGGCAAGTGGAATTTGTAATTGCACTAAGCATAAATGGTTATCCTCATATATTTCTATTGGGGGATTATTGATTGATTGTTTGGCGTGGTCTCTTGCTGCATTGTCTTGATTTGTTTGCTAGTGCTCTCTTCGTTTTCATGGATCATTCTAAGGTTCCTTTGCTGACATCATACAACTATTCAACATAGCATCAACATGCACGGAGGATACTAATGAATGATGGTCACTCTCTATATGTTGAGAATAAGGTACCTGATCCTAATGATGATGAGAAAAAGATTAAATGGATGATTGAGCATACCAAAGCTCTTAGATGTCTTCATAAACTAGTTTCTCAAGGTTTGTTGTTCCAAATTGAATCATGGAAGAATTATCATGAGGCTTGGGACAAGTTGAAAAAATTATATGGTTCTACAGATGAAGTTAGAGGCTATCAACTTGATAATGAGCTTATAAGCCTTGATCCTAAGAACTTTGACAACATCCAGGACTACATCACTAGGGTGATCTAAGGGAGCAATGTAAATCATGTGGTATTGATAAGAAGGACATTCAGTTGGTCTATAATTCATTGAACAAACTTGGTTTTGATTATGCTTCTTTTGTTTCTAGCTTTCATACTCATAGGTTTACTATGGGGTTTGCATATACTACACCATCATTTGTATCATTTTTTGAGATGTTGATACATGAGCAACAAAAGCTTATCACAATGGGTTTCATCAAGTCTTCTAAATCTCAGGCATTGTTGGCTAGTTAGGTGAAATAATCAAACACTACTGATAAGAAGCAAAAGAAGTAAAATAACAATCCACATTCAAATCAATGAAAGAATAAATACTATTCCTCAGATAAATCATCTAAGAAGGAGAATTCTACTTGTTCGTATTGCAATAATCTTGGGCATGATGAACATTCTTGTTACAAGAATGATCTTAATGAGTTGAAGCATCTTATAAAAAATAATCATATTGATTTTCCTTCTCGAATGTCAGAGTTACCACCTTCTTCTTCATCATCTTTGAAACATTCTAAAAAGGGTAAAGGTCATGTTGATTTGGATTCTACATCAGGAAATAAAGGACTCGCTCTTTGTGATTTTTTAGGTCCAAGATCAGAGAGATGACTTCTAGATTCAGAATCATCTCATCATGTGACATCTTCGCAGTCTATATTCTCTTCTTTTGAGCCTTGTGTTATGTCTCCTATTTTGGTGGGAAACAATACATACATGAGTGTACTTGGAAAGGGATCTATTAGTTTTAGAGAAAACACTTTTCAAGATGTTTTTTGTGTTCCTCATTTGACGAACAATCTTTTTTCCATATATCAAATTACACATGGTGGTGATGGGAGGACTGTGGAGTTCACACCTAATTCTATTATCATTCATGAATTGGAGAGTAGAGAGATTATTGCTATTGGGATGGTTGATCATTCATCTTAGTTGTATATCTTTGCAGATTTTGCTCTTGATGGCGACATTGTTACTTCAACTATTGATCACACTTCTAGTGTGAACCATGATTCAAAGGAGACATTTGGTCACTTGAACTTGGGTGTTCTTACATCTGATCCCATTCTTGAGCCTTGCATGTCATCTCCTTTGTATTTTGTTGCATTGGATAATGCTCATATTGGCACAGGTTTGACCTCTTGTGATTCAGTGCAGAAGGATCTACATTGTCTTCTAGCTACATCCACTTGGGATACATACTTGAAGGACATTGGTGAGTTGTTTATTTAGTCTCACATTTTAGATTTGGGAGACATTATTGATTGCATACATCTTCTCTTTAATGGAGATGATTCTTCTTCAGTTGTTGCAAGGGAATTCTCTGACCCTCTTGTTCATTCTCTACATGATCACTCTTTACAGTTTGATATGAGTGCGGATACTTTTGGACAAAATTTGGAGGAGGCTTCTTCAGAGGAGGTGGTTTCTTTGTCTTTGGAGTGTGTTCTGCATTTGTCTCTAGGAGGTTTTGGATTGACATCTTCAGATATGTGGCCTAGAATGCTTGTTTGGAGATTTTGTAGCTTTCGACATCAACATGGAGACACTTGTGCATTGTTCAAAGAAATCATATATCATTCTTCCTCCCTCCTATTCCTTTTTGGAATGGGAAGACATCCTTCATATCATCTTGGTTTTGTTTCTTCCTAAGGGGAGGAATGTTGTTTAGCAAGATTGGATCATCTTCAACATTCAATGTCTAGCTTCTACTGTCATAGGAGACTCACCATTTTGGGGGGTTGCATGGTATCTCTTCTTCTCTCTTATGGGGGGATCATTTTCCTCAGATGGGGTTTTTGTTTTGTCCCTCTCATGCATCATTGAGAGTATTTTGTATTTCATCTCTCTTTTAGGGAGGAGTTTTTTCCTACTAGGTTTTCTCCTTTTCTTTGTTTGCAAGAGATTTTCTTTACATTTATACATGGGTACCTAACATGGCCTTGTAGTCAGGACCCATCTTTTTTTCATTTGCATAATAATTGACTCCCTAAGTTGTACTTAAGGGGGGTGTTGGTGTAAATATGTATTTTTTCTATCTAGTCTTATCTTGGTCCTATTTACATTGTTAAGTCCACTTAGGTCCTAGGAGGGTATCTTTCTAGTTAGCATTAATTAGGGTGGAATATTTCTAGTTAAGCATTAGTTGTCACAAATCTTATCTAGTTGGCTTTTATTTAATGCTTGTGTCTTAGGTTATTTAATATTGACCCATGTCATTTAATTATGACATATCAATTTAATGTAGGTACATCATCACCCTTGCCTATATAAGTAAGGTTTCATATCTACATTATTATCAATCTCAATTCAATTGTGTAAGTCTAATATATCAATGCAATCTTGAGTATTGCATGTAGTGCCCCTCCATGATTCACTCTTTCATGATGTTGATAAATATTGATTTTGGTTGTTTGATTTAAATTTGCTTTATTAATGTTGTTTTGGTTAGTCGAGGTATTACTTAAATTATTAATTAACAAGCATTTTGGTAATTAAATATAAATGTATATATATATATATATATATATATATATGATTATGGTTTTTAATAAATTAAATTGTGTTATATAATATTAAATAAAATAAAATAAACTAAAAGTGTGAGAAACATGAAGAAAAATAAAATATTAAAATGGAATGTTGTAATTATTGGACGGTTAAAATATTAAAAAGATAGAAGATTTTATCTGTTTTTTTCTTTGGAAATAAAATAGTTTTTCTTTTTGTTAATAATGATCATTTTTGGGGAGATTAGGGGATTATCATGGATTTTTTTTTTCGCATAGAGAGCTAGGTCTAGAAGAATAATCTATGGAATAATTGTATTGGGTGGGTTGTTTCAAAATGGGGAATTGGTTTTGTCTGCAAAAATAATTTTGGGTTGGAAGTAGTCTTGGTGGGAAATTTGTGAATTATTAAAAAGGATTGTTTTGAATTTCAAGGAATCGACTGTTGCAACAAAGGTTTGATCTCGACATCGAATCTCCAACTTTGTCAAGCTTCAGGATCAAGGTTGACATTGCTTTGTTCTTTTTTCTACTTTGTAAGACAATCAAATTATATCTCTCTTATTTGTAGAAAACATATGCTTGCTTGCATGACATTTTGTTTGAGAATATGATTCCCCTCTATTTTAATTGTGTATTAGAATAATTAAGATATGCGTTTGACAAAATATTCATCAATATTTGGTATAATTTTCTATTCTTTTGGTGAACCCTCCATCTTCTCACTGTTTGCTCTGTTGGAATTCTTGGTGTATAAGAAGAAAACAACTCTTCCAAACTGCTTTACTTCTTCTATTCCATCGATCTTCCTCTTCACCTTTGTCTTCTTGCGTAGGTATTTATTTATTTCTTCTATTCGAATTCAACTCCTCCATACCTTAACAGGTGTTGACATTAAATCTTCCAATCATTCCCCTATCAGCCATATTCACATGCTTCCTAAATCTCATCGTTATTTCTTTGTTACCATTCCTATGCTTAAGTGTCTGAATTTCATTGTAGCTTCGACCAATGCTTATTACATAATGAATATTTATATTCCTTTTTAGGCTGTGCGCATCCTCTTTGTAGTTGTCGCTGCCCACAATGCTTGGTTTCGAAGCATATGTTAAGCTAATAGATCGCTGCATATATACTTTACGATTTAGGAGCCTTTTAGTTGTTGTTCTAGATGTGCACCTTGCGTCATATTCCTGCCATGGAAATTGCTTGAAAGTTTTCTAAGCCTTTCCAAGGCCACGCATGCGTTGCCCTTATTCTCCAAACCGGTCTGCGCGCTTGTTATAGTGCAATCCTATCTTTCAGATTGTTTCATTTAACATCACCAATACCCTCCACAAGAATATTGTATCTGTTTAAAATGATAGAAATGGTTCACATCTCTTAGAAAAATTTCTCTTGCAGCAATCGAGGAGATGAATTTAGATGCAACGTGGCAATCAGATCATATTCGAAGGTTCTTAATAACTCTAATAGATTTTCGAGGGCCATGGTTAACAAACCTAATGTGATTGCTAACTTTTCTTTATGGAGGCAGATAAATGATTCTATTTCTTCTCTTCCACAACATTAAGTAAAAGTCTTGAATCTAAAAATACCCTGCTGCCTGCAGTCGCCAAGCCAAATTTCTCCATCTCTGCATGCATCTCATGTGCTTGTGGATGCGGTCTGTTTCCTACACAAAAAGAATGTACCATTTTATGGTTTTAAATCCAACTACATCAGGGTATCTTTTTACTCTATCTTTCATCGTCCTTCTTACTAATTGACCTTCACCACATCTGGCCACATTCCATTCCCTTGAGAGTTCGTTGATTGTGCTTCATGTTGGCATTCGATGCATACCTTTATGCTGGGAAATTCATTTATAAATATGTATATCATGTTGGAAACAAGGAACACTAAAAAGGGGGGCTGAATCAATGTTGTGCAATAATTAACTTTAACAATCTTTAACTTCAAAACATTAATAACATTCAATGATAATGTAAAAATAGAAAAGTAAACACAACACCATAACACCAAGATTTTTACACGGAAACCCTCTTAGAGAAAAAACCACGGTGGATAGCCAATCCACAAGTATGATTCTAAGTATACTAAAAAATGAGGATTACAAAAGGGGAATGCACGTGCATTTAGACTTACTACCTAAAGCTCACTGCTCAAAGAAAAAGATTTCAGATTAAAACCATCTGAGGATTTGAACTGAGATGATAGCATTTAAAATGCTTGATTACAATTCCAGATTAAGTACAATAATAGATCTGCCCCCTTACAAACTTATTTTGTAATTCTGCTATGTTCTGCTCACACACACAACACAGATCTTCTATGCGCAAGTGAAACTACGCTATATCGCACCTCTACTCTACTCTAACTCAAAATTCGGACACTCACACAACTTATATACACCATACAAAATGATACGGTTGATAATGTATATATATCTGCAACATAGGATTTGATTACACTTTGTCGGCTTCAAAAGAACAGAAGAGAATTACAACTGTCAGTTCACATTATGAGGAATATACAATACATACCCTTAATGATTGGCCACAACTTGGCTAGGACCCAAATAAAGATATACAAACATCGAAATACTTAATTAATAAGTTCTCATACATGCACGACTTAATACATTCACGAGGTCGGCCTTAATACAAGAAAAACTAAGAACACGATAACCAAATCTCCTATCTTTCACATGAACTGATACAAGCCATTGTGCTTCAGATAAAACAAATATAATATGCCAAAAAATATTCCTTAAGATGCACAAAGCAAAGTGATAACCTGAAATCATCTTATAGATCAATGAACACTATGCTACCCAATACTCTGTTCTTGCTTGAGAATCTTCAATCTTCATGACGGTATGGACGAATGATGGTGCACGGATCTGATCATCGATTATGGATGCCATTAATGAAAATACCAAGTGATATACGTAGTGTCTCTTGCCAACAATCTCCCTCTTTGGCATTGATGGCAACACTTGGTGAAAAATGACTAAGTGTCGGACCAAGTACCAAGATAGACTGTACTACTACCAAAAATTCAAAAATGCAGTTCTCCCCCTGAGATGATTGAGAATTTTTCACTTCACTTCTTCTCCCCCTTTGACATCAATGGCAAAGGTAGGGGTCGCATGCCAAAAATGGTTCAATTCACCAAAAACTGCTATGCAAAAACTATAACTTACATGAGCTGAAAGATGTCAGCAAAATCTTTCTTCAGTTGCACCAAATTTATATCCCAAATGATTTTAAGACTTTCCATAATTGTGATGTGACCACATATAAAATAATATTGTGTCTTCACAGTCTCCAGGTTGGTCGGATCAACAACTCCTACATAGTCTTCTCCTTTTAGAGCACTTGACAATATGTCAAGTTTAGGACAAATTATGCTTCAGAGTTCACAACTTCTGGCAATGATTTTGTCATTTTCATGCTGTAAACCTTTTCTGTTATTGAGCAGAGACATCACTTCACCTTCTGCTTTCCCAATACTAGAGTCTATCGGATCAAATGCTTCAGAGATAGCATTTAACTTGTATTTCAAGTCTTTGATCTTCTTTTCATTTGGCTCTATGAATTTTGAAAAAGATACACATGCTTTATAGATCTTCCCTCCTTCTGATAAAGCATTCTGCATATTCTTAATGCATGTAGTTAAGAAGATTTTGTCTTGGGCAATCAACTTTTTCACTCCTTGGAACCTCTTGGCATCAAATTCATTTTGCACTTTTTCCATGGTTGACTTTTCTAACGACTCAAAGTGATTTCCAACTGAATTGATTAGCCTTTTTAGTCCATAGGAAGATGAGCTAGCCAAATCTTTTACATAAGATGGCATTATCTTCTCCAGTACTCCAGATGCTAGATTTAGTAGTTCACTGTCCTCAATGTGTGATTGAAGTAGCTCTTTTCTGGCTTGAGCTTGAGAAAATGATGCTACTTTCATTTTTTGAATGGGGCTTAAAGTAGACAAGTGAATAGGACCTTCAATCAATTCCGGATCTAGTTCCTCCTTTTGTGCGACCAAAAATTTCTTTACAAAATCAGCAGTGTCTCTTGTTGCAGTTGGGGCTGCTTTGACACTATCCTTCTTCTCCTCAATTAGTATTTCCTCAACTGAAGGTTGTGATTCGACTTTGGATGTTTCCACTTTTTCAACTGATATATCCTCATCATTCATAGGAATTTTAGTGTTGACAGTAGCATCAACATTATCATCAGCATTAACATTGCCTTCTCCTACTTCTACTAGATCAAGTAGATCATTGACAACATGTGTTTTCTTAGATACAACTCCAATTCTTCCTTTAAACAATATTTCTCTTATAATTTCCTTTGTTTCTTTTATGACTTCCTCGGTCTCACCAATTATAGTTTGTTAACCCTTGATTTACTTTTGAATTTATTTTGGGTCTTTTTCAAAAGTGACTTTATTTCATTCACAGACATTGTTGGACATAGTTTAGCAAGAATCCTCTCTCTCATTTGCTCTTCTTCGGTTCTAGCACTTAACCTTCTTGCTTCCAAAATGCCATACAATTTTTTTGGCAGACTATTCATAATCTCAATCAAAACTTTATTAAAAACATTCATATGCTTTATAGTTGCTTCTTCCAAAAATTTTTTGTCAAATACATCAAAATATTTGTACCATTTATGAAGTGGATTGAGATTCCCATCCTGAACAAGAGCCTTTTCAACTGCTTGGACTGACATACCTGGTTTGTCGGTCTTTTCTTTTTTCTTTGCCTGATTGCTCTCACCGGAAGGATTGCCTTTTGAGACTGTTGTTGTTTTGGTGCCTTGATGCCTAATCTCTTTTATTTCTTCATCAAAATCTGTTTTCTCATCATTCGAAACATACATATATACTCTTTTTCTCTTTTTCTTCCCTTCATTTCCGGATCTCTTAGGTTCAATTTTTATAGGAGTGGCCTTTGTTGCAGGGGCAGAGTGAGATACAAAGCTCCTGGTGGTTCTATTTCGGCCAATTGGTACTGCAGGACCAACTGACTGCGATTTTGATGCCTCCTTAGTGGCTTGACTAGCTGCTTCTTCTTCTGCCCTTTTCTGTCTGGCTTCTTCAAGCAATTCTGCAGATACTTCCAAGCTCTCTGCAAGAATCTCAACTTCTTTTCTTACTCTCTTAGTACCAACAAGATTTCTCAGCTCACTATGCACCTACTTGTCCTTTTTAGCATATGTTCCAAATCTCTCTTCTACTGGATCCACTGGCATGCTCAATATGTATTGAGCATACATAGCCAAAACTTTCTCATGAACTTCATATCCCATGGGCATGATCCAGATTATCCTGGGATCAATGACCTCCATCATGCATTAATCAATACTCACCATGAAGCAAATAGATTCCTTGTATTTCTCTACAATAGAGGTAGGAATCCTCTCCCTTGCTTGCATCACAGATTGGAAATCTTTGAAATATTCCCACATAGTTGCATTTCTTGATTTCATGTCCCCAAAATTATAAAATAGATCTTTGATTTGTTCAGCTATCGGTACATCTCTTCGCCAATGAACCTTTCTGATTCTTGAAATCTCTTCCATGAAGTAGCAAAACATACACAAAAGCAGAGTACCATATTTGAATGAATTTTTCTTGTCTTTATTTATCTTTTCCAAATTCTCCATCAATTGAATTCTCAGCAACTCACAAAGATCGTAATCAACATCTTCTTTTACCATTTGGTAAGCTGCATAGATTGTTGTGTTGGACACTGAATTTTCACGGCTAGAATGGTAAATTTTGTAACCTATGACCATGGATGCAAATTTCACATTTACATCAATAATGTTGTTGATGGTCATTGCCCTTCTATCATATGCTGATCCTGTGGCATTTGTAACTATCTGGTTTTTCGTGGACTTGAGAACAGGTAATCCACCAGAGGAATTTAGACCGGTTACTACACTGATGGTTTCCTTAGTAATTTTGAATGAAATAGTAAGCCACATAAACTCATCATGTACCCAACTTAAGACATAATGAACCCATTCCGATTCAAGAAATATGGGAAATTTAGCCATCTGAATGAATTTCTTCATTTCCAGGATTTTGTGTTCTAGCTTCACACTGAATTCTTCATCAACAAGATGATTATTGTACAAATTCAATAATTGGGAACATCCCAATTCTTCAATATTTGCATGAATATAAACCCTAATATCCCCTGTATGCAGGACTCCGTGTAGAAAGGACAGAAAAGCTCCTAAAGGATTGGTCTTGCAAGATTTATAGGGGTTCCACTTGAATTTAGGTCAAGGTCGATCCTTAACTTCGACTCCCAAAGGAATATTCATTTTCCCAAATCATAAATTTGCAAATTTTCCTGAAAAATACCTTTTTCGTCAGATCACAATTTGAATGTCGAATCACTTCCGATGCTCGAATCTTGCTTCAAATAGCCAAAGATCACCTATGATCTCTCCAGACTTCTTTTCTTCCAAATGCAAGGTGAAATATGAAGTGGAGAAGTGACCTTTTATCTTTTACACACCTGACTTTTTCGTCGCAATAAATGCCTTAACCCTAATACATTGGGTTACACTGTAACTGTAAACCGTGATTGATAAAGCATTTGCGAACCTCCAATTTGACATACCACTTGCACTAATGAGTTCAGTAGCGTTTGTTGATCATCTATGCATCTACGGAACACATCCACATCCGGTGACACTTGTCAGTTAGGGGTTCATCTGATTTTCTTTACTGCTCCTCCTAGGCCAGAGGCCTGAGACTAATTCCCGGAGGAATTCCCAGAAACAGGTTCTGGTGTTGGCATACTTTCTTCAATAGAGGGTTCTTTCTTCACCAATTTCAGGGATTGAGCCATATTTTCTTCATTATTCTTTATGTTTTCAATCTCTTTGGTCATTCTCATCGTGATGGATTCCATTTCAATTTTTAAAACTATATTTTCTTGGGTAAGCTTTTCGCATTCTTCTGTCTTTTCTTTCAAGGATTTGCTTGATTATTCATCTTCAGTGCCCTTATTCTCTTTCTGTTGAATCTGATCACAGAGTTCCTTTCTCTTGTCCCTTGATTTGTTGATCTTTTAGAGACAATGAATTTTTTTGCATCCTTAAGATTCGCTTGTAGTTTCTGGACTTCAGATTTTGACTGGTCAAGATCATGTAGAGCTACCATAAGTTGTTGTTCAAGACTGCCTGAATCCATTGAAATTCTTTCCAAGATCTCCCCAAGTTGTTAGACTTCTTCTTCTGAGGATCTAGCTCTGATACCAATTGTTGGAAACAAGGCACACTGAGAGGGGGGGTGAATTAGTGTTGTGCAATAATTAACTTTAACAATCTTTAACTTATGATATTGCTATCAAGATTCAACCGTGTAGTTTTTGAGTCAAACTCATTGACCCATGATTCATGAGTAGTGGTTCACAAGAACCCATCTCTCATGATAACGAATGGTCCACTTAACACTCATTGCATCTAGGTGATGCGCACAGGGGTGAAGCATTGGTCCGCCCCGGGAGGTCATCCATCCCAATACTGCTCTAGCTCAAGCACGCTTAACCACGGAGTTTCCCCCAAGGTTAAGCCCACTTAGCTTACTACCCCATTTGCAAAACCTTCAGCAAGTGTTGTGCCTTATGAACCATTCATTATAGAGCCCCTTTAGCTCATCAATCGATAAGTAGGAGGTTTCTTCCACAACGTGTAAAATTATGATATTGCTATCAGGATTCAACCGTGTAGTTTTCGAGTCAAACTCATTGACCCATGATTCATGAGTAGTGGTTCACAAGAACCCATCTCTCGTGATAATGAGTGAGTCCTAGATGCAATGAGTGCTAAGTGGACCATTCATTATTATGAGAGATGGGTTCTTGTGAACCACAACTCATGAATCATGGGTTAATGAGTTTGACTCGAAAACTACACGATTGAATTCTGATAGAAATATCATAATTTGACACGCTGTGGAAGAAACCTCCTACTTATCAATCTTTAACTTCACAACATTAATAAAATTCAATGATAATGCATAAACATAAAAGTAAACACAACACCATAACACTAAGAATTTTACGTGGAAACCCTGTTAGGCGAAAAACCATGGTGGATGGCCAATCCACAAGTATGATTTTGAGTATACTCAAAAATGAGGATTACAAAAGGGAATGCACTTGCATTCAAGTGCACTGCCTATAACTCATTGCTCAAAGAAAAAGATTTCAGATTAACACCATCTGAGGATTTGAACTGAGATGATAGCATCTAAAATGCCTAATTACAGTTCCACATTAAGTACAATAATATATCTTCCCCCTTACAGACTGATCATGTAATTTTGTTATGTTCTGCTCACACACACAACACAGATCTTCTATGCACAAGTTAAACTACGCTATATCGCACCTCTGCTCTATTCTAACTTAAAATTTGGACACTCACACAACTTATACACCATACAAAATGATACGGTCGATCATGTATGTATATCTGCAACATAGGATTTGATTACACTTTGTCGGCTTCAAAAGAACACAAGAGAATTACAACTGTCGGCTCACATTATGAGAAATATACAATGCATACCCTTAATGATCGGCCACAACTTGGCTAGGACCCAAATAAAGATATACAAACATCGAAATACTTAATTAATAAGTTCTCATACATGCACAAATTAATACATTCATGAGGTCGGCCTTAATACAAGAAAAACTGAGAACACGATAAGCGAATCTACTATCTTTCACACAAACTGATACGAGCCGCTACGCTTCAGATAAAACAAAGATAATATGCCAAAAAATATTCCTTAAGATTCACAAAGAAAAGTGATAACTTGAAATCATCTTATAGATCGATGAACACTATGCTACCCGATACTCTATTCTTGCTTGAGAAACTTCAATCTTCGTGACGGTATGGACAAATGATGGTGCGCGGATCTGATCATTGATTATGGTTGCCATCAATGAAAATACCAAGTGATATACACAGTGTCTCTTGCCAACATATCATAGTTGATAAAATAGGTTATATCTTGATTAAGATCTAAATTGTTTATGTTTTAACGCTCGATATTGTGTATTGTGTTTTTAATTCGATGAAAACATTATATGTTGGTATTCAAAAATGGCATTGATAATGTCTTATATTTATTGTATTCTAAAAATTATATTCATTTGCAGATATAGTCATATGCTATAAAATTATGGTTGTACCTATGGAAGATTTGGTATAGATATATATATATAAATTTTATAATTACAGTTTTAGAAGATAGTGAATATTAAGTTGGAAGTGGTACAATATGTGAAATCAATAGGTGTTAGTAAGTATAGTAAAACTACTTAGTGGGGATAGTAAAATTACTTAGAAGTATACAATTAATATAATAAGTAAATATTATATAGTCATGGACTCGCTTCTTAAATGGTGCATAGTGCGATAAGGTATTTAGTTTGTGTAAAGAAAGGAAATAATATTATATTATTCACTCCCTTTCTATATATAGTAATTGATATTTTTATGAGTTGATTTATGTGAATAAATAAAGGATTAAGTAAATAATAATTAAATCTGAATTACAAATATAATTATGATAATAGATACATTCTTAAATTATTATTTTGAGTTCAATATTGTCAGATTATTGTTGAGATAATAACATTGGAATGATAAAATCTAATCTTAAATGTCATAGACTCTAAAGAAATAAGTTGACCCAGTTATTTATAGAAGGGAAAGGTAATATCAAGTATGAATGTAATGTGTTATAAGAGAATTTTAAATCGAATAGTTGTGGGTTAATGATTTAGATTAATTTGTACAGGATTTAGAATACTTTTTGTTATCTAGTTAGCCAAAAAGAATGTCAGATATTTGATAGAATTTGTTATGTGAAATAAGCAATTACAATAAGGTCATTATAGCATTATATTATAGTTGAAATTTTAATATATAAGGGTTTCGAAATAATTATTTCGTTGATGATAGAGTTATTTTGAAATATTGTTATTTGTAGTATATAATCTTTTAATTTGATTAAGTGGTTGTTAGGGAAATAGAAATAATGCTTTGACTGTAGTAGATATTGTGTTTTGTTTAGTGAAATGGGCTATATAAAATGTGGAAGTGATGTTTATATATATGGATTCGTTCATGGTTGTAATGTTTATTAGTTTGCTTGTTTGGAATGAGGTGTTGAATTAGTGAAATTGAGAAGATTTTGATTATTGTGGTTGATTTTGTATTGAGTTGATTTTGGTTATTATTTTATGGAGGGAGATTTTTGTGCCAAATGATTTTTTGAGAGACTCTCAGGGGCTTGGGGAAAATAGCTTGAGTTTGGGTTTCACATTTTTGGTCATTTTGAAAGTGGATTGACTTTGTACTTGAATTGTGTTCATGAGGGTTTTAGCCATGCACTGCTTAGTCATCATTATGGTTGATTTTTGTGTGTGAGAGGGTTCAAGCCTCGCTTTTATGTGTACATGCATGTGGTTTGTAATTTTTGTGCAAATGGCTTTACCATGTTGGATGTGTTTGGGTCTTCTAGTTGTTAGTAGGGGGAGTGGATCTCAATGGGGATCGGTGCACAAAGTGATGTTAAGGTAACTCATTGAGAGTTTCTTTAAACTAGTGATAACCTAAAATAAATTAGAGGGTTGGGTATTTTTCACATTAATCAAGATAATTGAAGCCTCACTCATGGCTCAAGTGCTCGTTTAGGCTTGAGATGAGTGGGAATTCCTAGAATGGAAGATCAACTGCCTTGTCCTCTTGAAAGGTATGTTGATCCCACATGAGTTTGTATGGGGGTCTGGTGATTAGTAGAGGCTGCCAGGGTAACCCAGGATGGGGGTCTGGTAACCTAGGAATATTAGTCAGGGTAACCCATAGAAAGCTATGTGATGACACTCCTCCCTATAACAATCTAGCATTCTCTAGTCTTGTGTCCCCCTTTGTTATTTGCGTGTCTCTAGAAGTGGTGTCACTGTTATGTAATGTTTATAGTATTTGTATGTTGGAGTCATGTTAGCCCTTTTATGTCGTGCTACTATTTTCTTCACTGCTTTGGTGGTGGGACCTTATCGTTATCTCCTAGCATGAGGAGTGGACCTTAGGGTTCCACGGGATCGGGTGGAATGTGTTATGCACTCCATTGGGTTCCCAGTTGATGTTCGTGGGCATGGATGTTGTACCTTATGCAGAGATTCCAGATCTTGTACCAGACTTGAGATAGCGTTGATGTTATGTAATGTAATCACTTCAGTTGTATCTTATCATGTATCTGATGTATCCTTCTCGTTGTTATAAGGGAAGCTTTGATGTAATCTTGTGACAATGTATTGATGCACCATTATGTAAGGGAAAATTGTATATGTACTCTATTTGATCGTATTATATGATCGTTAATGGCATTGTATCTGTGGAAATATACTTGTTCATTTATTTAATGCTTTGTATTTAAGTTAACTCTTATTGTTAGGTAATCTGTGATGGATGTTTAGTTCTCGTTTAATTGATATGTTAGTAATGTACTCAAGAACCTTAGAGGACATAAGTTAATTTACATGTTATGTTTAGATAGGTTTGTCAATTCATGTTACTTCACTTTAAAAAAAAATTGTGCCATAACTTGTGGTTAGATGTGTTGTCCTTTGGGGTTCTTTGGCGGGGCATTACATCACATATTGACCACATCTTGCATCCATTGTTGCAATATCACGTTCTTTCTTTTCCCTCTTATGGAAGATTGTTGTTGGCTTTTGTAGATGATTTTGGAAGCTTGAGTCCTTGAGAGACTCTAACATGTTCTAAGAGCTATATATCAACTCCTACATTTGTAACATACTAAAATGGAAGGGAGAGAGAGAATAAGAGACATGATTAACTCCCAACCAATAAAAGCAAATTAACAAACACAAGATCACCCCCAAAAATTATTTATTCATGAAATTCTAATGCAAAAAGTTTTTAGCACTTTATATTTGGTGCATTTACAATTGCCTCTTGTAAAAAAGTGTCAAGTGGTATTGATATTGATGTGTTATAGATTCCAACATAAGGATACAATGCTAAAACTATATATCTACCTCAACCTACAATAAATAATAATCTCTAAAAAAATCTCAAAATTTGTGATAAATGTTTTGTCAAAAGT
This sequence comes from Sequoiadendron giganteum, assembly GCA_007115665.2. NCBI lineage: Eukaryota > Viridiplantae > Streptophyta > Pinopsida > Cupressales > Cupressaceae > Sequoiadendron > Sequoiadendron giganteum. The sequence continues at coordinate 12,644,089 of CM021103.1, forward strand.
CAAAAGAAAAGCTCAAATTTAGAACATCATATCTTACTCAATATGACTCTAAATGTTTATTGTAACCACTTGCTAAAAACCTATCAAAGTCCTCTTTTCAATGAATCTAAAATCATATTTTTTCAAGATCTATGTGGTGTATGACCTTTTGCAAAAATTTAAAGGGAGAATTATAAAAATAAATTCTTTGAGGGTCTTAGAGAATATGCTCTAATTGTAATAGAATAGCTAGGTCAATATATGGGTTTTTGGGTCTTCTAGATGTGATGGAAAGTTTTGGTTTGACCCAAAATGCACCAAACTAATGGAAAATTGTTGAATCTTGTAAGCACCTCCCAAATGAAAATGTTCATAGGTTTGACCTCTAATATCCAATATGGATGCAAAAAAGGGAAAAAAAACACTATCTTATATACTCTATAACCAATATTGAACTCTAATTTTCTCCACCAATCTTCAAAATACACTTGAATGATAAAGCTACAAAGAGAAACCCCCAAAATCTAGTATTTTATAGATTTTTTTTTTTCTCTAGATCACCATTCAATGAAAGAGAAAAGCATAATCAAAATTTCAACTGAAAAAAGATCTAAAATCTTAGATATTCCAAGAGACTAATTAAATACTCTCAACTACTTTGATACCATGTAATATTTTACTATGGAGATAACTGCCCAAGATGAAGGAGACTTAAAGCAAAGAACAAAGAAGATTAATATGATAAAGAAATTGTATTCTAATCAAAATACAGATTACAATGAGATTTATGGCTAATTGAATTGCTCACATATAGATATAAGTGGGTAAATATAGAATAGACAACCAAGAGATGTGAATGTACAACTAATGAGAGATAATAGGAGATGTAGTTATATGTGTGCATCACATCCCCACCATACAAGTAAAGTATAAGTCACATGATGCAATTACAACCTACCTAAGTAGATACCTACTTACACAAGATCATCCTATCCTAGGGACATATAATGCGATAAGATAAAAAACTAAATAAATAAGAAATGCACTAACAGGATCCCCTAATATGTTGTTAATTATAAACTTAGAAATGTGTATCTAATTGGGAAGGTCATCCTTGTCTCTTAGAGATTGTAATAGGTCTTTCTACATTATTTGATGTGTATAAATACACATCCATGAATGATTTTTAATCATTTTTTGTTCCAAAAAAAGCTTCGTATTTGAAAATATAAAAAAAACATTATAATTTAAAAATTTAACCTTTGACCAAGTTGTAGGACTTTATGTCATGTTATAATAATTCTACTATTGAGAATCAATAAATACCATTTTTTTTGTTCCATCCTATTTCTTTATTTGTATTACTATATGTTATTTTAGTTGAGCTACTTAGTTTGACAATCATAAACTAGACTCTCAAACTTTGCCCTGCATCACAAGGTTGTTTACTTTTTACAAGTTAGATGTATTCATGATTGTTCCCATTGGGAGGAAAAATTGGGATCATCTTCACATTTCATCTACATCATCAATGATCACATAAAGGTAAGTATCTTATGTATGCATCTCTATTTTTCATATGATTTTATTATCGAATTTTTATACTTAGAATTGTCATGATGATTATCATGTTTATACTCAGTGGTTCATGCTTAGGCTTATTTTTTATATGTAGATTATATAGATATGTGATAATTAAAAAATGTTATTAAGATTTTGTGTGGAAATATGTGTTGTGCAATAGGTACAAGTAACAGGGAAGGTGAATCAAATTTTGAGAATGAAGAATTTCATATTTTTGTCCCAATGTGTGGAAAAGGATAATTAATAAACATAAAAAATAATTAATTTAATTTAAAATTAAATAAATATTGTTGGATAATTATGAGTGCATAATATTGTTCCTTTTATTTATTATTGTGGTATTTAATTTCTTGTAAGAAATGAAAATAATGTAATTATTTAATTCATAATATAATCTTATTGGTGAATCAGAAAATATAATTTCAAAACTACTCTTTTATTAGGAAGAACTGAAAATTAATATATTCTTATTTTTCTTCCTCCTCCTCCACCTCTTCCTCCTTTTCTCAAATTTCATTATGGAATAGAGAAAATGGTGAAGATTTTGAAAGTGCTTTTGATGAAAGAAGTGAAAGATTTTATTTCTATTAGATTATTTGGATTCATCTTCATTTGATTTCTACATTTCTATAGCATTAGGTAAGGTTCTTTTCGTAGAATTTTGTACAAAATGTTTATTTTGAATCAACAATGAATATATGTTATTTGTCAAAAAAACATGTTAGTTGATTGCTCATGCATGAAAGGAAATTATGTCCATATATTAAATGGTGATCTAGGTATTTCTTATTTTTATATATGTGATTTAAATCTATTTAATAAATATTTTCACCAAAACTTACGCTTTAATAAATTATATTTTTTCTTTTGTAATTGAAACAAGTTGACTATTTTGTTTTATATAATCAACTTAACTAATGTGATAAAAAAAATTGATATGTTCTGGTAATTTTAACTTTCCTTTTATGAACTGATTTTTTCTACAAATTTGAGGAAATATGCACATATATATGTATATATATATATATGCATACATATATATACATATATACATGTATATACATACATACATACATACATGTATATACATACATACATACATACATATATTAAATCCTATACAAAAACTAATTGTATCTAGTTTATAAATAATAAGATATTAATGATTTAGTGACTACCTATCTACATTGACACTACAAGATTTAAGTTTTATTAGTTTCTTTTTTATTCATATGACATCCTTTGTGTCATATTTATACTTGTAAGAGTAGGAAGGTAGTCATAAGTAGTGGTTATAAGAGTTACCCAAAGTTGATTGACTCATAATATATCCTATGGGTTAGTATGGTTGATACCTTGATTTTTATTGGAAGTGATAGGGTCTTGAAGGAGTAGAAGTGGTTCAATGTCCTTGTATTGGATGGGTAAATGTTGGCATTCTCTTCTCTACTTCATCCAAACATATGTAGGCATCTCTCCTTAATAAATATGTGATCCGGGGGATATTTTTACTGAAAATTGAAGTGTCTCCAATACTCCAGATTTTAGCACCATTAGAAAGAGCTCGATGTCCTGATTCCAATGCAACTTGAATGGAGTCAAATAGAGTTGCGAAGCCCAAGTTATTGCCGGTCAAAGTTCAGTCAACAACTGGTCAACTCAGGGTCCAAGGCAAGAAAAAAGGTCAAAATTTGATGTCACCAAAAGTGGTCAAAATTTATGTCAACGCGAAGAGCTCGGTAAGAGTTTTCCGACGGTGTTTGTTTTACGCAAATCGGAGCTCGTATGTGCGAGATATGGAAGGTCAAAGCTCAGTTGACTTGAAGGTACAATGATGACATCAGCGAGATGTCATCATGCTGACATGGATGAATCATGAGGTGACACATGGTGGCTTCCCGAAGTTACATGTGGCGGCAATTTGTTGGACATGGCTTTATTTAAAAAAAAAATAAATAAATATAAAAGCCTACCACTCCTCCCATTTAAAAGCCTTAATTTAAGGCCTACGTGAGAAAAATTAGGTGGGGTCTTAATTTAAAACAAAACAAATTTACCCCTATTTAAATGGGATAAAACCCCTTTAATATTTAAAAATACATGTGGTTGAGAGATCCCCTTTTTAAGGGGAACTTAAACATTATTTTTAAAGAAAAAAAACAAATTTCCAACCAATTCACCCCCTATAATTAAGGATTAAATCCTTAACAAAATCAAGCCCGTTTATATTCAAAGGTGAATTATTAAGATCTCCTAATAAATCCTGAAACGAATTATGGAATAAAATTACAAGAGGCCATCCGTGAAGATTTTATGTAAAATTGGATGGGTTGTTTTAACGGGAGATATCCCTATGTAAATAAGGGGGGATTTTCAAATAATATTTTCTATGTAAAGGGGATATTGGGAGGTTTTGAAAATCAATTGGTTATGAACCAATTTGAGTAATTTTTTTGTATAAAAAGGGTAGAATGGGGGGTGTGAGTTTAAGTAATTTTTAAGAGAATTTTCAAGTGAAACAGGTGACAGGTGATTCGAGAGGAGTTCTAAGGAGATCATTTTGAAGCCATTTTGTATGTCGGAGCAGTGTTATGCTGCCGAAGTGATGGTCTTGGTGCCTCATTGTAATTTGATTCTGGAGATTAATCGGATCGGTCGTACTCTATTGGAGCCGACCCGGAGACGTAGTCACGTTTGTGGTGAACTCCGTAATCAAACTATGTTTGCACCTTCTATCTTCTTTTCTCTCAATTATGTTTCTCATCTTAAGTTTTGATGCATAAGTTCGTTAATGTATGCATGAATTAAAATTCCGCAAAGTTGTGTTTTTAATTAAGCATTCAATCTACAATTTAGTCTAGATCCTAATCAGATCAAGTGGTACCAGAGCTCAGTTGACTATTATTGCAGTTGTTTTCTTGAATGCTAATGAGATCCAAGATTCAGAAGGGCGAAGGAAAGCTTGAAGACTTTAATCCTGAGATGAGGAAGCGAAGAAGTTTTTTGAAGATGTCTGTGTCTGGAATGGAGGTTCCTGAAGAAATCAGTGAGCAGGAATTCTGAAGAGCATTCCTCGAGATGAAGGCTAAGGTGGACATTCTTTTCCAAGAAAGACAAGAATGGAAGGAACGTGAAAGAGGTTCGTCAAAGAAAGATGTTCGTGAAGACAAGAAAGGGAAACAACATGGAGATGGTGGCAAGCAACCAGATCACCCCTTTTCTTCTTCTCCTCCCTCTTCTCCTTCTCCTTCTTCTCCATCTTCTCCTTATTCTACTTCTTTTAATCCTTTCAAGAATGGGCATAAGCCTAAAATTAAGTTGGATATAAAATTTGATTTACCAAAGTATTGTGGTGAACTTAACGCTGAAAAATTGGATGATTGGATTCAGCAAGTAGAAGTCTACTGTAGAGTCCAGAACCTATTAGATGATGTTGATAGGATCCAATTAGCTACTCTTCGGTTAGGAGGTACAGCTTTAACCTGGTGGGAGAGTAAGACTAAGGCAGAAATTTCACAGGATGGTAGAGTCAGTTTAACTTGGGCAAAGTTTGTTAATGCTCTTAAGAAGCAGTTTTATCCCCTAGGACATATGCAACAGTTAATGATGGACTAAAAAATGTTTAGGCAAGGGAGAGGTCAAACTGTCCAAGAGTACACCCATGAATTTATAAACAAGGCTATTGCATTGAATGTTCCTTTGTACACCCAGGACACTTTGTTGAAGTACATAGGAGGTCTACATTCCTACCTTAGGCATTCTATTTTGGTTTTGAATCCTAACAACTTGGATGAATTTTGTGTCCAAGCTACCCACTTAGAGTCAAGGGGTAAAGGATCTTTTATTGATAAGTTTGATAATGATGTAAAGAAATCTTCTAAGGTTGCAAAGACAGGGAAAGGAAAGAAGGCAGCTACAGTTAAGAAGGATGACAAGCTTTCTTGCTCTCATTGTGACAGGAAGGGTCATGATGAAGATCATTGTTGGAAGTTGCATCCCGAATTGAAGCCTAAGTGGGCTCAAAGACAGAATCAGAAACAAAAGGGTAAGGAGAAATCCACAAATGGTGTTATGGATCTTGG